>CM056499.1:37969817-38358874 GCA_029783415.1 Anisodus acutangulus | reverse complement strand
CCATATGTGATTTAGACAAAAACTATTGAGTTCACATGAACCCTGTAACGAATCCTTTAGGTCCGTCACTGAGCTAAAATAATAGGGATGGTTTCGATCGAACTCAATAACTAAAACGAGTTATGAGTTTTATGACAAACTAAGAACCGACAAACTTTAAATCTTAGTTTCATCTCTACTCCATTTGTTATGAAAGTCAAATAAACTGTTGATTGCCAAAGGAAAACATGTTAGAATGAAAAAAACTTGTATTAGATGGGCATGATAATAATTAAAGCACTGCATAATTATGAGGTGAGATGGGTGGATAAAAGGAAAGAAGAAAACAGGAAAGTTTGAAAGTCATTACGTACAGTCTCCTAGATTATCTCATCGCAATAAGTCCAGATTATGGGCCTTTCACGTGATTCTTATCTTAAAAGGAGAGTAGGTCTGTCCCTTCATGGCATCACTTTTATCATTCTCAGGCAAGTTGATTAGCTTTTTGGACTGAACAGGTGGGATGCACCCATTGCCTTTGGCTATAGTTTCTCTAATGAGAAAATTTAACTTAGACTTAATTGTGATGATTGTCTAAAATCATATAAGAAGAAAAGTTGGTCCTTATTTTTGGTTTCTCACCCTTTGTTTATATAGTAAGTGGTGTTCCTTTTGAGCTCGACTAATGTAAATTCGCGCCGAGAAGTCACGTATTGGAGGTAAAACACTCTTCGTCAAATGGGCTGTCATTTCAAGTGCTTGAACCCGAAATCTCTAGATAAAGAAGAAAGTTACTTACCCCCTCATCACAACTTTGGTGTTAGTTCTTATATCATAATAAGAAAATAGACTTTAAACCTAACTCAATATAAAAAGTTAATTTATAATATAAAATGTCCAAAATCATATTAAAAAAAAAATAACAATCTATTGTTTTCCCAATTAATATGGGACTATATATCTAACAGTGACACGTGAACATGAGTAGTCGCTGTGTTGAAAGATGGATGCAGCAAGGCCTGTGATATCACTTTTTGGTCAAGTGAAAATTTGACGATCCAATTTGTTGTGTATGGTGTCTTTTTCTCCTATTTCTGACTCATCTGAGCAAGTGATGACAAGCTTCTTGATCATTTTAAGAACAAACAACAAGAAAGTTCTTTGGACATTTAAGACCAGATGGGTAAGCAAAGTTCCTTCCAACTACTCTATTATTTGCAAAAATAGGAATTATCTAAACTAAAAACAAAATCATCACATTAGATCACGTGGCTCTTCTTTCAATGGAAAGAAACAAAGAAAATATCTTCAGAATAGGAAATTTCCACCTATTTACTAAGTATAACTTTTTGATCAAGGATGTTCAAGTGATGACCCTTCATGGTATGTGGTTACGCTACTGCTCTCATGCAACAAGGGGCGGAGCCATAGAGGGTCAAGGGTTCATCCAAATTTTATTCAGCGAAAAATTACACTGTTTATATATAATTAGAATTATTTTATATATAGATAATAGATGTCGAACCCCTCAGATTCCTTTCGTGTGTTTACTTCTTCATCTTTTGAACTCTCTTATCGCAAATTCTGGCTCTGTCACTGCATGCAACATGTAATTAATGTTGACATGACGTATCTAGTTAGAAGTAGATTTAGAGTTTAAGTTTTATGAGTTCAATTTTTGATGTTTTTAGTATTAAGCACATTGTATTTTTAAAATTATGGGTTTAGACCTATTCTTTGTTTTGTTGTAAATTTTAGTACATTTTTATACATAAATTTATGTTCAGCATCATAAGTACTGGATTCAAATGAATCCGGCGGCACAACACTCTATTCGCCGCTGTATGTATAAAGCTAGAAAAACTAGTGACTTCTGAGTTTAGCTTTTAAACATTGACTGGGTAATTGAAAACTCATAATAAGCGAGATTAGTAATGCAACGACCTGCTATAACTTGTTAGATCTGATAGTGTAAAAAACTTTACCTTGTCAATGTGTATCACTTGTATATCCTGTAATTAAGGAGTTTAAGGGCAAGAGATATATCTTACCAGACAAGACTGGTTGAACACCATTGAGAATGAGGGTGACAGCTAAAAAAGGACACAAATCAGAAACTGCATTGGCCACAATATCACCCTTGGTGAATGCATAGCTGATAACATTGCGCAAACAGAACACAATAATGGCTTCGACCACAGCTATGAGAAATGAAATGAATGTCACCACAAACACTGAGAATGCTGCTGACTTTGGGTGTGCTGCTCCTAGCTCATTGCTCACTCTCACACTGATCAAAGAATTTAACTTTTATAAACTGACAGTATATTCGTTGGTGGGGTTTGAGGTACCGCTACGCCATCAACAGGTATATCCATTTTATCTTGGGAGGAAGTAATCCATAATATCGGATATAATGAGGGAATTAAATTCCTTAAGCACACACAGTAAATTCTGTAATCTCGAATATTTTCAGTTATTCATTTTACGTTTTTTTCAAATTAATTAAAATTTTTAATTTACTAGTTTTGAACACAGGATACTAACAGAGTTCATATCAATGACATTAATATATGTTCCTAAAAGTAGCTAACATTTACCTGCCAATTCACCGTCATCGATCCTTTCACATTGTAAGATTAAAATAATTTCTCTTAGGAATTCCTTTTATTAATCACAATATATATAGTTGTACAGAGGTTGATTCCTAATACAATAAGAATCCTAACTTATCTTAAATGGTTGATTCCTAATACAATAAGAATCCTAAGTTACCTTAAATATACATCTATCATAATTACAAAATATACTGTGAATATTCGGAGAATATTCGCTAATACTCCCCCTCAGTCGGAGCGGGAGGAGGCCGAACGCTAAGGCTGGATCGGAAGTCGGTGAAGAGCTGTCTCGGTAGTCCCTTTGTGAAAATATCTGCATACTGATAGGAGGAAGACACGTGTAATATTTTGACCTGACCAAGGGCAACCTTCTCTCGTACAAAGTGAATATCCATCTCAATATGCATAGTTCGCTGATGTTGGACCGGATTGTGATACATATAAATGGCAGATATGTTGTCACAATAGACTATAGACGCCTTTCGCAGTGGACACTGGAGCTCCAAAAGAAGATTTCAGAGCCAACAGATCTCAACAACGACATTAGCAACTCCACAATACTCTGCTTCAGCACTCGAACGGGATAGCGTGGCCTGCCGCTTGGCGGACCATGAAATAAGATTATCCCCAAGAAATACACAGTAGCCTGAGGTGGAGCGACGTGTGTCTGGACATCCTGCCCAATCTGCATCCGCGTAGGAGAGTAACTTGTTTGGGGCAGAGGGGTAGAGATGTAGTCCAAAGTCCAGTGTGCCCTTAACATATCTGATAATACGTTTGAGGGCCGCAAAATGGGACTCTCGGGGGTCGTGCATAAACAGACACACCTGCTGAACGACATATGCAATATCAGGCCTAGTGAATGTAAGATACTGAAGGGCACCTGCAAGGCTCCGATATAGAGTGGGATCAGAAACTGGCGCACCCTCATTTGGCACTGAGCTTGGATTTCGAGTCAAACGGAGTTGGCATAATTTTACAATTAGCCATCTTAGCCCTGTACACTATCTCTTTTGCATATTTGCGCTGACACAAGAACATATTAGCTGCAGATCTGGTCACTGTTATACCCAAGAAATAACTCAGCTTGCCCAAGTCGGTCATAGCAAATTCAGTTTTAAGTAGAGCAATGATTTCATTCTTCAAACCGTCAGAGGAGGCAGTAAGAACAATGTCATCCACATATAATAGAGAGTAAGCAGTGCTGCTACCTTGATGAAAAGTGAAGAGAGAGTTATCACACCTGCTACATACAAATCCGATCTGCATAAGATACCTGGCAAAACAATCATACCAAGCGCGGGGTGCCTGTTTCAAGCCATACAATGATTTTCTGAGATGACATACAAACTGCCGAACTGCCGGATAAACAAAGCCAGGGGGCTGATGTATGTACACAGTTTCTTTCAAATCCCCATGAAGAAATGCATTCTTGACATCAAGCTGATGAATCGGCCAATGCATGCCCATAGCAATACTGAGAATAGTCCAAATAGTAGCCGGTTTAACAATCGGACCGAATGTCTCACCACAATCAATACCCTCTTGCTGATTAGTGTTATTGGCAACTAGTATTGCCTTATACCGTTCCAAGTTACCAATGTCTTTGAACTTGTGACAAAATAGCCACATACACCGGATAATATTCACACCGTCTGGTCTAGGTACAAATCCCAAGTGTTCTGCTTGGTTAAAGCGTTAAACTCTTCGCACATGGCCGCATTCCAATAAGGGTCCAGTTTGGCTAATTTCGGATTTTTTGGAATGAGTGATAAAGTTTGTGTGGAGAGGTTGAAGTGAACCTTGGGTTTAAAGATCCCGTGTTGGGCACGAGTCTCCATGCGGTGGGTAGGCAGCAGTGGGGGTCTGGATTAAGAGGCTGGTGGCTTACGGGTTATGGAAGCGGCAGATCTTCTTTGGAGAAGGCAGAGAGGCGTGGCTGGAGGCGGCAAAGTGGGTGGGGTGTTCGACCGAGAGCAAGGAGTTGTTTGGTCGGAGATGGTGCCGGACAATGGCGGGGACGGAGCTGCAGGCTCTGTCGGAATAGTGGGCTGCTGGTGGTACAAAGATTGGATAGCCGGGGATAGACTCGGTTCATCAAGAAAGGTGTAATTGGTGGTCTAAAATTTTTAGAGATTTGAAAAATGAATGGTCGTCTCGTCAAAAGTGATGTGACGGGAGACGATGATTTTGCGAGTGGAAATGTCATAGCATAGGTAGCCCCGATGAGTAGGAGAGAGACCAACGAAAACACAGGGCAAGGTGCGAGGGGCAAGTTTGTGAGGTGTAGTGGAGGCTATGTTGGGGTAGCAAAAGTAGCCGAAAATACGGAGATGGTCATTGGATGGGAACCTACGGTATAAGATTTCGGTAGGGGTCTTGTTTTGGAGAGTGGTAGTTGGTAAAATATTAAGAAGGGATTCTATCATTTTAACAACATAGACCCAAAAAGGCGGTGGAAGACATGCATGAAACAGAAGGGTGCGAACCATGTTATTGATGGTACGTATAATTCGTTCAGCCTTTTCATTTTGGGAGGAAGTATAGGGACATAAAAACGGAAAACCATGCCTTGTTTAGAGCAGAAATTGTGAAATGCCGAGTTATTAAATTCACGTCCATTATCACATTGGAATGATTTGACAAATTTTTCAAACTGTGTTTTAATGAATTTTTGAAATTCAAGGAATTTGGCAAAAACTTCAGATTTGAATTTCAGTGGGTAAATCCAGACAAAATGTGAAAAATCATCTAAGAATACTAGATAAAATTTGTGACCCAAAGAGCTAACAACCGGAGATGTCCACAAATCAGCATGAACAATAATAGAAGGAGAAAAAGTAACACTGTTTGATGACATAAATGGAAGACGAGTGTGCTTGCCGAGCGGGCAAGAAACACAGTGTTGGGCAAGTTTCCCATTATTACATTGAATACGCTTAGTAGTCCTAAGAAAAGTAAAAACAGGGTCTCCGGGGTGTCCGAGTCTGTTGTGCCAAGTTGAGGGAGAGATAGTCGCAAGGGATAGATGTGATTGCGGTCTAACAACGGAAGATTGAGTGAAGGGGTAGAGGTCTCCCACACTATTGCAGCGCGTAAGAATTTTCCCCGTATTGAGATCCTTCACAGAAAAATCAAAAGGGTCAAATTCGACAGACACAGAATTATTGTGAGTGAATTCTCTAACAGAGGTTAAGTTTTTAATGATGTTAGGGGTGTAGAGGACGTTATTTAGGGAGAAAGGTGTGTGGGGATATTTGGTATGTGTGTTACCGTAACCTTCAATTGGAATGCGATGACCATTACCGACAATAATAAATTGAGGACACTTTAGCTGAAGTAGTTGAGATAAGTTACCTGACGACCGGGTGAGGTGAGATGTGGCTCCGGTGTCCATGTACCAATTTTCATCGGGCTGTTGAAGGTTCACGGTGCTGAAGGCCTGGCCCAAATCGGTTTTGCCGGTGCTGCTGGACCGAGACTATGTGGGCCTGCTACTGCTGTGGGTAGGCCTGCCTGTTGGCTGGGGCGGAGCCCAATAGACCGGATGACCAAGCAGCCTGCTGGAACTGGGTCACTGCAGTTGGGTATGGGCATGCAGGCGAGGCCCAATTCCCTTGATTAGGCCATATTGGTTGCTGTCCAGGCCACGGGAGATAGGCAGTAGGAGTTGGGCCTGACTGTTGGTTGCAGTTGCCTTTTCCGCGGCCCTTCCCTTTATTCTTGCGGTGGTGGCTGGGTGGTGTTGGCTGCCGGTGGTGTCATGCGGTCAACGACTAATGCCTTGTGATTGTGCTCCTCTTGTTTGGCACGGCGAGTCTCTTCTAACAAAAGTTGTGAACGTGCTTTGTTGAAACTTGGGAGGGGGTCGGCCTGTTGAATCATCGTTGCGAGTGTATCAACATCGGTTGGACGAGGAACATAATCATCAATATGATCGAGCACATTGTATGCACATGCATGAATATAGAACAGTTCCATCCACATGGAATATTGACAGTCTTCTTGGTCAAGAATTATAGGGATAAAATTCTTGATGTTGTTAACGGCGAATGCCGGATGAAAAGAAGACAATGAACGTTGAGAGGGGTTGTCAAGTGTGCCAGTGGATGAACCGGAATTAGTGGGGGAAGACATGGTGGCAACCTTGTTGCCGCCGGCCTAGAGGAAGGGAATTTGGGTGGTGGTCGGCCGAGAGAAAAGAGTAGAGAGGGGTAGGGATTAGGGTTTGGCTCTTGATACCATGTAAGATTTGAATAATTTCCCTTAGGAATTCATTTCATTAATCACAATATATATAGTTGTACATATGTTGATTCCTAATACAATAAGAATCCTAACTTACCTTAAATGGTTGATTCCTAATACAATAAGAATCCTAAGTTACCTTAAATATACATCTATCATAATTACAAAATATACCATGAATATTCGGAGAATATTCTCTAATACACATGAATGAACGCATAGATCCCACATCTCAATTGATGCTTTATGTTTTGGTCAATTTTGCTTGGTATTTATTTGCCATATTAGAGCTCGAATATCTTTCAAATATGAAGGAACAAGATTTATTACACTGATAATATATTATAACTTAAATTCATTAATTATTGGATACTTTTTATATGGTTATTTATATTCCAGAATCTGTTGAAATTGTAAGCATCAAAGAACACTATAACTCATGTAGGACTGTGAAATTGTAATTAATCCGATAGTGTTACAATACTTGAGATTTGAGAAGATTATCATGGTTAAGAAGAAAGGATTCGGTCTAAAGCAAAACGACATGATGGTATATATACTCGTCGAATTTTCACCCGTTGTCTCTTTTTGGGGATAGCTATTTAGTAAAATAGTTTATTTATTTAATACTTATTTCATCTGTTTCATAATAAGTGATATTTTTAACTTGGACACACCGCTTAAAAAAATTAATCACTTCTAGAAAGTTAGAAGTGTTTTACTAACTTACCCTTAATCAAATGTCTTGAAAAAGAAGTAGCTCTTTAATGATTTCTTCGTTATGTAAAATTTTATTTATTTAAATAAGGGTAAAATTGAAAGAAAAAAACTAATGCATTCTTGATTTTATGAAAGATCACTTATTTTTAAATAAAATGAAAAGATAAAAACGTCACTTATTATGAAACAGATGGAATATAAATTCTTATACCTAAAGATCTATAGTTGATCAAACTAAAAATATTATGATAAAATGTTAGATATAGAAATAAACACAAGTAGAAGTCTAAAAAAGAAAGGCAAAGAACAGTGTGTAGCCATCATAAATTTTAATGGCCCGACTTTCACCCAAATATCCCCGAATTAAACATTCAATCTAAACTATTGAAAAAAGATACCATGCATTTTCAGCCGATAATCTAATCACAAGGCAAGTTAATAGAAATCTCCTATATATAGAAGTTATGCTTGAAAATGTTTTCTTTCTTTGGGATAAGACAGTTTCCTCAAGTCGGCCCCCCAATCCTTGTCAGTCACCCTGCAGATAATTAGATAAAAATGCAAAACTAATAAAATTTCAAAATAAAAGATTTTCATGAAATGCATGCCACAATCATATTTGAGGATGGAAGATGATCTTTAATTTTAATTGTTAAAAAAAAGAGGTATTAATTGAAATTCTGACTGATTTATGTTATGATTTTGTGTTTTTGGAATTAGAGATTCTTGGGGTTTCTAATTTGTGTAATGTAATCCACATTCTACACTGTTGCTGTATATTATTGGTTCGTTAATGTATAAGAAGAATAACGGCAAAAATGTTAGCAGTCAAATTTTAATTTCTTTAAGTCGACATTGACGAGGAGGAGGAAGTTGAAGAAGAAGGAGAAGTCGCGGAGAAAATTGAGCCTTTAAGAAATATCCTAAAATATATATAATTTTTGTATAATAATTGTATATTATGTGTTTAGTTAGTAAGTATACGTCGATTTTATATTTATTATACATAAATTATAGAACAATGATACATTTTCTATACATAAACTAAAGAGATACATACTCTATACAATAATGATACAATGTCTATATGTACAATACAGTTTCTATACATATACAATATTGATACATATTTTATACAATAATGATACAATTTATATACACATACTGTAGGGATATATATTCTATACATATACAATATTGATACATATTCTATACAACAATGATGCAATTTCTATACACATATTGTAGGGATACATATTATATACATCAATGATACAATTTCTATACATATACAATATTGATACATATTCTATACAACAATGATACAATTCGTATACACATACTGTAGGGATACATATTATACACATCAATGATACAGTTTCTATATGTATGATACATTTTTTATACATATATAATATTGATATATATTCTATACAACAATGATACAATTTCTATACACATATTGTAGGGATACATATTATATACAATAATATTACAATTTATATATGTGATACATTTTCTATACATATACAATAGTGATACATATTCTATACGACAACGACACAATTCTATAAATATGCTGAAAAATTTAAAAATTATCATTGACAAAAAAGGAAAAAAAAGAAATCATTACAAAAAGAAAAACCTGTGAAAGTTAATTAAACCATACAAAATGGGATGAAGATATTATTGTAAAATTATAATTTAGCCCTTAATTAAAAGTAAAGAAAGGTGAAACAAAAATAATACATTACAACAACAACAACAACACATCCAATAATTCCACAACTGGGGTCTGGGGAGGGTAGAATATACATAGACCTTACCTCCACCGTTGCGAGATAAAAGACAAACACAATACATTAATATTTTAATTAGTTCAACGGGTTTTTAAGTTAAACAAAATAGTTTTTCAGTTTTCTCATAATTTGTTGGTTAAGATGCTCTGAAAATGTTTTTTGAGAAAAATAAATTTCTAAAAATTAGAAAAATTATTTTTTTGTACAACAACAACATACTCAGTGAAATTTCATAACTTGGGGTATGAGTAGTGTAGAGTGCACGCAGACCTTACCTTTAACTTGGTAGGTAGAGCGGTTGTTTCCGAGAGACCCTCGGCTCAAGACAGAGCATAAACACAAACAAAGCGAATAAGCCATGATAACACATTCCCGAAAAAGTAAGCAGTAACTAGCGCATGTAAATAGGCTAAACAAAGTACAAGAAAAGACACATAGCAGCAGAAATCAAACAAGTTTCATAATTAACATCCACGTTGATTATCTCGTCTCCACCCTCCAACCCCACTTCGCCCTTAATGTTTTCCTAGATTATTTATAAATATTTTTTGATAAATATTTTTTGCTTACTTACTCAATACCAAAAAAATAAAAAAAATTATGCATTTTTTGGGAAAATATGTCCGTGAAAAATATTTAATCATACCAAACACACCCTAAAGCTAGAATATGTTCCTTAGGTGATAGATTGGTCAAGATTGTGTCGATTGGGTATAACTCACTTATATTCTTACTCCAAAAGATTTTGATATTAGCTATCTTTGAGTGCTAATTGAATGTGGTCATGGGAAAGTAGGTGGGCTGATATCTTTAATTCCACTTGACTTAAGAGAGTAGAAAAAAGGAAGTGATATATCGGCTATGGAAAGAAGATTTGAAAGGAGTCCACTATCATATTGTTTATTCGTGTCTGTTCCATCTCCAATTGGTATATGCTATCTGGCCGTTACCATTTGTTTACTATTTTTTAAGTTGCAACAAGCAATAGAGAGAACTTATGATTCATATGTTATTAGTGATTAAATAAGTAGTAACCTATAATTATGTCTAGGCATAAAAATTGCACCAAATGGTTATTGTGGTTATATAAACAATATAAGTAGGAGGAGTAACTTATTTTTAAAGTTTTATAAGTTGGCATAATGATTCTAACATTCTTCTTTGATACTTAATTAGTAAAATTAAGCTCATCTGTAGTCTCTCTCTCTCTCTATATGGTCCTTAAAAGAGCTTGCGCATCCATCCCAAAATATTAAGACAATAGATGACATAACTCAAGATTATTAAAAACTCCCTTGAAGACGTTTATACAACCAATATATTTCTGACACATGTATAATTCGATTCTACAATTTTTATGAATTGGAAAAAAATTGACAAAATTGTACACTAGTTTGTTCCAATTTTTTTTTTCTCTCAACAAGCTGACATGGTTAGTAACTCAGTGAACTAAATTGAGTGAGAAGCCAAGAATAATGAAAGAAGTAGAGACAGCAATATACCTCACTAAATGGAACAAAAGGATATGCTTGAAATCTCAGAGGATCAAATTAGGCATATATGGTCCTTCTCACGATTCATTCAACAATGGCGTTTTACTGCTATCTTGCCACTTAACTAATCGATTTTTCGCTTTCTCCACCTGAAAACGGAAAAGGAGCTAGATTGGTCAGAGCCAATTTTCATAGTCATTTTTTTCTGTTTTTGAAAAATAGAAGAAGATTATTAGCTGAAGCTATGGCATTGGAATCGCACTTCAAGAGAGTACTCTTGGACCATGCATAAAGGGCAAAAGGAAAGCCCGGTGCACGTAGCTTCCGCTATGCGCAGGGTCCGGAAAAGGGTCGGACCACAAGGATCTATTGTACGTAGTCTTACCATACATATCAAATACAAAATAGAAATCGAGCCAAAACATAAGAGGGACAATAATATGAAGCTGATTTTAACAGAAAATTATCAAATGTTCTAGAGCATTAAAACTTTCTTTTTATAACCATCCTGTAAGATGATATTAATTTCCCTTAGGGAGTCTTTTTCATTAATATCAATATATATAGTGTACAATAAACAATCCTAATACAAGAGAAATCTCATTCCCAATATAAGAGGAATCCTAGTTTAGAATCCTATTCTAATTATGGGTAGGGATTGTAGTGTTATGCTTATATACGTTTACACACCCCCTCAGTTGGAGCGGGAGGAGGCCTAACGCTAAGACTGGATCTGAAGTCAAGAAACAGCTGTCTTGGGAGGCCCTTCGTGAAAATATCCGCGTATTGATATGAGGAAGGCACGTGCAATACCTTAATATGCCGGAGAGCAACCTTCTCACGAACAAAGTGGATGTCCATCTCAACATGCTTGGTTCGTTGATGCTGAACCGGATTGTGAGACAGGTATATGGCGGATATGTTATCACAGTAGACCAGAGACGCTTTTCTTAAAGGACATTGAAGCTCCAAGAGAAGGTTTCGAAGCCAACAAATCTTAGCAACAACATTAGCAACTCCTCTACATGCTCGAACACGCACTTTCGAACGAGATAATGTGGCTTGCCGTTTGGCAGACCAAGAGATGAGATTATCACCCAAAAACACATAGTAGCCAGAAGTAGAGCGGCGGGTGTCTGGACAGCCTGCCCAATCTGCATTTGTGTAGGATAATAGCGAGTTCGGTGCGGAGGGGTATAAGTGTAGTCCATAGTCCAGTGTGCCGTTAACATATCGAATGATACGTTTGAGGGCAGTAAAATGAGGTTCCCTGAGGGCATGCATAAACAAGCATACATGTTGGACAACATAGGCAATATCAGGCCTGGTGAAGGTGAGATACTGAAGTGCGCCTGCAAGACTCCTATACATAGTAGGATCGATCCTTTAGATGCACCCGATTGCACTAAGTTTGGATTTAGAATCAACTGGAGTGGCCATGATTTTGCAATTGTCCATCTTAGCCATGTGCACAATCTCATCTGCATACTTACGCTGGCAAAGAAACATACAATCTGCAGATCTAGTGACTGAGATCCCCAAAAAATAGCTCAACTTTCCCAAATCAGTTATGGCAAATTCAGACGTGAGCCGTGCAATGATCTCATCTTTCAACACAGCAGTAGAGGCAGTAAGAACAATGTCATTCACATATAACAGTAAATATGCAGTATCACGACCTCGATGTAAAGTAAAGAGAGAGGTATCACATCTGTTGCATGTAAACCTAAGGCGTTTAATGAACTGTGCAAACCGATCATACCATGCTCTGGGGGCATGTTTTAAGTCATAGAGTGACTTACGGAGATGACACATATACTGTGGGGCTGCTGGGTGGACAAATCCAGACGCCTGGTGCATGTATACAATTTCTCGTAAATCCCCATGAACAAATGCATTCTTCACATCTAGCTGATGAATCAGTCAATTATTACCCATAACAATGCTCAGAACTGTGCGAATGGTGGCCGGTTTGACAACCGGACAGAAAGTCTCGCCGCAATCAATACCCTTCTGCTGGTTAGTACCATTTGCCACTAGTCTTGCCTTGTATCTTTCTAAGTCACCACTATCTCTGAACTTGTGTCAAAAAATCCACATGCAACGGATCACATTCACCCCATCCTGTCGAGGAACCAAGTCCCAAGTATGTTGTTTTGTTAATGCATTAAACTCATCACACATGGCTGCATTCCAATTTGGGTCCAGTTTGGCTAATTTAGGGCTTTTTGGAATAGGTGAAATTGTTTGGATGGACAGGTTAAATTGGACTTTGGGTTTGAAAATCCCCTGTTGGTCACAGGTTTCCATCCGGTGTGTGGGTGCTGGTTGGGTAAGGGTATCGATCGACTGGTTGGTTGGACTGTGTGTTGGCAGATTTGGGTGTGGTATATTTTGTGTTGTCGGGACTGGGTTTAGTCGAGGGTGGCTGTCGGATGGTGTGGAATAGTGGCGGTGTTTGGGTTTGAAGTCGAGTGGGTGGTGGAGAACTGTGGTAACGATGTATGGGGGTTCTCGATATGCCGGAAATGGAGGAGGGTTGTAGTGTCGGGTATGATGTCGGTGGCATAGTAGGGACTGGGGTCGGCACGGTGGTGAGACAGTTAGGACGATACAGTGAATGGGACGGTGACCGGTGAGTTGGTGGAATCTGGAGATAAAGTGGTGCTAGGGATGGCTAGCGGTGGTGACGGGGAGGTCACTGGTGGCAGGGATGCTGACGGTGAGTGATGTACTGTGGCCGATGGTGGCGGTTGAGGTACAGTTCCCGAAAGTGACGGACACAGTTCCCGAAGGTGGATAGGAGAGAGAGTTGATTCATCTAAAAATTCGTAATCCAGTTTTTGAAATTTTTGGATGTTGGAAAAGGGGAATTGCGTCTCGTCTAAAGTGACGTGACGCGAGACGTGAATTTGACGAGTGGATAAGTCATAGCACAGATAGCCCTTAAGGTTTGACGGGAAACCTAAGAAGACACACGGAGTGGTGCGGGGAGCTAATTTGTGAGAGGCTGTGGAAGAGAGATTAGGAAAATATAGACAACCGAATATCCATAGGTGATCATAGGAGGGAACCTGACGGTGTAAGATTTCGGTTGGAGTCATGTTATGGAGGGTACTAGTGGGTAAAATATTAAGGACGTATTCTACTATTTTGACCGCATCAACCCAAAAGGAATGAGGGAGGCATGAAACAAAAAAGTGCGGACCATGTTATTTATTGTACGGATGAGACGCTCGGCTTTGCCATTTTGAGGGGACGTGTGAGGACACGAAAATCGGAAGACCATGCCATTATTGCTGCAGAATTTTTGAAACGCGGAGTTGTTAAACTCACGACCATTGTCACATTGGAAAGATTTAATGGCGCGTTCAAATTGCGTTTTGATAAATGTGCAAAATTCAAAAAATTTGGTAAAAACTTCGGACTTAAATTTTAAAGGGTAGATCCAAAGAAAGTGAGAGTAGTCATCCAATAACACGAGATAATATTTATGACCTAGGTAACTAGTAATAGAGGAAGTCCACAGATCAGCATGAATAATATCAAAAGGAACAAACGTAACGCTAACTGAGGAATTAAACGGAAGACGAACATGTTTGCCTAATTGACAGGAAATGCAGGTCTGGGCAAGTTTCCCATTACATTGAATAAAACTATTACTTCTAAGAAAATTAAAGACGGGAGCTTCTGGGTGTCCGAGCCTATTGTGCCAAATTGACGGAGATTGAGCAGCTAGGGTAGTGTGTGATTGGGAACCAGCAGCGGACAAGGATGTGAATGGATAGCGATCCCCTGTGCTATTGCATCTCGTAAGAGATGTCCCCGTACGTAGATCCTTCACAGTAAAATCAAAAGAATCAAAATCAACAGACACAGAATTATTACGAGTAAATTTTCTAATGGATATTAAATTTTTGATGATGTGTGGGGAAAATGAGATGTTATTTAGGGAGAAGGGTGGGTGATGAGGTGGAATGTGGGTGTGACCATAGCCCTGAATTGGAATGCGATGACCATTGCCAACTGTAATAAATTGTGGAAACTTTAAATGATACACTTGGGAAAGATAACCTGCGGACCGGGTGAGGTGAGAGGAGGCTCTGGAGTCCATATACCAATTTTTGTTGGGCTGTTGCATACTTATACTACTGAATGCCTGACCCAAGTTGGTGGGGATTTGATTGAAGGCCTGCTGCGGGAACTGGGCCTGCTGCGGGAGCTGGGCCTGCACGACATGGGCCTATTGGTGCTGGAGCAGGGGTGGACGCGGACCTAGAGCCTGGCCCAGTAGCCCTTGTTGGTGAAAAGGGAACTGTGCTGGAGGATATGCTAAGGCCGCGGCCCAGTTCTGATTTGGGTAACCAGACGTTGGGCCGGCCCATGCGATGGTGTTGCTGGACTGCTGAGTTTGTTGGCCTCGGCCCTTCCCGCGACCCTTGCCGCCTCGCCCACTGCCGCGACCTTTTCCACCCATGCCGCCGCGGTTGGATATTTTCCGGTGGTGGCCTGATGTTGTGCGGGCAGTTCAATTGTTAAAGTCTTCTGGTTATGCTCATCCTGTTTCGCACGTTTGGTTTCCTCCAATAACAATTGCGAGCGTGCTTTGTTGAAACTTGGTAGAGGGTTATCATGTTGTATCATCGTGGCTAGGTGTCATATTCACCCTTGGGGGAGTCCCACAACTAATTGTAACACCATCTTAGTTTCGGACACAGGTGTACCAATATTAGTCAGTTGGTTTGCCACAAGTTTCAGCTGCCTGTAATATTCTGACATATTAGAGAAGTTTTCGAGACGGGTGATGTTGAACTGTTCTTCCAAGTACACGGCGCGAGTGTGCTTGTTGTCTTGAAAAATTTTCTTCCAAATGTGTCCATAGATCATGGGCAGAGGTACCCGTTTTCATAATTGTGTATAGTAAGTCCTTGGATATAGTGACATATATCCACTGTTTGACCACGACATCGAGGCGACGCCATGTGATGTCGTCCATATCGGGAGGACGAGGGAAAGAGTCTTCTAGATGATCAAGCACATGATATACACATGCATGGATGCGAAATAGTTCCACCCATGACCAATATTGGTCATCTTCTTGATCAAGAATTATAGGGATAAAATTCTTGATCTTGGTAACGGCGAGAGTCGGATGAAAAGACGGTGAGGAGATGGGTTGGATGACGACTGAGTGAGAAGCGGAAGCATCGGAAGAGGTGGGAGTAGCCAAATTCTCCATTGGGAAGAGAAAAAATTATTGTTGCCGTGGCCGAGAGGTGTGGGGGGGGGGTAAGGAGGAATTTTTCTATAGTAGGATTTTGGCTCTTGATACCATGTAAGATGATATTAATCTCCCTTAGAGAGTCTTTCTCATTAAGATCAATATATATAGTGTACAATATACAATCATAATACAAGAGGAATCTCATTCCCAATATAAGAGGAATCCTAGTTTAGAATCCTATTCTAATTATGGGTGGAAATTGTAGTATTATACTTGTATACGTTTACACATCCGATATTTCGTATTGGTCCGATTAATCCAAATTCTCACCGCTTTCCTACGGTAACTATTAAACTACAAACTAAGGTGCTCAAAATCACAACACGAACATCTTTTATTGACTAGTTGTGGAGTTTTCGGCTTCACCCTTTGCTTCTGCCTTAGACGAAGGTAAATAGTAAAAACAAAATCCTCATAGAATGAGAGCGTTGAGGTTACTGAAGCAAAGAAAGAGGACAGGCTAGGAACTTAAGGGGAAATGCTCCATATCATATATTTTTTCATTCCAAGGCTCGGAGAGAGACCTTATTTCTAATTAAGGATCGAAGAAATCTTATATATTCATCCCATCATATCCCTAGGTGGTTTAGATATTAAAACTTTCACTTGAATTTCAAACCCAACATGGAGCACTTGTTTGGTAGATTTTTAAATTCCATAAATTCAATTCATTACTCTCTTGGCCACATAATTCTTGTCCATGTGAAGAAAAATCATTTTAAGGGGACATAAGTTGATATGTGTAGACCATTTAATTATTTTTCAAACATAGACTTTCATAGAAGCTAACAATTTTGTTATGTTACGCGCAATGTTGGATAGGTAAAAACCTGTTCTGCATTAATTATTATAGATTAAACGTATTAAAAAATCATTGGACGAAAGATTCTCTCGCGATTCAATAAAGATACGTAGGTTTAGATTAAAGTATGAGAGTTGAAATATTTAATTTTATATGTAAATTTTAAAATTAATTTCTTAACAGTTTTAGAAATTAAATCTGTATAATTATAAACTACATTAATTTATTATTTTTTACAATTATATGAATTGGAAAGTGAATATTTGAGAATTTTACTCGAGAAAGAGACTGCACTTGTAGAAAACGTACCTCTTCGTCCCAATTGGTTCTAAAAGTGGCCCATACTAAGATAAGAGTTTGCATGGCTGTTCCTCCAAACATGCCCAGCCATAATCCCTACAATATTTAAGTAAACAAACTTGTTTTAATTTTTAATAGTAGAAACTAAAATCTCAATAACCTTTTATCCATTCTTCCACATTATTTCAAATGATTTCACTAAAAAAGAGGATATCGAAGATCAAATTATTAAAAAGGATAAAACATATTAAGGAAAACAAAAAGAAAGTAAAGTGGGGAGAAAAATATACCTTAGCTTCGAGTTTGAAGTAGAAGCCAAGAAGAACACCCAATGGAATACCAACAACGTAGTAACATCCCACGTTAACGCATGCCACAAAACCTTGCCATCCACACCCAACAGCCACCCCTTCAAACATATGGATTTCATATCATTACTCAACATCCATGCATTTAACTTTTTCCTTCTGATAAATGGAAAATTAAAACATTGCGACCGTGGTATATATCACCCATAAAAAAACAAATTAGCTATAACATTCTTCGTTAACTTGTTAAATAGCCCGTAGCTTATAAATTATTTTAGAGAGAGACAAAAAATGCCCATTGCTATTTTTTTTTGTAGTGACCATTTTGGAACTAATTGTACCAATATTTCATATACACTAATTAGCATTTTCTTTTTGTACCAAAAGAACATATGAAATATAATTGAAAAGATGTTTTCAATACAACTAATATCCATCACTCTTTGAAACTCTCTATTATTTTATTTTTTTGATATCTAGCTTTCCGCCTTACGCCAGACTATTTCTGGAGATAGTAGTCCCGATCCCTCAGCACTACTATCAGTAAATTGCGGAATGTGCCTGAATGATCAGGATTTGAGAACAGAACAACTGATATCACCTACAAGGTCCTACTCTAGAAGAGAGCAAATTGATCACACCATGATTCAAACCCACACTACAAATTTATAATTAAATTTTAAGTTCTCATTTTTTGTTATACAGCTATGATCGGGGACTTTAAGAAAAAGACATAGGAGTAATCTTTCCTTTTTTCAAATTATATTGTCCTGTTTTCCTTGTCAAATCAAATTTCTACACAGTTTATAGCATATCCAAACAAAAGTCACATGCTAGTGTTCTGATTGAATTTCTCTTTTCTATAGAATAATACTTGCACGATCTTCCCTCACTGTTTGTCCTTTTATGTGTGCTTCAAATATCTAAGCATAGATTTTGTTTGACAATTTGCGAAAAACCGTGCAACCTCTATTTGTTTGAATTGTTTTTTACAAAACAAGGAAAAAATATAAGATTAAAGAATGATGTCCTAATTACCGAGATTTCTAGTATCAAAATAATGTTCGAGATATTCCAGTTAATTGTATATATATTTAACCTAAACATATAATTAATGTGAATCTACATATATATTCCACGATATAATAATTATATTAATTCTCTTGGTTAATACTACAAAAAGAAGGATTAATTTCATAAATGGTCATCCAACTTTTTTCCTATTGCACTAAATCATTAAACTATTTATTTTTGTTATTGGTGAGAAGTCATTCAATTTTATTTAAATATCACTAAAGTTACTACTACTATTTTTATAGGCAAAAGCAACTCAATTTTGACCAAGTATCACTTAGAGTTACCAGGATGAAACAAAAAAGACCTTCTTTATATGATACTGAAGCAATGTTGAATGACTTTTTGATTGTAAAAAAATTTGTTTTGTACCTTTCTATGATACTCAGGTAAATTTGAATAGTAATTTTTTTGTTCGTAATAGAAAAATCTTATTTCTATTCTACTCTCAAAATCTTATTTTACTTGTATAATAATTACACAATTATGGTAAGTGTACAATTCTAATTTAATACAAAACCCATGTTACCTAATATACACCAAACCGTGATATACAAGTTATGTATATCATGGCACGAACTGCTCCTATTTATCACACCCCCGCAGTCATAGCGGGACGGTCTTCGTGCACTGAAATTGTCCCTAAAATCTTCAAAAAGGACCGAGGGAAGACCTTTGGTAAAGATGTCTGCAATTTGATACCTGAAAGGGACATGGCAGACACGTACTTGTGCACGAGCTACCTTTTCGCGAACAAAGTGGATATCCATCTCTATATGTTTAGTGCGCTAGTGTTGAACCGGATTACCAGAAAGGTAGATAACACTAATATTATCACAATAAACCAATGTAGCTTTCTCAATAGGACAATGAAGCTCTAAAAGAAGATTATGTAACCAACAGGATTCAGAGACCACATTGGCTACCCCTCGATACTCGGCCTCATCACTAGAGCAAGTTAATGTAGACTGACGCGCATGAGACCAAGTTATTACCAAGAAACATACAACAGCCAGACGTAACGTCTGGTGTCTGGACATAGTCAAGTGTCCCCTGGACGTATCGAATAATGTGTTTAAGCGCATTCATGTGCTCAATACTGGGATCATGCATAAACAAGCACACATGTTGAACGACATACGTAATATCCAGTCTCGTGAAAGTAAGATATTGAAGAGCCCCTGCAAAACTGCGATAGCGGGTCGGATCCTCGTAAGGTGAGCCAGCCTTAACACCTAGCTTGGTTTTAGTATCAACTGGAGTAGAAGTGGACTTGCATGAGGACATACCAGCTCGCTCAATGATCTTAGCTGTATACTTTCGTTGTGATAAGAATAGCCCACCTGCATAACAAGTGACAGCAATCCCCAAAAAGTAACTCAAGGGCCCCAAGTCTTTCATAGCAAACTCAAAACTGAGCATCGTCATGATAGACTTGCGTAATGCATCAGAAGAGGCAGTCAAGATAGTATCATCCACATATAATAGTATATAAGCCAGGGAAGTACCACGATGATATATGAACAATGAATTATCAGACATGCTGTGTGAAAACCCAATAAATGAAACATAGTCTGCAAATCTCTTATACCAAGCCCTTGGGGCCTGCTTAAGTCCATACAAAGACTTCTTCAATAAACAGACATGATGAGGATATTTGGGGTCTCGAAAACCCAACGGTTGATGCATGTAAACAGTCTCCTTAAGATCACCATGTAAGAAAGCATTCTTCACATTTAACTGATGAATGGGTCATGCCTTCGAAAGAGTCAAGCTGAGCACAATGCGAATGGTAGCCGGCTTGACCATCGAACTAAATGTCTCACCACAATCTACACCAACCTGATGAGTCTTACCATCACCTACAAGTCGAGCCTTATGCCTCGCAAAAGAACCGTCAGAATTTTCTTTATGAGTAAAAATCCACATAGACCGAATAATATTAACACCGGATGGACGGAGCACCAACTCCCACGTCTTATTATCAATAAGAGCATTATATTCATCGGTCATAACAATTTTCCAATTTGGGTCATTTAAAGTAGACACGGGATTACGGGGTAGAGGGGATTTAGAGACATTGAAATTAAGATTAAAATACCGTTTTGGTTTAAAAATATCCCTTTTACTACGAGTAACCGACCCTTGACTCGAAGAGGGGATGGGTAGATTTCGGGCAATGACAGGAATGGGTAGCGACATCACGATGGGCTCTTGGCCCAAGAACTAAACAACGTTAGTCTTGGGTGGCCAAGAGGTAGTGGGCCTGCTGGCCCAATAACTGGGACATTATCGACGGGAGCAGTGAGATGGACCACTGGCCAGTTCTGAGAGATGGATTGGATCGTGTTTGGCCCGCTGGACCGAGATGATGAGACAGTGGGGCCATCGTGCAGTAGGCCCGCTGACTGATTTTGGGTACGGGATAATTCCAATAAATGGTGGATAATATATGGGGAGACATCGGTATCCAAAAAATTATACGAACTAGGCACGGGACTACTTATGTTAGCAAACGGAAATTGAATTCATCAAAAATAATATTGCGACTAATGATGATTTTATTAGATGATAAATCAAAATATTTATAACCACGATGATTAGACGGATAATCCAAAAACATGCAAGGGGTAGAACATTGTGGTGAACGGAAATAGTGGATAACATAAACACCCAAAGACCCTAAGATGAGAATACGAAGGGGCTTTATTATATAAGATTTGAAGAGGGATGAATATGTCAAACCTTTGGTCGGAAGTATGTTAAGGAGATAAGTGGTCATTTGTAGAGCATGATGCCAAAAAGAATGAGGTGCGGAAGAATGGTTCATAACGTTCAGAAAATATTATTAATGGTACGAATTTTGCGTTTGACTTTTCCATTTTGAGAGGACGTATGAGGACAAGAGAAACAAAAATTATTAATGGTTCGAATTGGGTACGGATGAAAGCTCTAAATTTTAAAAAGGTGGGAAAACGTGAAATTTTTTCGCTAACGGAAAAGTCCATAAAAAATTAGAATAATCATCCAAAAAAAGAACATATATGATGGCTCAAAGAACTTATAACAGGAGACGCCCATAAATCGCTATGAATAATATCAAATGATATTAAAGTATGAGAATTAGAGTCTACAAACGGCAATCTAATAATTTTTCCTAAAGAACAAGATTGACATATCGGAGTACTACACGTACCCTTACAAGAAATAAGATTGTTTTTATCTAAGGAAGACAAAATTGACGACCCCGGATGACCTAGACGTGCATGCCACAAGGAAGGAGCAAGAGCTGCAAAAATAGATGGCAAGGCTTGACTCGAGAGATCGGATGTGTACGTGATAGGATAAAGATCTCCCCTACTATCACATCTCATGACAGGCATTCCCGTCTTGAAATCCTTCACAGAAAATCCAAAAGGATAAAAAACAACATAAACTGAATTATTAGTGGTGAATTTATGAATAGACACTAAATTTTTAATTAATTTAGGAGCATGAAGGGTATTTTTCAAGACAAGAGGTGGATGGGGGGAGACAAAGTTTTATGACCGTAACCACGAATTGGAATTAAATTTCCATTACCAATAATTATGCCACGATTGTTGCTCAAATTGAAATAAGATGAGAGAGTACCTTGGTCGGACGTCATGTGAGTAGTGGCTCCGGTGTCCATGTACTAATTCGGGTTCGAGGGATTTAAACCAAGTGTGTGCATCGCGGCTTCAATATTTGTCGGCATGGGGAGTGTATTTGGGCTGGTAGCATGGAAGGCTTGCTGGAGCCGAGGCCCAAGCACGCCTCCCTGCTGACCTAGACCGCCACTATTTCTGTGGGCTGGAGCTGGAGCATAAAAATTGGGTCGGAACTGTGGCGGATACTAGGCCCAATTCGCTGGAAACTGGGTTGGCTGAACATAGGGGCTATTGGGCCAAAGGCTACCGATTTATCCCCATTGCCAGGGGGTCCACTGCTGGGACCAGGCAGCCTAGGGCCCACTGCCTCGAAGGCCACCATAGTCATTGTTCCGAGGTCCTCCACCGCTGTCGGAACCACTGCGTTTGCCACCGCGATTTTTGTTATTATTTTTCCTAGAATTCTTGCCGCCACTATGAGCACGTTGTGGCCAGAATTATCAACAAAACCGTGAGAATGAGTGGAGGACGTTATCATGACCACATGATTTACACTAGTAATCGCCTTTTTAGTCAAGCCGGCTTATTCCAAAGTAAGCATGGACCGGGCTTGGTTGAACTTCGGGAGAGGATCACTTTGACGAAGGATAGTTCCAACGCCACTATAGGCCTAGGATAGACCAGAAACCAACTGGAGAACAAGACGATCATCGCTAACCGGCGTACCAACGTACCGGATTTGGTCCGCCAACTCTTTCTGCCTTTTACAATAGGCCGATACGTTTGGAAAATCCTCTATGTTAACATGAGAAAATTTCTGCTCAAGAGTAACATCACGGAAATTTTTGTTATCTTGAAATATGTCACGCAGCCTATTCCAAGATTTCATTGCTGTAGCATCGGGTTCAATAATGGTCTGTAACAGGTGGGTAGAGATAGTGGAGTAAATCCACTAAAGAACGGTAGCATCAAGGGTTGTCCACAACTTAGGATCATCCTCGCGTTTAGGCACCTCCGTATCCTCAGGAGCCGCGGGGATTATGTAATGGAGAACTTGATGCGAGCGTGCGTGAATTTTGAATAGCTCGGCCCACGTCGTATATTGAACGTTTTCTATCTCAAGAATGATAGGGATGTGATTCTTGATGTTAGAAATAGTAAGGGCAGGGTGAAACGTGTTCTTTGACGTAGACATAACGAAAGAACAATAGGTGATTGAGGGATTTTGGAAGAGAAATTTGGGAGGAGAGGATTTGAAGAGCCTCGGATTTCGACATGATGCACGGAAACGGAGAGGGCAGCGGAAGGAAGTTGTAGGATTTTGTGAACCTAGACTTCTGATACCATGAAAGAAATAATCCCCTTGATTATTTTCATTAATGAAAGAATATATATACAATTTATAATTTCTATATTAGGAAAATCATATTCCTATTCTACTCCCAAAATCTTATTCTACTTGTACAATAATTCTACAATTATGGTAATTGTACAATTCTAATTTAATACAAAATTCATGTTACCTAA
This sequence comes from Anisodus acutangulus, assembly GCA_029783415.1. Classification (NCBI taxonomy): domain Eukaryota; kingdom Viridiplantae; phylum Streptophyta; class Magnoliopsida; order Solanales; family Solanaceae; genus Anisodus; species Anisodus acutangulus. Next base: position 38,335,090 of record CM056499.1, on the reverse strand, counting down.
TATACATCAAACCGTGATATACAAGTTATGTATATCAGGGCACGGACTGCTCCTATTTATCAGTAACCTGTGATATATAAGCAAAGTGGGTGACCTTTATATTACAAAAATAGATTACTGACTCTAATTTAATAAGCATAAAAAGTTGAGTGATAATTCATGAAATTAACTCAGATAAAAAGAAAAACAGGTTGATGGAAGACTCACCAGATAAAACAGGTTGAATGCCATTAAGAATTATAGAGGCAGCCAAGAGTGGTGCTAGTTCTGAGGATGCTTTAGCAATTGTTTCGCCCCCCGTGAATGCATAACTCATCACATCGCGAAGCATCATCACTGTTATGGCAATGACTACGGCAATCACGAATGAGCTTAATGTCACCACCAATACTGAAAATGAGGCCGATTTCGGATGCCCAGCTCCCAACTCATTGCTCAACCTCACACTACAATTTAAAAACCAAAGTTTGTAATTATTAGCAAGTGTATCATGTTTATATTTATCATATTTAGTATTATGTAATTATGGTAGAATTAGGACCCCTTGTTGTATAAGGATCCCACATTGTACATCTATATATATTGGGTATTAATGAGAAAGGCTCCCCAAAGGACATTAATACAATCTTACCTGGTATCAGAAGCCAAAACCCTACAAACCTAGAAAATCTAAAAGGTGCCGCCGCCATGACCCTCCCCCTAAACTTTTTTCCGTCGGTTGTCGGTGATCAATGTTGGAAATTAGCCTTTGGCGGGAGTTGCGACCGACCAACTTTAACGGCTTAAACACTAGTGTTACGTATGTTGGAGAATCCGGTTCTTCACACATGCATGATCTACTAAGTACGTAGATAACCGTAGGGCCAAGAATCGTCAAATTTCATTGAGAAATGAAAGAGATATTGGTCCACGAAGTAAGGTGTTTGAAGCATGGAAAGTGTGGTATTGTGTTCAATTCTCCCTCATCGGTAGAGGAAGAAAGAATTATTGTGTATATAAGACTCGAAATTGGTTTGGGGTTTGGGACCCCAAGGGGTATCCCATGTGTTTAAAGGAGGGAGAACCTAGATGTGCTTCGGTTCAAGGAAAGACCACACGCGCGTCGCCGCCGCCCGCCCGTCCGGTTTCGAGTTTCGGGTCACGGGTTCTCGGGTTCTCGGGTCACGGGCTGTGGACCTTCTGATATTATCTTTTTGGGCCAGAGAACTTTGCCAGAAGTACAGTTTGATCCCAGAAGTTCCAGATGTACAGTTCGGATCAGAACTCTTTCAAATGTACAATTTGGTCCCTGAAGTTTCAAGATGTACAGTTTGGTCCCTGAAGTTTCCAGAACGTCAGAATTTGGACAGTCAAAAGCAGAAACGCCAAGCACTCAATTCAGCCATTTATTTTGGCTGAATTACTCCTCCTATAATGGCCAAATCCGTTGATCTTTCACCATTTATGTTGGTGACTTTACAACCTCCATAATGACCATTATTTGGATATTATGGAGGCAGTTTTTCAGCCCCTCCATCACCTATATAAACTCCCCCTTACACCATTGTTGAGCACCAAGAACACACATATAATATACACGAAAATTTAGAAGCTTACACAAGCAGAAAGTTTTCTTCTTCCTACAACTTCCAAGCATCATTTCGTTACTCAATATTCTTCACGGTAGCTCTTGAGTTTTCTTTGCTCAAGTGTTCCATTGCTGTTTTATCTTGGGAGACAAATTGTCCAGGACGTATAAAGGATACATACGGGGCAATATTGTCTTAAGGACAGAGTGTCACACTCGACTCAGCAAAACAGTTTCCATTTGTCCGTCTTCAACAAAATTGTAATTTCAGTTTTGTGGATCTCTTGTAATTTTTAGATTACTAGTTGAATTATTGAATCTTTGTTTATCCTTTCGAATACTTGTAATAGTTATATACTTCTCATACTGCTTTATAAAGTACCATAGAGCAAAAATACCCAACAATCAATCCCCCCAAATTTTCTCGGTTTTGCTGCTTGGGTTTATCTTTACCCGAAACCAATTTCTTGTTCACTGTCCCTTCTCAGTGCTCTGCCCAAGAAAAACTGTTGCATCTTCTGGTTTCCTCCAGAAAAGCTGCTGATGCATCACCTTTCTTTGCTGTCTAATTGTGTTTCTATCTTTTCCTTTTTCCCCAACAACTCTTCCGAAATTTAAATGGCTTCCTTGACCCGTCAATAACTTGATAATGCGTGGTATATGGATACGAGCGCCACGTCTCATCTCACTAACAATTCTGTTAATCTTACTCAACTGCGACATTTAACTACTCTGCAGTCTATTATGGTCGGTAATTGTCATTGCATTCCAATTCAAGGATCTAGTAACACCCTTATCCCACCACTGCATCCCACTTCTCTCTCAAAAACATCTTTTATGCCCCAAACATCATCAAAAATCTAATTTCTGTTAGAAAATTTTCCACTGATAATTCTGTCTCTATTAACTTTGATCCGTTTGGATTTTCTGTAACGGACCTCCGTACCGGAAAACTCCTTACGAGATGCAATAGTGAATGGGACCTATATTCTTTCCTACCCACATCCGCTGCTAGTGTCACTCCTCCCACCGTTCTAACAACCATATCTCCCTCTACGTGGCATAGTAGACTTGGTCATCCGGGTTCCCATGTTTTTTATTCTCTTAGAAGTTAAAATTTAATCCAATGCAACAAAAAAAACCTTTCTCATAGTTGCTCCTCATGTCAGTTAGGGAAACACATTAGACTACCATTTACGACTTCTATAAGTACCACTTTCTCTCCATTTGATATTATTCACACTGATTTATGGACCTCTCTCATAACTAGCAACCTAGACCATAAATATTATTTAGTACTTTTGGATGATTTCTCCCACTTTATTTGGGTCTATTCACTAAAACTCAAATCTCAAGTGTTCTCCAAATTTGTAGAGTTTCATACACTAATCAAAATGCAATTTAAAAAATACATAAAATCGTTTTAATGTAATAATGGTCGTGAGTTTAATAATTCATTATTTCATAAATTCTGTGCGGTTAACGGCATGCCTTTTTGTTTCTCGTGCCATATACCTCCCCTCAGAATGAAAAAGCCAAAAGAATTCTCCGAACCATTAATATTATGATTCGTACCCACATTTTTCATGCGTCTCTCCCTCATACCTTTTGGGTATATGCACTAAAAACGCTAGAACACATTCTCAACATTCTACCTACCTGTGCGATTCAAAATAGGACACCCATAGAAATTCTGTACCGTCGGACCCCCACCTATGACCATCTTATAATTTTCGGTTGTCTGTGTGACCCTAATCTGACATCCACGGCCCCCCATAAATTGGCACTCCGCTCTACTCCGTGCGCCTTCCTAGGCTTCCCATCGAACCATAGGGGATACCTGTGTTATGAACTATCCACCGACAAAATCATAATCTCACACCACGTCACTTTTGTCAAATATGTTTTCCCGTTTGACAACATTAAAGAATTCAAAGTCACTGATTACAAATTTCTTGATGATTCGGACACATCACTGCTTGTCTACCAAGCTATCCGACATGCTACCACTGTTCCGGCAGAAGTTAGTACACTGTCACCACCACCTCCCGTCACTGCCACTATCGGTTGTCCGTCCTCGACCACCAACTCTGCCTCATCTCAAAAAATACACTGGTTCATCCCTTTCCCGTATCCATGTCGTCTCCGCAGTATCACCACCACACCGCAGTCATTCTAACCATCGATAACCACCCACCTAACCCCATTATCGAGACCGGTGACCACACCCAACCCAGCAACTACAACCGACCTCAACCCATCCAGATTGACAACCACACTAATCGTCACTGTACCGATCAACCACAACGCCTTCCCCACCCGACATAGTATTCCGACCTTTCAATTTGCACCACCCACAGGTTCGACCACCAACAGTACACCGGATCCGACACCCAACCCACAAAAAGCGTACCAGATCCGACACCCAATAGTACACCCGACATCCAACACCCTTACCCAGTCCAAACAATTTTCCCTATTCCCAAAAGCCCAAAATTAGCCAAAATGGACCCGAATTGGAATGCGGCCATGTGTGAGGAGTTTAATGCTTTAACAAATTAACGTACTTGGGATTTGGTTCCTCAACCGGAGTGGGTGAATATGATCTGTTACATGTGGCTTTTTCGACACAAGTACATGGATAATGGTGACTTAGAGAGATATAAGGCAAGGCTTGTGGCAAATGGTACTAATCAGTATGAGGGCATTGATTGTGGTGAGACATTCTGTCCGGTTGTTAAACCTGCCACCATTCGCACAGTTTTGAGCATCTCTATGGGAAAGCATTGGCCGATTCATCAGCTTGATGTGAAAAATGTTTTTCTTCATGGAGATTTAAAAGAAATCGTCTACATGCACCATCCGCCCGATTTCATCCCTCCAGCAGCCCCTCAGTATGTATGTCGTCTCCGTAGGTCACTTTATGGTTTAAAACAGGTCCCTCGAGCGTGGTATAATCGTTTTGCATAGTTTATTATGCGCATTGGGTTTACATGTAGCAAGTGTGATAATTCTCTGTTTACTTTCCATAGAGGCAGTACCATTGCTTATTTATTGTTATATGTGGATGATATTGTTCTTACTGCTTCTTTCGATGTGTTGAAAAATGAGATAATTGCGCTGCTCAAAACCGAATTTGCTATGACTGATTTGGAGAAGTTGAGCTATTGTTTGGGGATTTCAGTGACTAGATCTGCAGATACGATGTTTCTTTGTCAACGTAAGTATGTAGATGAGATTGTGTATATGGCTAAAATAGCCAATTGCAAGATCATGTCTACTCCAATTGACTCTAAATCAAAGCTCAGTGCTTTGGATGGTAATCCAGTGTCAGATCCCACTCTATACAGGAGTCTTGCTGGAGCACTATAGTACCTTACTTTCACTAGACCTGATATTGCTTATGTTGTTCAGCAGGTATGTTTATTCATGCATGCCCCCAGAGAGCCTCATTTTACTTCCCTCAAACGTATCATTCGATATGTTAAGAGCACACTTGATTATGGATTGCATCTCTACCCCTCAGTACCGACCAGGTTGTTATCATATACAGATATTGATTGGGCAGGCTGTCCGGACACGCGACGATCCACATCCGGCTATTGTGTGTTCCTAGGGGATAACCTCATTTCTTGGTCAGCCAAGAGACAAGCCACATTATCCCGTTCGAGTGTAGAAGCAGAATACAGAGGTGTTGCTAATGTTGTTGCTGAGATCTGCTGGCTCCAAAACCTTCTTTTGGAGCTTCGATGTCCCCTCCGTAAGGCATCTTTGGTCTATTATGATAACATATCTGCTATTTATCTATCTCATAATCCGGTTCAGCATCAGCGAACCAAGCACATTGAGATGGACATCCACTTTGTTCGTGAGAAGGTTGCTCTCGGTCATGTCAAGGTATTGCATGTGCCATCTTCATATCAGTATGCGGATATATTAACAAAAAGTCTTCCTATACAACTCTTCGTAGACTTTAGATCTAGTCTCAGCGTTCGGCCTCCTCTCGCTCCGACTGAGGGGGTGTATTAGCAAGTGTACCATGTTTATATTTACCATATTTAGTGTTATGTAATTATGGTAGAATTAGGACCCCTTGTTGTATAAGGATTCCACATTGTACACCTATATATATTGGGTATTAATGAAAAAGGCTCCCTAAGGGAGATTAATACAATCTTACAGTAATATTGACCGCGTTGTAGTTCTTGAATAACATAGTGTAGCATTTCTTTCCCTTATCTCTCTTTCCCTCCTAAGATGTAGTTAAAGAAAGGTTGGATACATCGATAACTCCTTAAACTTGTCAGTAAATCTCATTTAGATACTCGAACTATATGGTATGTTCCAATTGAGCACCTGGACATATGATGTTCCTATTAGACACTTATGCCTCAAATTCTGGAAAACTTTGTGTGTTCTCAAGCGCCTATTGCGTACTCAGATAAAATATGACACCTCATTTAATTATACACATCAACATCAATATTGGAACATGCATGAGATTTTACGGTTTGTTAAGGCTAATGCGTATAATTAGGGAGGCGTCGTATTTTAAGTGGTTAACTTATCTACGTGATAGACGATTGAAAATATGCAAAGAAACTCTTCCAAAATTTTAGTAAAAAATGTCTAATATGAACACTTTATCATATGTTCAGGAGCTTAATCAAAATAGGTCATAGTTTGAATATCTAAATGAAATTTATGGCAAGTTTAAGGGGTTATCGATGTATTCAGCCAAAAAAAAAAACCAGAGGATGCCTTGCTATTTTTGAAAGCCTTTACTAACTACAATTTGGAACAATTTCTAGTGTTATGAAAAGGAGACTGAATTATGTAGTAGTTCAGTAATGGATTGCTAACCTTGCTGCCGCATTGAACCCAACAGATATCATGAACACCCATCCAAGAATCGTATTACTGCAAACAAATTCCATCATCAACCAAGAGGAAAATAAAATGCAGAGGTAACTAATTTATAACAAGATATTCACTCACCAAACAGCTAGAGAGTCCAATGCCACTTCAGGATTTGGAAGCAAACCAGCAACTAAAACCAAAATCTGAAAGTACCACGTCTCCAAGCACAACATGACAGATGAAGCAGCTGACAACTTAAAGAAATTCCACAACCCGGAAAATGCATGCGAACTAAATCCGTTCCACGTTTTCTTGCATTTTTCGCTCCACAATATGTACATAAATTGAGCAATGACTACTATCCACCATGAAATACTTAGAACTAAAGCTCCTCCGAATAATCCCCACTTTAATACATATAGCACAATCCATGTTAGACAAAGATGGAGGACTAATGCGGCTGCTGCTATATACGCGCTAGGATTTACGATGCTTTGGGCTTGCAAGAACTTTTGGATGGGGAAATTGGCAGCGTAAGCAAATATTTGAGGAATTAAACCATAAACGAATAATGCAGCTGCTGATGCAACATTTTCTGATTCTCCTAGTAAGATTAAAATTGGCTTTGAAAATAAGTAAGCCACCATGATTGGTATTCCAGATAACATAAGGAGAATTGTCGATCTTTGAAGATATATTCCTAGTGTTTCATATTTGTGAGCTCCATATGCTTGCCCACATAGTGTCTCCACTGCACTCCCCATTCCTAACTGCTCCAACAAAGTTGACAATCAACACATAATGTCTACAAGCATTACGATTTCTTCAGTAAAATTTAAAACTATTACTCCAAAGAAGTTATGCTCATATGCTATGTCGATTAACAACAAGGAAAGGTAGTCTGTTTGACCAAGCTTTAAAAAATCTGCTTATTTTGGAAAATATTTTGTCAGAAGTGTTTTTCGAAAAAATACTTTAGAAGAATAGAGTTTGTGTTTGACTAATCAATTTGAAAAACATTTTTGTCAATATCGTAACTTTGTGCTTAGCCAATGTTCCACAAGTAATTATGGAAAAAGCTATTGCTTGCCTACAAGTACTTTTTTTAGCTTCTGAAAAATAATTTTTTGCTCCTACTTATTAACACTTTTTTTCTCCCTAAAAGCTTGGCCAATCGTCTCAATAATCCTGCTGCAACTGTATGTAAGAACAAAAAATCATATGAATGTGAGTATGTCACATGAGACTTAGCAAACGGGAATGTAGACTCATCAAAAATCACATGACAAGAGATAATTATTTTCTCATTCGTCCAATCATAACATTTATAGCCCCTATGATTTTGTGGGTATCCCAAAAACACACAAGAAGTTGAACGAGCCTACAACTTGTTAATTGTAGATGATGGAAACAAAGGATAACACAAACACCCTCAAATATAGAAAAGACGGGAGACGATGATACAACATTTGTGTGGGAGACACATTAGATAGCAATTTACTAGGAAGAATGTTTAAAAGATATGTGGCCATTTAAAGTGTATGGTGCCAAAACTTTGGTGATGAGGAAGAATGCACGAGAATAGAGCGAATCATATTGTTAATCGTTCGAATTTTTCTTTCGGCTTTCCCTGGTGATGTATGTGGACATGAAAGACGCAATGACATCCCATTTTAGTGACAAAAATCATTTAATTGGGCATTGATTGAACACCCCCCCCCCCCATTGTCATATGGAAAATATTTAATATTTTTGCCAAATTGAGTTTTGATAAAAACACTAAATTGTTTTAAAATGTTATAGGTTTGTGATTTATGTCCTAAGGGAAAAGTCCACAAAAAAATCGAATAATCATCTAGAAGTAGCATATAATATTTATGACCTGCAGAACTCAAAACTGGTGATGTCCACAAATCACAATGCACAAGATCAAATGGCATAAAAGTATAAGATGTAGAAGAAAGGAAGCTTAATATGTTTACCAAGCACACAAGTCTGGCAAACAGAAGAGTCCGAAAGTTTGTTACAACCAAACAAATTATTCTTCCTAAGATTATTAAAAACATGTGCTCCTGGGTATCCCAACCGACTGTGTCATAGAGTAGGAGAAATGGCAGCAAATATTGATGGTTTGGTAATGCTATTTTTTGGAAATAGAGGTGACGGGATATAAGTCTCATGTGCTATTGCATCTCATAAGTGGCATCCCCGTTTGAAAATCCTTCACAGAAAAGTCAAACGGATCAAAATTCACAAAAACATTGTTGTCAATGGTAAAACGTCTAACAGAGATCAAGTTTTTAATTAGTTTAGGTGCATGTAAGACGTTTTTAAGTAAAATGGTGGGTGTGGGGAGGGTAGTTGTACCTGACGAATACCACGAATCGGAATTTCCTGCCCACTACCGACAATAATATTTTTATTATTGCTCATATTAAAATAAGATGAGAGATTACCTTGAGATGCCGTCATGTGTGACGTAGCCCCTGTGTCTATGTACCAAGACTCATCCGGAACACTTATATTCATGTTGTCATGGCTTGTTTAATGTCCGTGGGTGCATATCCAACCGAGGACGGTGTTTGAGCCGCAAACGCATGCTGTGGGCAACTATGGGGCCCAGGCCCACGGTGGGTACTGCCCCCACTGGTCACCGCTATTGCCAGCCTGGGTACCGCCACTTCCAGCCCGCCACTGCCGCCGGCGGGTTGGCCCCCTCCCCGTCCATGTCCCTTTCCACTATTATTTTTTGCCTTTATTGTGTCGGTTTGAACCCCGTTTTTTGCCATTATTTTGACGAGTAACATTGCCCCTCGAACCAAAATTTTGGGACTCCAAATCCGTGGAAAATGACTTGGTGGAGACGAGAGCAGTTCCGACGGTGGCTGCTCCAGAAGATGCATGTTTTGCCTTTCGTGTCTCTTCGAAGATCAACCTCGAACGGGCCTCATAGAAAGGAGGCAATGGATTACTTTGTTGAATGAACGTAGTCACTCCATCATACTGTTCATTCAACTCCGCAATCAACTGAAGAACCAACCTTTGATTCATTACGGGTGAACCAACGTTGGACAGTTGGTCCGTCAGCATCTTCAATTCATGACAATAAGCGGAGATGTTGGAAAAATCATCCAATTTAACATTCGTAAATTGGTGTTCAAGATAAACGGCTCGAGAAAGTTTGTTATCTTGAAATATATTTTGTAGTCGTTCCCATGCCTGTTGAGCCGTAGAATTTGGCTCCAATATGGTGTGTAAAAGATCATTGGATATGATGTCATAAATCCATTGAAGAACAATGGCATCCAAACGAGACCATAATTTTTTGTTCGTCAAACTGGCATCAGATGAGGATTTGGAAGGAATAATATGGCCAATCACCTCATAAGCGCGACAATAAATTTTGAATAGTTCCACCCAAGAGGTATATTGTCATTTCTCCATTTCAAGAGTTATTGAGATGAAGTTTTTGACATTATTAACGGCAAGAGCAGGATGAAAAAATTATTTTTCGGCCATAGGTACCACAAGAAAACAAAACTAGAGAAGGAAAGAAGTCTTGTTTGATGTTTTGAATGAGTGAAACAAAACCCTTAGGGTTTCGAATGGGAGTAGTAAGCCGAAGGGGAGGGGTTGTCGGCTAGGGTTTTATGTAATTTAGGGAGTGGTTCAGGGTTTTGGTGTGGTGGCCGAAAAAGGGATGAGAAAGAGGACAGAAATCGGTAGAAGGAGGGAGAGTTTAGGGCTAAGAATCTTTGACTCTTGATACCATGTAAAAAGATAATTCCTTAGAGTATCTCATTTCATCCATAGAATATATATACAATCATGGTATGTAGTAATAATCTAGGTTACCTAAAATATAAAATGCTAATTACTAACTAATTGATTTGTCTAATAATTATAATATTACTAATTGACTATAATTACATGATTTATGGTGGAAGATGATAATATGAGATTTCTTCCCTAATTATCGTGTGCTAACAGGAACTTGTATAAGTTGTCCGCTTGGGCAGCTCAATTGGTTTCAAGGGGGATATTTGGAATAAGAGACCAAGGATCGAATCCCGTCAGCGGCAGTGTGGGGGTTTCTTCTTGAAATAAAGGAGGGCCCCTTGTGCTGGATCGGTCTAACCTTTGAAATCAATTGAGTCACCATGATTTACCTCCTTCACAAACCTGTCGGACCGGAGTGTGGGGGCTCCTGGGGTGGGAGATTCCACCTTTTGGAATAAGGAACTTGTATAAGTTTAGTCAATCAAGTTAGTAAAACAGTACTGTGTTCCAGAAAAAAAATGATTGATTCAGTTTGTAGCAAATCACTCTACTACCATGTAAAGTAGGACAGATAAATTTATGATACAAATCTTAATAGGGTGGGTGCTAGGACATATTTTTAAATTGAAAATTTCGTGATTTGAAAAAATTATTTGACCCCCAAGACGGACAAATAATTTATGACACGAATCATAATTAATAATGTAGGTGATAGAAAATTTACCATGACGCCATAAGCCAAGAGTTGAATACCTTCATTGCCAAGTGAAGCAGCAGCCAGTTCAAGATTACCAAGATGACCACAGAATATCTGAGTAGACATAGAAGTTACATTGTTGAGCAAATACACGATGATTGCTGGAGCTGCTAGGCGAAAGAGGTTTCTAGATTCTACGACAGAGGCACGTCCAAGCCGCTGGAAATTGGACAAACTTGTGTCGGACAATATGTCTTCAAGCTCAGAGCTAACATGTTCCACTGCCATTACTGGTTCTTTGGGTTCTAGCAGACGTTTACTTGGCCCCTGTGAGTCATCCATGCTTTCTCTTCACTAGACTCTTAGCTCCCCCAAGCTCAGATTTGGAAGACCAAAAGTTTCTGAATAATAACCGTACCCACATTAAAATAGTTTTACATGGAACTAAGACTAATAATAACAACAATATATCCAGTGAAATCACACAACGTAGGGTATGAAAATGGTAGAGTGTACGCGAATCTTACCTCTAACTTGATAGGTAGAGCGGTTGTTTTCAAAAGACCATCGGCTCAAAATATTATTAAAAATAATTTCTAAATAAAATTATTATTTTTTACATTTTACGTGCACAGAAAGCGCTGGCTGCTCTAGGAATGTGACCGATGATAGAAAAGGGATATCTACCAAAAGAATAACGACAACCATGACATAGTAAAAGGTGCCCCACTTTAAGCCACCTTTTAATTTTAATTCCAGGGAATATTATTCCATCCCTTATTCCAAAAGGTGGAATCTCCCACCCAGAGCACCTGGTCAGACAGTGTGAAGGAGGTAAATCACGACTAATTGATTTCAAAGGTTAGACCGATCACGCGCACAAGGAGCCCTCCTTTATTTCAAGAAGAAACCCCACACCGCCACGGATTCGATCCTTGGTCTCTTATTCCAAATATCCCCTCAAAACCAATTGAAAGCCCAGCGGACTAACTAAGGTAGGGTAAACTTTTTAAAGTGACGGTCCCACCGCATTACATACCCAGAAAATCCCACCTCCACTGCCCTACTGGATTAGTATACACCGCAGCCTCTGGCGTATGGAGGGATTTTTTTTGGGGAACACAGTTCCACTCTCGCTGATCAGAGGACTCGAACACGGAACCTCAGACAGCAATACCCTAATGTACTGGCCACTGGGCCAAACACTTTGGATTCCATCCCTGATACCACAGTTTAATTTCAAGTAATACTAGTATTATTCCCTCACATTCTTTAAATTTCAAAATCATAAATTTAAAGGGAAACTAAAAAATGATCAATACAATACAATAAAAAAAATCTTGTAATTAGGAGATGAAAGAAAAACACCATTTACGCAGCGCAAAGGGATAAAGCAAAAGTTTTATTTTGAAACTGATTATATGTAGGGGTGGACAAAAAATCCGAAAAATCAAAAAAATCGAATCGAACCGATATATGCCCACCCTAATTATATGAATCCTTCTGAAATGAAAGAAAAAGAAAACAGATAGATATTGGACAGAAGAACAGTACTCCTTAATTATTGGGTTCTCCACTTCAACTTGCAGCAGTTCAGAGCTGAGCAATGGCCATTTGCTATTTAAAATTTGGTATGCTAGCTGCTTTGCACCTCGATATTCTATAGAAAAAGATGTGATAGTAACGTTTCGTTCCCGTAATTTGACTAGTGTTAGTCGATTTTTCTAATCTAATTAATAATTAATCATGAGCAACCCTAAAAATGCGCAATATAGTCCGGGATACATATATGTATGAGAATAAATAAATATAGAAAAGGTGTTGTTATAAATATTATTTATTATTGTGAATATATAAATATTAGAGTTAGTAACTTTGAGATCAAGTTAATTTTTCTCCGTTGTATATTATATTTCAATAGAAATAAAGAACTCTCCTCTTTATTTTCTTTTTCCACAATATTCTTCATCTGACTTTGTTATTTCATAACACGTTATCAATACGAGACTCTGCTTGAGCACTTATTTTGAAAAGATCAGAGGTACATGTTCTACAAATCCACCTTAACAATGGTATCATATTGATTTCTCCATCTTGTGGATATCTGCAATTGTTTGATTTCAATATATGAAACTCATCAATATGAGTGTGGAGAAGTAATTAAATAATGGTCCTTAATTCACACATAGCTTGATTCTATTTTATATATATTGATGTTTACACATTTATTATTTAAATATAATGATGGTAATGATTACGTTACTATAGATTGACATTTAGAAAGAACTGTTTAGTTTCTTTTTTTTCCCAATGTAACGAATGAATGTTTTGAAATTGTTTATGAAAGACTTTTATCTCTGTATCAACATGGTTGGTCGCTTGATATGATAATTTTTGTTACATTTAATACTTAGATAAGTTTATGAACACCGAACGTGATAATATTTTTATATATTTGTTGTGATTACAATTTGTTAAACAGAGCAATATACATGTGATATACACTGAATATACCGCAGTGTATATCACATATATATCACAGAATTGGGCCTCGCAGTAGGCTGTCTCGGCCAGACCAAGAATTGGGCCTCTCGGCCTCTCGGCCAGATTTCTCTAGGAGTATATATGGTATATATTTGTAGTATATTGTAATAAAAATGATACCTTAATTAGTGTTATACACCTACCATAATTGTATAGTTAGAATTATGGTAGAATAAGGATTTAGATGTAGAATAGGAAAAGGATTTGTAGTATTATGGAAAGATGTAACTTGTATATATACATATTCAATCAATGAAAATAATCAAGGGGATTATTTCTTTCATGGTATCAAGAGACTAGGTCTACACAAAAGTTTTCTCTCAAACTTTTCCTTGTGGCCGAGAACCCCCCCCCCCTCGGGTTTTTCTCTCCAAACATTTTGTCTTCCGCTCTCAAAAACCTCTCTTAAATTTAACCTCCTTCCTTGTTCTTTCAAATATGTCTAAGAACAATTTTCACCATGCCCTCACAGTTTCCAATATCAAACTCAGTGTCCCTATTGTCCTTGAGATGGAAAACGTTCAATATGCAACGTGGGCGGAGTTGTTTAAAATTCACGCTATCTCTTATCAAGTTCTTCATCACATCATTCCTCCCGCTAGACCCCTTCCTGGAGAGGATCCTGAGGTATGGATTACACTTGATGCTACCGTTCTTCGGTGGATATACGCCACTATTTCAGTGGACCTTCTACAGACGATTATGGAGCCCGATACCACGGCTATGGCTGCATGGAATAGATTGCGTGACATATTCCAAGACAACCAACATTTCCGTATCGTCACACTCGAGCAGAAATTCTCTCTCGTTCGAATGGGACGATTTCCAACGTTTCGCATATTGCAAGAAACTAAAGGAATTGGCGGATCAACTCCGTAATGTTGGCGCACCAAGCAATAAATAATCGTCTAGTTCTACGATTGGTTGCCGGGCTTTCGGAGGCCTATAATGGTGTTGGAACTCTCTTCGCCAAAGCAACCCTCTTCCCGACTTTCATCAAACCCGCTCCATGCCGATGTTGGAAGAAGCGGTTTGGCTAAAAAGGCGACTACCTGAGCAAGCCCGATTGTCATGGTGGCATCCTCTCCTAGTTCTTCGGGTTTTGTTAATAATTCGGTCAAAACCATAATAATGGTGGCGGCAAGAATAATCGCAAAGTAACAAAAACCGCGAGGCAAACGAGGCGCTTACGGTAGCGGTTTCGGTGAGCAACAAGCGGCGGTGGGTCCCATCCAGGTCTGATGGGCCACCACCACCATGGGCCCAAAGAATGGGGCCATTGGCGATGGAACCCGCATCCTCCACCCACGCTTCCGGTGGCTGGTCGCCAGCCAGCCCAACGCCAACGCCCGGCGGTGGCGCCCATCGCTAGTGGCCCAACAAAGCGATGTATCCGGCACCTACGGTCCAAAGAAGATTACGGAATGGCGTCCCTGGGCCTGTCCTCCGTGAAGCCCATCATACAAATGGCCCCACTCAGACCGAGCATCGAGGTCGCGATGCACACGCTGGGATTGTCCCAACCGACCCAAATTGGTACATGGACACCGGCCACTACTCACATGACTTCCGAATCAGGTACTCTCTCATCTTATTCCAATTTGAGCACCCCTCGGGGGATAATTGTTGGTAATGGCAGTTCTATTCCAATTCTAGGGTATGGTCAGAAAACATTGTCTCCTCCTAATCCACCACTCCTCTTGAAAAATACTTTACATGCTCCTAAATTGATTAAAAATTTAGTGTCTGTCCGAAAATTCATAAATGACAATTCTGTTTCTGTTGAATTTGATCCTTTCGGTTTCTCTGTGAAGGATTTCAAGACGGGGAGTCATCTCATGAGGTGTGATAATAGGGGGATCTGTATCCTATCATGCCCTGTTTCAGTCCATCGAGTCCAGCCTTGCCATCAGCTTTTGCAGCCATCTCTCCTTCCATGTGGCATGCTCGTCTGGGTCATCCGGGATCTTCTATTTTATCAGCTTTAGATAAAAATAGCTTTATTTCTTGTAAGGGTACAAATCGTACTCCAATTTGTCAGTCTTGTTCATTAGGAAAAATTGTTAAGTTGTCATTTGTAGACTCCAATTCTCATACTTCTATGTCATTTGACATATTCATAGCGACTTATGGACATCTCCTGTTCTTAGCTCAATGGGTCATCGATATTATGTTCTCTTTTTAGATGATTATTCTAGATTTTTGTGGACGTTTCCAATTGCGAATAAATCACAAGTGTTTTCCGTCTTCATAAAATTTAGAGCGTTCATTCGTACTCAAT
The DNA here is from genome assembly GCA_029783415.1 of Anisodus acutangulus. Taxonomy (NCBI): domain Eukaryota; kingdom Viridiplantae; phylum Streptophyta; class Magnoliopsida; order Solanales; family Solanaceae; genus Anisodus; species Anisodus acutangulus. The sequence continues at coordinate 38,319,361 of CM056499.1, read as the reverse complement.
TCGAAAGAGAAATAAAAAATATTCAATGTGATAATGGGAAAGAGTATGACAATAGGGAGTTTCGAGATTTTTGTGCTACTCATGGGATAAATTTTCATTTTTCATGTCCTCATACATCTTCACAAAATGGGAAAGCCGAACGCAAAATTCGTTCCATAAATAACATTGTCCGAACTCTCCTCATACATGCCTCCATACCTCCATATTTTTGGCATCATGCTCTACAAATGACCACTTACCTTCTAAACATAATTCCGTCTAAAGGTCTGACATACTCTTCCCCCCTCAAAGTCCTATATAATAAGAACTCTTCTTATTCTCACCTTCGGATTTTTGGGTGCTTGTGTTATCCGTTATTCCCATCCACCACAATTAACAAACTTCAGGCTCGGTCTACCCCGTGTGTGTTTTTGGGTTATCCGTCAAATCATCGTGGTTATAAGTGTTTTGATTTATCCTCCAAGAAAATCATAATCAATCGCCATGTCATTTTTGATGAAACTCAATTCCCATTTACGAAAGTTCATACTCCCGAACCTAAGTCATATAATTTTTTGGATGACCAAATATCTCAGTATATTATTCGAATTTTTCTGACATCTCCTGCACCCAAAATCCTCCAATGCCCATCGCTCTTTGGACCAATAATCTGCCACACTCACAAAATCCACCATCGAACAGTTCCAAAGAATCGGGCTGCCACCACCTCGAACCGCCTCCATCCGAAGTCTAATTTGTACCATTTTGGGCCAAGTGCCCATCGCTCGCTAGTCCGTCCCGAGCCCAGCAAATTCCCAAAATTTCATCAATTCTTCCTCGAGTCATAGACCGGTCACTCGTAGTCAGTGGGGTATTTTTACACCTAAAAGACATTTTAATTTACATTCTGATGTCTCTAAATCCCCCTTGCCCCGCAATCATGTGTCCGCATTAAATGACCATAATTGGAAAATTGCTATGACTGATGAATATAATGCTCTTATTGATAATAAGACGTGGGAGTTAGTGCCCCGTCCATATGGTATTAATATTATCAGGTTTATGTGGATTTTTGCTCATAAGGAGAATTCAGATGGGTCATTTGCTCGACATAAGGCGCGACTTGTTGGTGATGGTAAGACTCAGCAGGTTGGTATTGATTGTGGTGAGACGTTTAGTCCGGTGGTCAAACCGGCTACCATTCGCACTGTGCTTAGCCTGGCTCTTTCAAAAACTTGGCCAATCCATCAGTTGGATGTCAAGAATGTTTTTCTACATGGTGATCTCAAAGAAACAGTCTATATGCATCAGCCGTTGGGTTTCAGGGATCCCAACCGCCCTCACCATGTCTGTTTGTTGAAGAAATCACTATATGGGCTTAAGCAGTCTCCACGGGCCTGGTATACACGATTTGCTAATTTTGTTTCGACTATTGGGTTCACTCACAGCAGGTCAGATAATTCTTTGTTCATCTACCGCCGTGGTTCATCATTGGCCTATATTCTGTTGTATGTGGATGATATTATCTTGACTGCCTCCTCCGATGCTTTGCGCCAGTCTATCATGGCCATGCTCAGTTCTGAATTTGCTATGAAGGACTTAGGGCCGTTGAGTTATTTTGGGGATTGCCGCAGCGTCATTCACGTGGCTTATTTCTGTCTCAACGGAAGTATGTCACGAGATCATCGAAAGAGTGGGATGTCATCCTGTAAGTCCACTTCCACACCGGTTGATGCAAACCCAAAGTCGAGTGCCACAAGCAGTGCACCATACGAGGACCCAACCCGGTATCGCAGCCTTGCAGGGCCCTCCAAAGATCTTACATTTACCGGACTAGATATTACATATGCGGTTCAACAGTGTGTTTATTCATGCATGACCCCAGAATTGAGCACATGAATGCAATCAAACGCATCATTCGGTATATTCAGGGGACACTGGATTATGGTTTGCACTTGTATCCCTCATCTACATCCACACTTGTCTCCTACACGGATGCTGATTGGGGTGGGTGTCCCGACACCGCACGGCCGACTGCCATCAGTATGTTCCTTGGCAACACCTTGGTCTCCTGGTCGGCAAAGCGTCAGGCAACTCTATCACGCTCAAGTGCCGAGGCAGAATATCGAGGGGTAGCGAATGTGGTCTCCGAATCATGTTGGCTACGTAATTTGCTTTTGGAGCTTCATTGTCCCATTCAGAAGACAACCTTGGTCTATTGCAATAACATTAGTACCATCTACCTCTCAGGTAACCCCGTTCAACACCAGCGCACCAAGCATATCGAAATGGACATTTACTTTGTCCGGGAAAAGGTTGCAAAGGGTCAAGTTCGCGTATGTCATGTCCCGTCTCGTTATCAAATTGCAGACATCTTTACAAAGGGTCTACCAGCGGTTCTCTTTGAAGATTTTAGGGACAGTCTCAGCGTTCGAAAACCGCCCGCTATGACTGCGGGGGTGTGTTAAACAGAGCAATATACATGTGATATACACTGAATATACAGCAGTGTATATCACATATATATCACAGAATTGGGCCTCGCAGTAGGCTGTCTCGGCCAGACCATGAATTGGGCCTCTCGGCCAGTGGGCCTCTCTTGGCCAGTGGGCCTCTCTCGGCCAGTGGGCCTCTCTCGGCCAGTGGGCCTCTCTCGGCCAGATTTCTCTAGGAGTATATATGGTATATATTTGTAGTATATTGTAATAAAAAGGATACCTTAATTAGTGTTATACACCTACCATAATTGTATAGTTAGAATTATGGTAGAATAAAGATTTAGATGTGGAATAGGAAAAGGATTTGTAGTATTATGAAAAGATGTAACTTATATATATACATATTCAATCAATGAAAATAATCAAGGGGATTATTTCTTTCACAATTGAAGGTGTGTTAGAGAATAATTATCTATATGATATATATGCATGTCTCGATTTGCTCCTAAAGTAGCAATATCTTAAAAGAGGTTATACGTTATAATTTGATGTCGTTAAAACACGTTCAGATGATTATGTTTCAATCCCGAAGAGTGAGAAATTTTGATAAATGTTACAAATACAGATCAATTCTCTAAAGTGAATGTGATGATACTTTGTAAAGATTGTAAATATCAAGGTGCTCTAATTGATTGTAAAATTATCACGACTCACCTCTATAAGAGGTAGAATAATTGAGAAATAATATTCTAAATATTCTATAATTTACTCCGAAGTAATAAACTCAGAAATCTACTCCTAAAATAGTAAATTCAAAAATTTGCTCCCGAATTAATAAATTTTTAACTCTACTCCGCACAACATTTAAGAATGTGGACCATTAACAATTTCTGTAGAGGCAGATGGTGCGTTTAATATTTCTGCTTTTGTCAAAAGTTTGTTTTTACTAGTAAAGAGAAATTACTTTATGGATGTCTAATACCCACTCCACGATAATTTCGTTTCGGGTTGGTAGTGTATTTAGTATTTTATTATTAGAACTGGCATGCTGGAATTGTTGTTACAATGAAAAGATATGTGGTTACTTTGTTGGTAGTTACAGAGTATTCCTTTTTAAAAGTTATTGAACTTGTGAATATTATAGATTATTATACTATTGATCCGTGTGTAACATGTCAGGGTAGCTGTATTAAATTTCTCATTTGATTGCAAATTTTGTCATGACAACAACAATGTCAAGGTAATATTTGATAGTACAAAATCAATTAAGGGCTTCAGAAGAGTTAGTAGTGTCCAAATAATATGTGATTATTGAGAATAAATTAAAGACTCTCGAAGAGCTTAAATACAATTTCGTCCATGTCAAATTATATGATGTAGTTTGACTAGACACGAAATTTAAGAAATAAAGGAAGACTTTTGAATCTTGTGGTCTAAAACAAGCCAAAGATATTTGTGTGGTTATAGATCATCTCGTTAAGTGTAAAAAATAAAGTTTAAAGTTAAATTATTGATAAATAAGGAAGCGTGTCATTCTTTTTGGGACTGACAAAAAAAAGAAAAATGTGTCATATAAATTGGGACAAATTGAGTATTGTATAATTCGTTTTAGATTGTAATATACGAAATCGGGTTGATTGAAACACAAGTTATAGTAAATCCGAAGTTTACTAAAGTAAATGACTACCATGTTGAAGCTATAAATGATTGGAGGATTATCTACAAAATCATAGTGGGTAAGAAATATGTATGTGAATGATTACCCTCTTTATTAAATATCTACAAAATCACATGTCACGGTAAACCAGAAGTTTATTGGTACAAGAAAATAAAAACAGTTCATGTCATAGTAAACCAAAAGTTTACTAAAACAAATAGCACATGGCGTGGTAAACTTGAAGTTTACTAGTATAAATAATTTTATTAGTCGGCATAAGCGATTTGGCCATCCCGATTCAAATATGATATGCAGATTGAGTATTTGACATATATTGAAGATTCTTCAAGAATTTATTTTGTTGTTTGTTCTCATGATAAGTTGATTATACTGGCTAACGTTGGAATGAATTCCCTAAATTCTGGAAAAAAAAATATATAAGGTGAATATGGGCCTATTCACCTGTTATGTGATGTCTTTAAATAGATGTATCGATAAAACGGTCACATGTGCGTTTATTGTCAACCCGCAATTTGACATATGCAAAGCTACTTGCTCAAAACAATTGGGTTGAGAGCACAATTTTCAAATTATGTAATCAAGATAATCCATCTTGTTGACACTGGTTTATATCTAAGTTGGTTTAGAACTGAATGCCTCCGATAAATAGCTAAATCACTGCTAATGAGAACAAAGCTTCATGTGTTGATCTGAAATATGATATATTGCATACAACTCTTGTATACTCCAAATCAATAAATTATGATAATTTCTCCCCTCACAATTTGTTCAGGGTTAGAAATCAGATATTTCCATCTAACAGTTTTTATGTATGGTATATGATTAATTAATCTACCATGATGCACACATATGGATTCCCTCAAAGAAAATGAGATATGTGTTAGTTTTTCTAACATAAGGGGGAGAGAGTAAGCAGCTAAGAAATATGTTATGAATTATAATTGGTATGATCCTTATTCAAAGATAATTCAAGTCAAGTGCTAGAAGCATTTGCTGACCCAAAATTAATTTCTAATTTCAGCTGCAACATGCTCCTATTAAATTAATGTCCCTGAAGGACAGAGTCTACAACATGCATGAAGTGTGGTAGACCAATCGATTTCAAATATATAATTCTTGAAAGGGGAGTGGAGCAAATGACCAATATGGTTATAATAAGGAGGCAATGTGCTCTTGAAAAGCATATGATATAACATTACATTGAAATCTCATGAGAGGTTTAGGTACCTAAAATAATGAAAGTGATGAGATCTCAATAAATTATGTCACATTGAGACCGATACAAATGATCTATCGTCGACGATATCTTTGGTACAATATAGCGCAATATTGCAAAAGATTGAGGATCTGAATTCTATGTCTATAAAGCATGCTAACATAGACATTATTACCAAGTGAAATAACGCATTTTAGTAAGCTTCAAGCTTATTAGACCTGTAGTCCAGACAACAGAAAATGTCACACATTTATATATTAATGTATATTGTCACTTGATAAAAATTTATATGAAAATTCTTGAAGAATTATAAATGCCTGAAGCATATACATGTTCTAAAAATCCGCTCATAATTTTATATGGGTTAAATCAAGCAAAGCGAATGCAATTTTATCATAATGAATATTCATTGACTAAGGGTACACATGACTCTATTATCCTTACATCTTTGTGAGTGTCAATTTATTACTTGAATGAAGTTGAAATGAGAAACTTGCGGAACTCTTGGTCTTGAAGTGCCATATCTTTATGCAATTGATGCATTTATATATTTTGTTATGCCTATGAGGAATTACAGTCATACGATGTTGTTCTACATGACAGACAAATCATATAAAGATAACATCTATTTATAAAGCAAGTCATGGATGCACTTGGAGTGATTTCAACAATATTATATGTCGATGCAACTCTATCCAAAGGTTGAAGACGCAACAGCATACATAACCCAGGGAGGATTCATAAAAGGAGATAGAACAAATCATGTTTTACCAAACTTTTTCTTCATATGAGCTCCAGAAGAAAGATGATATCAACGTGCAAAAGATTTGTTCGAGTGATAATATGACTGATTTATTCACCGAGTCTCTATCAACTGTAACTTTCGAGAAAACGGTGCACTGGATTGAGATGTGAAGATTCAAATTCTTGAATTGGAGTTCTCATCAGGGGGAGTTAATACACGTTGTACTCTTTTTTCCTTTCAAGGTTTTTGTCCTACCGAGTTTTCCTTTTCAGATTTTTAATGAGGCAACCAAAGGACGTATTATTAGAAATGTGTACTATTTTTCCTTCACTAGAATTTTCTATAAAGTTTTAATGAGGCACAAGGGAGAGTGTTATAAATCTTAAACAAGTGACAAGTATTCGTCATTTCGTTGAGTAAACGGAGTAGCAGTTTCGGACCATTTTGAGTAATTTTAATATCATTATCCAGAAAAAGAATGACAAGATTTAAAATGCGAGGATCAAAAGCGTGATAGCTGAGAAGACAACAACATGAGACATAGAATTCGACTATGTAAATGTGCAGTACTTTAAAATAACAATATCATATGGACTGCTATCCCGAATACGACTCAGTTGTAAAACCAATATCCTTATATTTGATAAAGCTTAAAGGTTAGTTGTTTTTCCTTTTTTTGCGAAACTTGAGGGATCATGTACTCATCACCAACACTTGAGGGATCATGTATTCCTCACTAATTTAAGCAGGCCTGTTTAGTGTAAGTCATGTGAGCAAAATTCACAAGGAAGAAAAATCAACCATACAATTATGATCCCACATTTTATCTCATGAACCAAAAGACCCCTAAAAGTTGAAATTCGATGCATTGACGGTGTAAAAAGTATTTACACAATGAAATCACTTATAAAATAAAAAGAACTAAGTGATAAGGAGCTATGTAGCTAATTAGATAGGAAGTTACTAATTACACAGTTATAAAACAGAACATTTATCACTTGAAGGGCTGCAATTTGCAATACCCTTAATTTGTGAACTGGACAGAAACTGAGACAAGTTTGGTATTGAAGCATCAAAGGGTTCTGATGCATAACTGGGGAATACAAAAGAAAATTGACAACGAAAATCAACATCCCAACCCCTATAAAGTCTTACTCATACAGACCTACCTAATACATTAGTTGAATTTCAGACATATACAAGGCAAAGTTTTTCTAAGTGGAAATAATTACACGGAATTCAACCTCTGAAGTAATTTCACAAAATTTTCTTATTATGCAAGAATGACGAATAATTATGGTCGGAGAACTCAAACTTGGAATCTTCTCCGAGTGGAATTCTTACTTGGGAGCATGATTTTCCAGCTTGTGTACACATTAGACTTGAGGAAAATCAGAACCTTCAGCACTATTAACTTAAAGAGATTCGTTTCTCGTATCATCATTTCATAAGATTTGCTCACCAAAAAGTTTAGCTGAGCAGTAATGGCAGCATCAAGTATAATAGAGGCTTCCAAGAACCGTCAAGGCCAAGAGACACAGATGAGACCCGATGCTTAAGCTGTTCATACCTGACAAATTAACAAGAATGTATCAATGAAAAGTACATCTTCATAAAAGATAAACTGTCACACTTCCGTAGATTTCAAGCTAACAAATTCAAGTGAATCTGCAACTAAGTATAAGCAAGTTGCTGAGTTGCAAACTAGCAAGCGATAAGAGGGAAATAGTTTCAACTATTTACATTTGTGAAGGCCATGGATAAGATTTTGTCAAGATGCTCAACACAAATTAAGACGGAATTCTACAGCCCCAATAGATCTTCAGAGAACAGAAGGTGAGATTTTCCATGAAATAATTGAAAGCCAAGACTATTCTTGGTTCTCATGGAACAAAACACTGGTGAATGGTGACCACAGAGGCAGAAGAAGTCTCCCCGCAGAATCAAATGAAAACAAAATTACATCACAGAAACCGGACCATGACAGTGATTAGCTATCTTTATCAGACTTCAGAATTTATGCACTCTTATTTTCTGAACTGCATTTCACACCCTGAATTGCTGCACACTGGAACAAATGATTTCTAAATGGATTTTAAGAGGAAGTTGAAATATTTTCTTTCTTGGCTTCTAGCACTTTGCATGGTTGGGATACCTATTAATTGTATTGTACATACTCAGATTTACTTATCTTGTTTCCATTCCATAATTTGGTGGACTGTAAACTAAAAAAGAAGAGTACATACTCTAACACAAGTAAATAGCCTTACATATTAGAAGGAAAGAACCCCTAAACCCCACCCACTAGCATGGTCACCTCTGTCCCCGTGACAGGTGCTATATTCTTCAACATCATTCTATCCACCAACATGATTCTCATCATCATCATAGATACTGAAGGAACTATCCTCATCAGGCTGTCATCAACCACCACCTCTTTCATCTCCATACAACCATCACTACCATTTTTTGTGTTCTTCATCATCACTCTCTAGAATCTAGTGTTTCCAGATGGGTAACACCAACATCGTAATTATTTTAAGAATTAATGATGCACCTAAAACCAAAGTCGCCGGGTATATCTATGTGTTCGTTACAAAGGAGAACTATGGGAACTTCTGATGATTACAATGGTTGCAGCTGCAAGTATGTAGGGAGAAAGCTACAGTTTCAGTAAGGATAAGGGAACACAATTTTATGGCAGCTGAAAGCTTTAATTTGTCGAAGATCATCTAAGTGAAGTCTAAGTTTGGGATGCACCAATTAGAGGTTCAGATATTTGCTGATCCTTAGGGGTGTAGGGAGGAAATACTCATAGGCCGGTGTTGGTGGCAGGTATGGTTGTCTGATAGGTCAATTGGAATGACTGTTCTCTGCTTCCATATCCAAGTGAAAAGCATTTTATAAAGCTTCCACCCTTCTACTCATTGCATAAGAATAATTTGATTTCTTAATATGGCAGTGTTGAAAACATTACCTGATGTAACTTTGGCACGATCGGAATGAGACCGGAATTAAATGGTCATTCCAGCTTGTATTTCCATTTGTGTTTTGGTAAGTTCTAAATTTCAGATATCCTATAGATTCTAACAGAAGGAACTGAGATCTTATTGTTTTGTGTCACAACTGTCCCCAAGTAAGTTTATAGTTAATATGATTTTAATCCTTTCTTACTCATCCATTCTTAGCAATGTCATGCAAGCAGTATCACCATTTAATATATACTATGATGCGACTAGTGTTTAGTGGTTATTCCAGCCCACAATTCCATCTGTGTTTTACCAAGTTCAATTAGCAGTTTCAGACATCCTAAGGTAATAATGGTAACACACTCCAATCCCCCATGTCACTCGTTGTAATAATCCCATCTGAGACTCTAACAGAAGCACAACGGCCTTGTACTTGTATGTCACAAAACTTTCCCTAAATCAGATCAGTTAATACGACTTTAATCCTTTTTATTCTTTATCCATTCTTAGCAGCTGGCTCAATGTCATGGAAGCAGTAACACCATTTGATATTATCCATTCACCTTTTCCATCAACAAGAACTTTCTGGTAAACATTTATTTGATTGTTAAAACTTATCCATTATGATTCACCTTTTCCATCAACAAGAACTTTCTGGTAAACATTTATTTGATTGTTAAAACTTATCCATTATGATTCACCTTTTCCATCAACAATACTTTCTGCTTAATATTTTTTTTATTGTTAAAACTCTATGATTGTGTAGATATGGCCCTTGGACCCCAAAAATAGCACATGAGGGGAGGATTTGCCCAAAACCATATAAGGAGACCAAATTCCCTCATTTAATGTAGGAGTTAAAACTCCCTAGCACGCTCAGCCCAACATTGAGAAACACACCAACAAAGGTTGATGAGTCTAGCTCTGATACGATGTCAAGATATGGCCATTGGGCCCAACTTAACCCAAAAGCTAGCTCATTAGGGGAGGATTGCGTAAAACCATATAAGGAGACCACAACCCATTTCCTCAACCAATGTGGGACTTAACAATGATATATCAAGAAATGTGAAATTGAAAACTATGTTAGCTTCCAAATTTTCTTTTACCCCTCATGTCCATATCCGGAGTTTAAACTTATTACTAACCTAAGCACAAACTCAGCATACTATGAAACTGTAAGCGACAGAGGTAGATAGTCTTACTGGTCTGGCCAGATGCTGCCGCAGGAAGTGCAGGAATTTTCACAGCTGCAATAGCAGAAAGTCGTAATAAAGATCAGCCATTAGTTATGTAAGAAGATAAATTTTGGCCACTGGAAATAATAGGAAGCAAGAGATCTAACATACTTTTATTGCATGACGAAATTGGCAAGTGAGAGAGAGATGGCCAAGGGGCTGGAATGTTATCATTTAAATCACAGACGAAGCTGATCCCCGTACTTTGGTCAAGTACAGCATCTGATGGCAGACTAGGCAAAAGACACCCAGAAACTACTCCCATGTGAAGAGCAAACAAAAAAAGTAATTAATTAAAACTATCACAAAGAAGGTGACATAGGTAAACACACAAGGAACCTCATCCAAAGGAGGAAAAATAAACATGTAATACTTTGACGGTTTGACCCATGTAGTACTTCAACAAAAACAATGTTTTCCAACACAATATGTAGATTTTCTTCTCTCAGGCATGAGACGACAACATTGTAATTTCTAGACCTTACAGACACAGAGTCACTGTGGACTAAAGGTTCAAAAGTTGCCTCATTATTCCAATACATTGATCTTCAATAAAACAGCCAATGCTCTATTAACTAATACTAATATTCTTCTAATCCATGATCATGTAATTGAATATATTGACCAACTTCCTTCCACGTCCCATAATTGAGTTTCTGATACTTCAACGAAAGTCTTTTAGAGGGGGAGAGAGACTTTAAAATTATATTTCTTAAGGCAGAGCAATGCTTCAAAAAATGCTAGTGATAAAGGACGGACGAAAACATAGGGCATGGAGATGAAGTAAAAAACAAGCAAGTAGGTAAATTACCTTCGGGTGCGACTGGTGCAGTCATTTGAAGAAAACCAGCCACGATGGATATGACAAAATAGAAATTCCAAGTTAGCTTGGTAGATTTGCAGGCAACAAAATGCTCAAAAAGTGGCATTTAAATAATAACTTACCTTGCACAGAAAAGTCCTTGAGGCTAATGTGACAAAGATTGTATATGTTTTTGCTCACATTGGCTTTCTGTAACTTGACTCCAAGTGAAGCAGCACAATCCAAAGCTTGCAAGTTGGTTACGAAACTCTGCCTTTGTAAGTGGGACACATAGCTCTCAATGGAATTACAGCATGCTGTTCGGTTATTCATCCCATCTCCACAAGCCTTTGTAACATGGCTCGTATTAGCGAAAACGAGAGGGCACACTGAAGGAAAGGAAACAGATTGCTAATTTTATAACTATATTATGCCCAAGATAGAAAATAACAAAAATCAATATAAGAGATTCTAGTTCCTTTAGCAAGCATGAGTGCATGACAATTTTGGTAAGATGAGTAGCTATTAGGATCGGGCTACTCCTATGCACTCTAAGAATCTGGTTCTTAGAGTAACTATGCAAGAAGGTAATGCAGCGGCATAAATAAATCAACACAAGAATTTTTACGTGGAAAACTCCTTGCTCAAGGGAGTCAAATACCACGACATATCTCTTATAGGGCTTTGCTCAAAATCCACTAAAATCAGGAGCCATACAAAGGTTACAATAACCTAAAGGACTTGTTTATTATCGTCCGTTTCTGACAACTATTTAACCAACGAACACCTATTACACAATACTTACAAAGGTAAATAGATGGAACTACAACAGAACCTAACCTAGACAACTAAAGAACTTAATGATAAATCTTGACTGCGCTCACTTAGCCTCTTGTTGGAATGTTGTGATTTGTGGTTGTGGTTAAGCTCCAAAGCTTGTTCGTGTTGTGCATATATAGAAGTAGTTGCCGCCCTTGAATTGTTGAATCCAACCAAGTTTTGATTTCGTAATTGTACTCGAAAACCCAACCTTGTTTGACTTGGATCTTCCTTCTTTCCTTGTATGTGCCGACTATTGTTCTCCTACTTCAATACTAATTCCATGTTGACCAACTTATGGTACTTATGGAAATATTACCATAACTTGAAATCCAACCTTTCATCAAATAGGAATCAGTCAATATTCCGTCTTCCTTCACGTCGGCATGAAATAGCTTTTCAGTCTCTAGTAGCGTGATAGTAAGGATCAGATCCTTTGAGTAGTTCCTTTGTTGATATGATTACTCCACCGAATCCTTTAGAGATCTATTTGGATATATGGTTAACGGCCAGTTATTAATGGAATTCCTTGTCAGCTCTCTATAAAATACTCGTTCCCTCCTTTTGTCTCCCTTGATTGTCATTGGGTACATTGTTTTTCAAATCATCAAAACTTCAATGTAAACTCATATCTATCATTGAGTCAGCAGCTACTCAACAGTAGCTAACTCAAGTAAACTCAAGGATAATCATATAAGTACAAATATGCTTGGTTGGATTGACACATGAAGGACAGGAAAAGAGTAAGTAGATGAATAGGTACTTGTCCAACCTGGTTTTGGAATAAAATAGAGTGGCTTAAAACTAACTAAGAAGCTATTCCAAGTAAAATATTACAGGAAAGCAAGAATCTGTCTACATTCTTCATTTCCCCCCTTCAAATAGCATGAACGGCAATGAACATTTGACTAGGAAGTAAACAATCAGCAGCCTTCTCTCTCTTTCCTAGAGCACAAAATAGTGAAAAACTATTCACCATTAACTAACCAAAGAAAATTAATGATAATAAAATCTATAGCCGTTAATAGAAAAGTGTAATGCCATTGATTTATAACAAATACCAACACCAGACTACATATTATAGACATCTTAAGAAGGTTGTTTTCTTAGAAAAGCTCCCAACTAAATTGATCGAGTCCCATTTTGAAACCACGTCCAATCAACTATACATCAACCCAAATTAGTGGGAATGGCTACTTAATCATGTCCTCAATACATCACATCACGTGCGAGCCTGATTCTTTTCAATGATCCAAGTATGTGGAAATTCTTTTTTTATATGGATGGTGGTAAGACAAGAACCCAGGACCTTTGTCTGCTCTGGTACTATGTTGAGGTCTGTGATCATCTCACCTAAGAGTTTAATCTACTAGAGAGACACCCTTTTATTTACTTAATTATGTCTTCAACACGTGAAAAATAAGCCTATTCCCCTATTAGCACATGAAATCGTCATAGTTCGTTACTGAGGTCGCTAGAAAATAGACAAACCATCTCAAGCTACCTTCTCATTATATTCCCCATGTGTGCTACTTGAACTATCTTTTAGACATGATTATTACTAATCTTATCCTATCCCGTGTAATTGTAAATGTATTCTTGTGAATATGTTGGACCTTAAGTCAGAATATTTACTTGGATACTACCATCTGCCATTTTAAAAAAATTTAAGCATCTCCTCTGTACATTGGCATTCAGACTTAAAATTTGTTCATTTACAAATGTAAGTACATCTTCCTAACATGGTCTTTTACATCATCAATGCAAAACTTAAGAACATATATAATGAATAGTGAATAAGCAACGCAAATGTTAAGATGCAGAAGAAAAAGGACTTGTACGTTTTCCTCACCTTTATTGTTTTTGCAATTAGATAGTCCTCTAAGAACATTTTTTGCACCATTAGGATCGAGTTTGCTTCCCAGCCAACGGTGTACAATACTTCTGCAATCATTAACCCTAGTCGAGTGGTCAGACAGCACCTCAGCGCCTTGCATGCTAAGAAGATCATATGCTTTTAGTGCAAGTTTTTTAGCAGCTTCTGATATAGCATTTTGGCAAGTTTGCTCACAGCATTCATTCACAAGGTCAATCTTCCTACAGGCAGCAAGTAGGCTAGATGAGTCCACTGTGGTTTCAAACTCACGAACATCTTTGACTGGGCAAGAACCTTCTGTAAGATTTGATGGATGGAGAGAGCATATGTGCTGTAAAGTGTCATTGGCACCCTGGCTCACCAGAATTTGCTGAAAATCTGAAAGGCAATGCTTTGCAAGTGTGCCATTTAAAGCAAGCATATTTGTGTATTTACTAGACTGCCCAATAAGAATAACAAGAGTTGCTTCCAGTTGTGGGCAACACATGACATTAGCCAGATACTCTGCAAATGGAGCAACACAATCAATTGAGGTCACACCCATCATGCTTTCCACGGCATCAAATTTCAGCGTACAGAGTCCTGAAGAGTATGAAAGGAAAAGTCACTGACTGCGCTGACAGAAAATCAAGATCTATCTGAGCTGTTTTTGTATTCCAACTCTAAATTGCTGTAAAATTTGAAGTAGCCCCAGTTTTCAAAAAATTTGATCCTGCTCAGGCCTAAGAGATTATCATAATTAGATACTGAACCAGACCTGATAATTTTGGTAAAGTGCTGTTTGTGAAAGGTGACAAGGGAGAAGGTGCCAGAAGAGGGAGAAAGGGCTGAGGAGAAGCAGTTGGGGAGATTTCAGGCAACAGAGCATCCTCCTTCTTGTTCATGTTTAAAGAGCCCTTGAGAGAATTCACTGAACTGCAACTGGAGTCCTGGAGGTCTGGACAATCAGAAATTCCATCAGAAATTAGAAATAGCATTGATTCCTTTTAGGAGATGACCAACTAAAATGCTTACAACCAGCAAAGACATATATACAGTTACATATGGATCAAAGCTACAAGCACCATTGTGGGCATGTGCTCCCTTGCACTAAATGGAAAAGATGTTAAGTTGCCAACAAGAAACCACTAGCACCATCAGATAATACAGCCACCCAAAGAAAACAGTAGCGGCACCACGCAATCAAACCCTTTCTTTATGTGATTTAACATCCTTAATGTCTAATGAGATCTTGAAGATTCAGGAAAGTTGTATCGCTAGAGAAGCCAGTATTTCTAGAGCTTCATGTTTCACATTGTGTAACTGACTTGGTTAAATCTTATTGTCCACAACAGAAACTGCTTCACATCTCACTTTGTTGAAATGTAGCCCATCAAACCATCCTATTTTTTTGTTTTTTGAGTAAGAAACCATCTTATATTTGCTTTTAACAACATTATATGCTCCCATTGTTTAAAGCAACACTATATGCTCCCAGTTGGTTCTGTTCAGGGAGGGACGGACAACATTGGTTCGGTTTACGCAGTCTTACCTTGCATTTCTGCAAGAGATTATTTCCACGGCTTGAACCTGTGACCTCCTTATCATATGGCGACAACTTCTTTGTATCGTTGTGCCAAGGTTACTTTTATAACTTAATTCACTTATCACAAAAGACAAAATCAAAAAGAGTTCACAAACTTAATTCATCTCAAGTACATGAATTTACTTAGTTCATGAATTAGGAAGATTAATGTATTTGTTTGGAAGGTGCACGTACTCGTGTGGCTTTTCAAGTACTTTGGAAAAGAAGTCTAGAATTAAATAAATGATGATTTATGTACGATAAACTAAAAATACATGTCGTAGATCACCTAAAAAAACTTGATCAGTGGGAAAAAACTGCCTTAAATACTAACCAAGGAGACATTGTTCATTTGGTGACAAATCCGCATATGAGCATTTAAAATCAAAATACATATAAAGAAATTTAACCTCCAGTGTATCAACTCAAACCCTAGAGTAGGCCTAAAGAAGTTCAATTCCTATCATCCAGTACACGTCTTAAGATCCATACATCTTCAACCCCTTTACAGAAAAAAACACTTCCCACTACTGGAAGCTACTGGAAAGTCCCAATTTCACATTACAGTAATCAGTGAACAGTGAATAAAAAATGTTTCAACAGAAAGCTCGAGCTAATAGCATTTTCTTATTATATTAAACCCAATCACCCAACACCCACATAAAGTTGAAAACTTTATAGAAACCCAACTAGATTTATAGCAAAATTGAGCAATAATACTTACTATAGCTACATATAATCCAAGATATAAGCAAACTAAAGAGGAAAAAAATTCAAGAATACTTACAAAGAAGTAGTATAAACACATCTAGAAGGTAAAGCTTGAAACTTTGAGACACCCCACCTCTCATCTTGCTAGCCTTTGAACCAAAAACCCAAATATGATGAGCAAAAAAATGTGTTAGTCTTTGAGGTCACAAATGATGATGGTGGTTGTTGTTAATGTGAAGAAACTCAAGAAAGAGTGTATAGTAGTTAGCAGTGGCAGAGTGCCATGAATGAGGTTGCTTAGTTGTGTGGGGACAAAAAACAGTAATAAAGGAATAGCTGTCACAAATTGTGCATATGACCCTACTACTCATTAATTTCCACACTACAGAGTAGAAGTGTGAAAACTGAGATATTGACATGAGAGAGCATTAAAATCCATCAACTGCCTTTTTTTAAACTCTAACCACTTCCTTGGGTCACGTGCTACTCATGCGACATACTCTACTCTCCTTCGTTTTATAATAAGTGATTCTTTTTTTTTATATTGAGCTTCCAACTTATACTAGACTATTTTTGGAGATAGTAATTTCGATCCTTCAGCACTATTATCAGTAATTTACGGTATGTGCCTGAATGACCAGAGTTTGAGAACAAAGCAACTGATATCACGTACAAGGTCCTACTCCAGAAGATAGCAAATTTCTCCCACCAGGGTTCGAACTCACACTGTAGGTCTCCAACTGGATTTTAAGTTCTCCTCTTTTGCCATCCAGCTATGACTCGGGGGACAATAAGTGATTCTTTTTAGGACTGCGTATCGGGTGGTACGGCTCGAGTTTGAAAGTTATCAATTAAACTTATTGGCCATCGATTTGTAGACATGTTAAACCGTTAAGATATCGGTTATTGGGTTATTGGGTTATTGGTTAATCGATTGTTGATCGTTATCGGATCGGTTATAGGTTTAACCGTTAATAATTCACAAGAAAAATTTCAAGAACAAAGAACCCATTTTCAAAAATGAAAGTAGTTTCGAACAAAATTATCCAATTGAAATAGGAAGGACATAAATAAATTTGGACCAAAATTATCAAAACTTATCACTAGCAAACACAAATAGAAAGACTTTTAATTTTATCATATGACTCACTCCAAACAGCCAAACACAAAATGCATTAAGAAAATAAGAAACACAAACAAAAAGAAAGAGACAACATCAAACAACAAAGTTCTTCCATATGTGTCAACTCATATATATCTAAATGAAAAAACAAAACAAAGAGATAACCAATTTGCATGTGATTGTGATGTTCATCCAGCTTATTCATATATCATGATATAATTGTAATTAAATAAATAGTTATCGGGTTATCGGTTCACCCATTAACAAAAATGGTCAAACCGATACCCCAATAACCATAGGACACCACCCGGACCAATAACTTATTAACCCAAACCATTAACCCAATAACTCAATAATCGGTTCGGGTTATTGGTGTAACCGTTAATTTGCACAGCCCTAATTCTTTTAGCTTGTACACACCCCTTAAGAAAGTACTCACTCTTAGAAAATTAAAAGTGTTTTTATTAATTTACCCCTAAACAATTTTTACCACTTTTTAAGTTGACATTGGGTATTGAAATTTGGATATTAATAGGTGATCATTAACGAAGGGTATCATTAAAACCTCAAGTGAAACACTTAACAAAACATTAGACTTCATAATTAAATGACTAAAATGTAGTTAATGAATGTTTATTATTTTAACAAGGACAATTTTGAAAGAATCTACCCAATGTATTCTCAAAATTATAAACAATCACTTATTTTGAAAAAAATTGAAATGGGAATTTTGTGCTAATAATGGGATCAATTTTCGGTTTCCTTGTCCTCATACATCTTCACAAAATGGGAAAGCCGAACGCAAAATTTGTACCATTAATAACATTGTCCGAACTTTATTGATTCATGCTTCCGTACCCCCGTCTTTTTGGCATCATGCTCTACAAATTGCTACATATCTCCTTAACATAATTCCTTCCAAAGGTTTGACATATTCTCCCCCCCCCCCCTTCAAATTCTATATAATAAAACCCCTTCGTATTCACATCTCAGGGTCTTTGGATGTTTATGTTATCCGCTATATCCGTCCACCGCAATTAACAAACTTCAAGCCCGGTCTACTCCATGTGTGTTTTTGGGCTTTCCGTCCAATCATCATGGTTACAAATGCTTTGATTTATCCTCTAATAAAATTGCCATTAGTCGTCATGTCATTTTTTATGAATCACAATTTCCGTTTGTTAAGGTGAGTAATCTCGTGCCTAGTTCGTATAATTTTTTGGATGATGATATATCCCCGTATATTATTCACCATTTTTCAGACATGTCCCGCACCCAAAACTCTCCAGCGGGCCCACTGCCCGCTGGTTCCATTGGTCCATCACAACCAGTTCTGATGGCGTCACTAGGCGGTTGGGGCAGTCCGGTCTGGGCGGTCCATTTCACTGAACTGGTCCAGCCTCGCACCTATTTACGCGTTAGGCCAGCGAACCCACCGCTGTGGGCGATCTGTTCCGAGTCCAGAAAATTCTCAAAATCCGTCCAATTCTTCCTCGAGTCATAGACCGGTCACTCGTAGTCAACATGTTGTTTTTAAACCAAAAAGATATTTTAATTTAAATTCTAATGTTCTTAAATCACCCTTACCCCGTAATCCTGTGTCTGCGTTAAATGACCCGAATTGAAAAATTGTTATGACTGATGAATATAATGCTCTTATTGCTAATAAGACGTGGGAGTTGGTACTCCGTCCATCTGGTATTAATATTATTAGGTCTATGTGAATTTTTGCTCATAAGGACAATTTAGATGGTTCATTTGCCTGACATAAGGCGCGGCTTATGGGTGATGGTAAGACTCATCAGGTTGGTGTGGATTGTGGTGAGACATTTGGTCTGGTGGTCAAGCCGGCTACCATTCGCACTATGCTTAGTTTGGCTCTTTCGGAAGCATGGTCTATTCATCAGTTAGATGTAAAGAATGTTTTCCTGCATGGTGATATCAAGGAAACAGTCTATATGCATCAGCTTTTGAGATTTAGGGATCCCAAACATCCTCATCATGTCTGTTTGTTGAAGAAGTCCTTATATGAGCTTAAGCAGTCTTCACGGGTCTGGTATAAGCGGTTTGCCTACTATGTCTTGACTATTAGGTTCACTCACAGCAGGTCGGATAATTCTTTGTTCATCTATCATCGTGGTTCGTCCTTGGTCTATATTCTGCTATATGTGGATGATATTATTTTGACTGCCTCTTCCGACGCCTTACGCCAGTCTATCATAACATTGCTCAGCTCTGAGTTTGCTATGAAAGACTTGGGCCAATTGAGTTATATTTTAGGGATTGCTGTCACTCGTCTTGCAGGTGAGTTGTTCTTATCCCAGTGGAAATATGCAACTGAGATCATTGAGAGGGCTGGATGTCATCCTGTAAGTCCACTTCCACTCCAGTTTATACTAAGTCCAAACTTGGGGCTGCGGCCGGCGCACCATACGAGTATCCGACCCGCTATCGCAGTCTTGCAGGGGCCCTTCAGTATCTTACATCCACGAGACCGGATATTACGTATGATGTACAACATGTGTGTTTGTTTATGCATGCTCCCAGAGTTGAGCACATGAATGCGCTCAAACGCATCATTTGGTATATTCAGGGTACACTTGACTATGGCTTGCATTTATATCCTCCATCAATGTCAACACTTGTCTCGTATACAGATGTTGATTGGGGTGGCTGTTCGGACACCAGAAGGTCTACGTCTGGCTATTGCATGTTTCTTGGTAATAACTTGGTCTCCTGGTCTGCGAAACGTAAGTTGACTTTATCCCGCTCCAGTGCCGAGGCTGTCTATCGATGGGTAGCTAATGTGGTCTCTGAATCATGTTGGTTACGTAATTTGTTGTTAGAACTTCATTGTGCTATCTAGAAAGCGACCTTGGTTTATTGTGATAATATTATTGCCATCTATCTGTCGGGTAATCCGGTTCAACACCAGCGCACTAAACATATCGAGATGGACATTCGCTTTGTTCGCGAAAAGGTTGCTCGTGGTCAGGTACGAGTCTGTCATGTCCCTTCCAGGTATCAAATTGTCGACATCTTTACAAAGGGTCTTCCCTCGATCCTGTTTGAAGATTTTAAGGATAGACTCAGCGTTCGAAGACCGTCCGCTATGACTGCGGGGGGTGTTAAATATATATAATATACACACAATATACATGTGTGTATTATGTATATGGGCTCTCGGTTGACCGTGTATTATGTATATAATTTAGGTAATATTTTAGTCTCCTAGTTTAGGTAATGTTGTGGTGTAATTAGTATTGTACACTTACCATAATATTTGTATTACCATAATTGTATAGTTAGTGTCCAAGTAGAATAAGGTTTTAGGAGTAGAATATGAATATGATTCTCCTATTATGAAAATATGTAAATTGTATATATACTCTTTCAATCAATGAAAATAATCAAGGAATTATTTCTTTCAGACCTAAACAACCACTTATTATGAATCGGAGGGAGTAATAATATCCTCTCTCTGAGTTTTGTGGTCCGGGTTGTGAGCGGTTAAGGCAGGGACACGTAGCACCTTCATTTCCTAATTAATTACTACTTTCTTTAGTATTAGTTGTCTTGTTTCGCTTTTCAAGAGTGAAGTTGACTATTCTTTAAAATTAAAGAGGATTAGATAAATTTAATATTTTATGATTATAATTTAGTTATTTAAAAACTACGCAAAAAATACTATAAGTTATAATTTTTTTCATATCAATATAGTAAAAATCAAAATTTATATAATTTAACATTTTTAAAAAGGAAAGTGGACAAATAATATGAGATGGTGGGAATATTTATTTCAGTGGAATCTGGTACTCGATCTCCATATTTACGCATAATCTTGATCTGTGCTTAATAAATTGTAATTTAGGATTTCTTGAAACTACCAATGGAGATTTAAGGGCCGCATTAGCACAACTTGCATTTAATGATGTCATTATTTAAATTCAATTCCTATTAGCTTTAAATTTTCCTGCAACAAAGGTAGGTGAAATTTAACACACTAAACTCTAGAGATGATTCATAAGAATGACCTCCAATAAGACGTGGTTCTACTTCTTCAACCTTTTGATTTGCTTAACAAAAAATTTAAAAATGAGCTTCGACCAGCAAAACTTTTATTGGTTTTTCTTATTAGGCAGGAGTTTGAATAGAGAGTCTCAAACCGTGAACATGCTTAATTGTTTGGAAGTTCACGGTTCAGTACTATTTATTCTATTTATCGTGTTAAATTAATTACAAATTGTGATGTAATGGTAGATATTGTATGTGTTGTTCAATTCCTCACATTTTTTTTCTCTAATTTATAATAATTATTCGTATAATCCACAAAATACTATTCTAGACCTTTTAATTGTAAGTGGATTCTAGATTTTTGTTGGAAAATATAATTGAAACTGATCATATGATTAAATAATAAATTTCTTTATAATAAAGTAAGTCAATCAATACAACTAAAATTCATATCCAGTAGGCAACACATTACAATATCTTCACATGCTATAACTTATTGAAATGTCTCTAGCTCCTGCTAACTTAGGCTTACATTACAACTAAAACTTACGCTTATCAAGCAACAAAAGTATTACCCAAAGAATTTTGTTAAATTGAGCTCATTATTTTAATATTTTATTAAGTGGGAACAAAAGTTGAAGATCACCCCCATCTTATTTCTGCAATTTATACAAACTATAGGGAATAATTAAAGTTTTCTCGAAAACGGTCATATGGTGCAAATTGTCCGATTCAATGGCACGGGTTACATGGTTTGCATGGATAATTAAGCCTAACTTGGGTGCCGGTTGCTCTACCTATCAAGGTAGAGATAATGTCTGTGTACACTCTACCCTCCTCAGATTTCATGTACACTCTACCCTCTTCAGATTTCATATTATGAGATTTCACTAGGTATGTTGTTGTTGTTGGGTGGCAGGTGGACTGGGTTCAGAAATTTCCTTTGGGACCCAAACAAGAGGCTCACTTTTCTTGGGCCATTGAAAAGAGCCCACATAATTATGTTATCCTTTGGGAAACAAAACAAAACAAGAAACTCCAAGTACCTCAGTTGTTCAAGGAAGAATTTGCACGGTTTGTAATTCAAATGCGTTGGACTTTAATTTTTGCCCATTAGTAAATGAAGTTATGTCTAGTGGGACACAAGTTCTTTAAGAACAAAAATCACGTGGAGCATAACTCTTATAATATTATGATGCAAAAATATAAATTTATGTCTCGCAAATTTTTTTTATCATGAAGGGAAAAACTGAAAGACCAGCACAAAGTAGGGAAATAAATGTCAATGACGCTTGTTTAAGCGTCAATTTGAAGCAAGAATTTTCATGAAAAAATGCAACACGCAAACAAAATTATTATCAATTTGTTCTAATTATTAATTATCTATCCAATTTAGCTATATTCCATTTTTATACCGAGTAATTAAGTGCACAAAAAAAAATCACCATTTTCCCACCACGTAATAGTACCCACCATTAACACTATTGACGGCTTGCCGCCTTCAATCACTGAAACATCATCGAAAAGCCAATGAAATCACCAAATTTGGAAGAAGATCTTGAAACCCATCATTATTGAGCTTGACACTCTTAGATCTAAAATTCAAAATTCGAAAAGTGTTGTAATTCGAAGTAGGTGTTCAAAAATCTTTTTAATAACACTTGTGTAAAGCTTATACTAAATTTTGAGCTGATTTTGGATTGATTTGAAGAGTTGCTAAGCGAATTTTGAAGATGGTGCATTGAAGAAGATAAGTTGAAGCGATGTATATCTGTTTATATTCCCTCTACATTTATATAAAAGGGGCAGTCTGATGCACTAAACTCCCTCTACATCTCTATATTCCTCCTATATACTTGTGTATATATCTCCTGTCATCCTGTGTCTGTGTATCTCATGTATATCCATGAAAAACTGGTGTGTCTATAATGATATCTATATATATTGTCACACTGGAATTATGTATATTTCAACTTTAAATTTTGAATCTAAATCAATTCAATTCACCTCCAGCTTTTTGCTTCATGCGTTTTCAACAAATTCTAATTACACCCAATCAAAATATAACTAGTAGTAAGAATTTTCAAATTTCAAATTGAAATGTTTTAAATGACTCTTTAATGGCGATTCTTCAATTATTCTTCAAATCAAAGATTATTAACGATATATGTGTATATGCGCTAGTATTTTTTCCCAATTTTAACCAAGTGTTAAACCAAAATCAAATGATCCAAATCAGTGTTTTAAGAGGTGGGGCGCGAGCCGAGATATTTTATGCACCACAGAGCAAGGTGTAAGCCCTATATCTATGTTATATTAAAAGTGAGGAATCCTGAAATCAAAACTTAAATTACTAAAATACCATTTTCATTTATCTAATATCCTATTTGTTTATAAAATAAAAAATAATAATTTATTTGAAGAGGTGTAATTCTTCAAATTAGTTGCTAATAGTCACAACCTTGTTGGATATGTAAAGCAGTACGGGAAGTAAATAAATATTACAAGTGTTCAAAAGGATAAACAAATAGCCAATATTCAGAACTGTCGCAAGGTTGTTGAGTGTTCTTGATAATCTGAAATTAAGAAACACTAAATCTGGGTTGTTATAACTGTGGCTGAGTCGAGAGATGACTCCCTGTCTTTAAGACAAGATTGCCCGTATATATGTTTTTACGTTAACGGACAATAGCCTCCCAAGATAAAACAACAATTAATCAACACTACAAAGCAAATAGGTTGATTCTGACGTAGAAAACAAACACGAAACAAATTAATGGACTTCAAACGTTCCAAAAACAACTTTCTACCTTCTGTCATTCCCAATTTCATCTTTTCAGAAACTCCATGGACCAAACTGTAAATATTAAACAATTTGAGGGTCTATCAGAAGAAGCCCAAAGCCCAAGACCCACGACTCGTGACCCGTGACCCGTGACCCGTGACCCGAGACCGGACGGGCGGGCGGCGGCGGCGCACGTGTGGGCTTAGCCTTGAACCCAAACACATCTAGGTCCTCCCTCCTTCAAACACATGGGTTACCCCTTGAGGTCCCAAACCCTTAGCCAATTTTGAGACTTATAAAGAGAACAATTCTTCCTTTTCTCACCGATGTGGTAGATTTGTCCTACACCATATTTCCATGTCTCAAACACCTTACTTCGTGGACCAATATCTCTTTCATTTCTCAACAAAATTTGACGATCTTTGGCCCTACGGTCATCTACTCACTTAGTAGATTGTGCACGTGTGAAGAGACAAAGTCTCCAACATGCGGAACCCTAGTGTTTAAATCATTAAATATGGGTGGACGCACCTCCCCACCAAAGGCAAATTTCCGACAATCCCCTCTTGAAAGAGATTTTGGCGCACACACATGGTGCCTACTTTCAGCAATCTTTCAGCGAAAAAATATTGCATCAGGAGAGGTAGCTTCTGCTTTGAACCTTCCCTAGTTGAATACCACCGGACTTATTTACTGTGCGGTAAACGTGATGTCTTGAACCTTCAGTGTTTAGTGTAAGCCAAGACAATGATACCAACATATTAACTCTCCTTATTCGTTTTCATTCTTATTGTTCTGTCCGTTGTGGCCGTGGACACACTTGGATTCTTAAGTGCGTTCATTTGAGGCGGCATGTCCTCGCACTTAAATAGGTGATCTCCTACAAGGTATCCTGCTATACCACACTTCACAAGTGTTAGAAATTATTAAAAGTTTTTCCAACCTTAACCTCAACCGTTTGAGGATCGTTAAAGGTTTGAAAGCTTAACCTTTACCCACCATGCAAGTAGCACTTTAATGTCTATCGCGAGAACAACTTTGGATTCATGTTTCCCTACAAAAATCATCATCTGAAGTGCTCTTGCTTCCACCGAAGCGCTCAACTGAACCTTTTACAACTTAGTTTTCCCATTGAACCAAATTCTTGGGATCTCCAGTCAGTATGGTTGGGTTACCACCGCAAAGGTTCATATTGTTTGGGTTTTAAGCACATTCCCCTAGACATGCAGAACACTTGATCTCTGGGTAGTCCCTTAGTTAAAATGGTCTGCTATATCATTTGATTAGTAATCAAGAAAGTGACACCCATGATGATCAACTGCCATACGGTCTTATGTCTCCGACAGATCCTGACCGATATGTCCAGACGCCGTCATCCATGTCCTTCCTGAAGCCGACCGGCTAGCCACAGTGTATAACTGCTGAAGGCACGAGTTTCTCCCAATAATTGACGTCCTCTAAGGAGTCATGAAGTTACTCAACTTTTTTCATGCTTTGTATAAAGCGATAAACTCCGATTCCATCATGAATCGGCCAATGCAAGTTTGCTTAGAGGATTTTTCAAGACCCACCATACACATTTACTTATGGCTTTGGTGTTCTTCATATCTGATGTCCAGTTTGCATCACTGTGTTCTCCCAGAACCGCTGGACATCCAGAATATCATAATCCGTAGATAAACGAATATTTTAGATATCGTCATATCCGACTTAAAGCCTTCTATCGATTATTTCCAGAATCACGAGTGAACCTTAGTTCAACTGATCTGCTTTGTAGGCCGATACCAGGTCGGTTGTAGTATGTACAATACATTGAACTGCATGTGACCTGCGCATATCGCTCCTTGTATATGGGTGCACCATGATTCCAATCAGTTATATGATTCATATCCATTGGTGGCTTCAACGAGACTGTCAATTATCTCACAACTGAGTTTGGAGTTAGACCAGTCCGTTAGATGTCTTAGACATCCAATTCCTAAGATATCATATGTGATACCCGTATCTTTTGTTTCAATATAACTTCCACTTTCAGATTGTTGGTTTTCCAACTGTTGGCTTTCTAACTTCAGAGTCAATGTTTCTGTGGTCAGATTCATTGTTTCTGTTTTATCTGAAACTTCCAGGACCAAAATATAAACATTTCAGGGACCAAAATGAAAGTTCAGGAAGAAGCCCAACATTCCAGCAAACCAACTCTAATCCTCCTATTCCAACTCTCCATTTAGGAAGGCTGTTTCAACATCCATGTCACGCAAGACTGCAATGACCCTGATATTAAGTTATTCACAGGGGAGCACATGTACAAGTCGCCGAGGCTTTATACTCGTCAGTAGATCCATCTACTTGGTACTCACTAGTAGAATATGTATCACTACTGTATATACGTATAGAAAATATATTACTAATACGTATAAAAATTATATCATTATTGTATAATTTATGTATCTTCACAATATGTGTACAGAAAATATATAATTGTATAATTTGCGTATAATAAATGTATACACATTAATGATACACATATTATACATTCATTATACACTATTTACACACAAGCAGGGATTATTAGAGAAAAATTAGAGATTGTCGGAAAAGTTTATTCGGCCAGATCTGTACCAAACAACCATAAATCTGATGATTCAAGGCGTTTCTATGAATTTCAGTCACGCATTTGGCCGGAGGAGTAAGATCTTGTCCTCCGTTGATCGCGAGCTTCAAAAGATAGGAGAAAGCCACCAGATCTGGTGGCTCCTCCGGTGACCGTGAGCTTCAAACTCTGGAAAAGCAGTAAAACCCACAGATCTAACTGGAGACGAGTGCGAGCTTCAAGCTCCGATGAAGCAGCAAAACCCACAGATTTGCCGGTGGTGTTCGAAGATCCTAACCTCCGGCAACCGCAAGCTTCAAGAGAGGAGAGAATCACCAGATCTAGTTGCTCATCAAGCAACTGCGAGCTTCAAGCTCCAACGAGCATGGCGGTGTCGTGGTTGTGATTGGCGGAGGAAGAAGAAAAAAGGCGGTGGTTGGCAGAGGAAGAAGGGAAAACACCGATGAAGTCAAAAGGGGAAGAGAGAGAGATTGCAGACTCTATTTCTCCCATTTTTTCTCTTTACCAGTGAGAAATATTGGCTACCGCTTGTCTTTAGTTTGGACTTGAGGGATATTTCGGGGCATTATTTTAAAATAAGATTTTTTTTGGGCTTTTTTTTATGGTGCTACACCGTGTCTTTTTCCCATTGAAATCCTACTTTAAGCTATGGTTTTATTGGGTTAAGAACTTTATTCTTCGCCTTTGACTTTGCTCGAAGAATTCAAGAGAAAACATTGTTTCAAGAAGGTAATGATATTGTCGATGTCTCTAATTTTATTCTTCTTCTGTGCTCTTAAGATGCATAATATCAACACTATTTAAATACAATATGTAGATGTATTATTTGAAAGAAATTATAGTTGTCATACTTTTGAATTAGTAAAATGGTAGATCACTAGCAGAAATCACCAAGCAAAAGCAAATAAGTTTTTTTCTTTTAAAAAAACATAAATACGGTTTTATCATAGGGATTATTTTTTATGCTGCAGAATGAAAAATTTAAGTACTATCCCAAGTAGGTGTTCAGGCAAGATAAATATTTCACCTTTTTGTCGTTTGTGAAGATTGACAAAAAAATCAAAAAAATGAAGAAAGAATTTTATTGCTCAAAAAGTTCATCAACTTGAAGTATGCAACTATAGTTGAAGAAGAAGATAAATCAACAAAAACATGAATAAAGAAGACGAAAAGAAACAACGAAGATCAATATCCAATAACTAAGAAAAGTTAAAGTCGAAAAAGAATTAGTAGTTTTTCTTTAAGGTGAAATAAACTATGAACTAATTTGATTTTTGAAGTGGTATTTGTTAAAAAAATATTTTATAAATTAAATATTATATGAATCGCCATGTACAATGCACGTGCCGAAAAACCAGCGAAGGACAAAAATGTATATAGTATATTTAAGGTGTGATTTTAGACCTTTTCCTTTTTAACTATATCGATGTTTAAGTTTTTTTATCAATAAAGTATTAATATTTTTATCTTAGTTTTAAGTTTTTTTATCAATAAAGTATTAATATTTTTATCTTAAACTAGTCAGATCGGTATATGAATTTTTATATTCGTTTCGTCCATTTAATTTCGATCTATATGGAAGAACTAACTCTATCCCGTGCCTACTAATATTATTTTTTTATTTCTCACTCGTTATTCGCTACACGCATTGGAGCCCGACTATATCTGAATTTACACTACGTAAGGCCTCATTTGGGGGAAAACGCTCCCTATCAAGAATTTTTTCATAACCAGGGCTGTAACCAGAGGTCGCAGTCCCATTCGCTGCACCACATCCTTTAGTGGTATATATATATATATATATATATATATATTACGTACTTAGGTCAGTACAAACCATATCAGTGTCTTGTAGGACACTGAGATTATCAAAACAAGCTAAAACTTAACAATACTTAGCATCTAACTCTTTCCTGGTGGAAAGAGAACTATCCGTATCATAGTCTAATATCTTCATAACATAAGACGGTGGGATAACAAAACGATTGATGTGATTTGCAACAGACATGTGAAAAACATTTTTGGCCAAAGAATGAGCACCTTGGTTTTCTAAGTAGCAGATCCTTTCGCCGGTACATCAAGCATCTGCACAAAGAAATAAGAGACATGTAAGCATCATTACCATTCACTAATGATTTTATTACACCAGTGCTGTCTGTTTCAATTTCTAAGGGAAACAGTTGTCTATCGGAGGCCAATTGTAACCCTTCACGTAGTGCCTGGAGTTCAGCATGTAGAGGAGAACTATCAGTGATTTTTTCATTAAAGCCTGCTATCCAGTTTCCTTTAGCATCTCTTAATATTCCACCTATACTTGCGTCCCGTGTCTGGCTGGAGAAGGCTCCATCAACATTTAACTCGTACCACTTATCAGGTGGCTTTTTTTATGATATGAAAATAACCTTCTTGGGATTAAAGTGAGTTTCATTCTGTGAGAGCATATGGAATTCTATAGCTTGTTGAATGATATGAGAGTAATTAACTGCATGGGATGTGTTATTATGATTATTATTATTCCTGCAAAGCCATATATTCCAGAGTAGAAATGGGTATAGAAATTCCCATTTGGGAATATAATTAGGAAGGGATGGAGAGCTATTCTTAACCATGTCTAGCCAGTGAGAATTATTATTGTTAACTTCTTCATCTACCCATTTTTATCTTATCTCAATATAGCATATGTTTAGTTTAGGTGAGCATATTTCGATCCATATGAAGAACTAACTTCTTCATCTACCCATTTTTTGTCTTATTTCAATATAGCATATGTTTAGTTTAGGTGAGCATATTTTGTGGAATTCAATGTTTAAACATTCATTATATTTTAATTATTTTTACATTAATTATCAATAAAGGGTGCTTTAGTATTAGCAAATATTATAAAATATTCTTTATATATTTTGTAATATTTAGTGTTGTATAATTACGATAGATTTATGATCCTTATTATATTAGGATTTTACATTGTACACACTATATATATATATATATATATATATATATATATATATATATATATATATATATATATATATATATATATATAAATTAGAAAGACACCCGCCAAGGGATATTAATACATTCTTACATATTGTCTACTTTGTCTCTTTCCAGAGAATACTTTTCTCAGTGGCTGCCAATATCGTCTTCTGTTTCTCTTCTTTACTACAACTTTGTCTATTTTTTCTCTTTCCATTGAATACTTTTCCCTTCCTCACCCAAAATCAATCCACTTTTCAGAGAATACTTTTTCGAAAGCCATGCAGTCCGCCCTCAATCATTTGATGGGCCACAGTCATACGACCCCATTTTTTGTTGCCCAGCAGTCTGGGAGCACAACCAATGGGCCAAAACAATCATGCCCAATTTCCTTGACTACAATCCGCTCCGGGACTTTCCTAATCCAATTTGGGCCAGGCTTTCGACACTTTGACTCCTCGGCAACCTGATAATGCGTGGTATATGGATACATCCAAATCTAATTTGGGTCAGGCTTTTGGCACTTTGACTCCTCGGCAACCTGATAATGCGTGGTATATGGATACGGGTGTCACGTTTCACCTCACCAATAATTCTGGTAATCTTCCTCAACTGCGAATTTAAATATTTCACAATCTATTATGGTCGGAAACGGTCATCGCATTACAATTCAAGGATTTGGCCACTTACTAACCCCACCATCACATCCCCACTTCTCCCTAAATAACGTCCTATATGCTCCTAAAATTATCAAAAACCTAATCTCCGATAGGAAATTTGCCGCCGATAATTCTGTATCAATTAATTTTGATCCGTTTGGATTTTCAGTAACGGACCTCCGTACCGAAAAACTCCTTACGAGATGCAATAGTGAGGGTGATCTCTATCCTTTCCTATCCACATCCACTGCTAGTGCCAACCCTCCTACATCTCTAACTGCCCATATTACTCCGCCCACCGCTTTAGCAACAATCTCTCTGTCAACCTTTTTTTTTTGTTGACGAAGGAACCCGCAGCCGCTACTCTTTCGAGTGCGCACAGGGTAAACCCCGGACTGACGCAATAGCCTGCAAACCACGTCAGCCGATTAACCACACTTGACAAGCCATGTGTGACAGGCTCAACCAAGAAGGTTTATGCAGGGGATCGAACTCGTGACCTTGCGGTCCCGCGCTCTACTGCTACACCAACTTGGCTACCCTTGCATCTCTCTGTCAACCTGACACAATAGACATGGACACCCAGGAGCCCCTGTTTTTAATTTTCTTAGAAATAATAATTTTATTCGTTGTAATAATGAAAAATTTGCCCAACAATGTCTTTCTTGTCCTTTAGTCAAACATGTTCGCCTTCCGTTTCAGTCTTCTTCAAGTGTTACATATTCTCCCTTTGACATTGTTCATGAAGATTTATGGACATCTTCCATTACTAGCTCACTGGGTCATAAATTTTATCTCGCCTTATTGGATGATTATTCTCACTTTGTCTGGGTTTATCCGCTCAAATTCAAGTCTGAAGTATTTGCCAAGTTTTTTGAATTTCATATCTATGTCAAAACGCAATTTGAAAAAGACATAAAATTGATTCAATGTGATAACAGTCGTGAGTTCAGTAATTCCGCATTTTACAATTTTTGCTCTACTAATGGCATGATTTTCCGGTTCTCGTGTCCCCACACCTCCTCCAAGGATGACAAGTCCATAACAAATCATTCGCACTATCAATAACATGGTTCGTATGACCCTGTTTCATGCCTCCCTCCCCCTTTCACTTTGGATATATGCTGTTAAAATGGCTGAATATATTCTAACTATTTTGCCTATCAACACACTCCAAAATAGAACACCTACCAAAATTTTATTCCGTAGAATCCCTTCTTATGATCACCTACAGATTTTTGATTGCATATGTTACCCAAATCTTACGTCCACGACCCCACACAAACTTGCACCCTGCATCACCCCTTGTGTGTTCTTAGGTTTCCCATCCAATCATAGAGGGTATATGTGTTATGACCTGCCTTCACATAAGATCATCGTGTCTCGTCATGTCATGTTTAACGAAGCAATCTTTCCATTCGCCAACCTCTAAAAATTCTGGACTACCGATTACACATTCCTCGAGGAGTCCGAACCCTCCCCGGCCGTCCGCTACCTGCTCAGTCATCTAGTTACTATACTGTCACTGCCACCTCCAAAGACTACGACCATCATGTTTCACCACCAACGTCGCGATGCGGCCACCCAGATCCGTTAAACCCTATCGACCTCTCCCCGATAATCTGCCGGACATCATCTCGATAGCGACTGTCAACCCAGGCATCAACACTCTCACCCACCGGTTACCCCTTTCGCCGACCCCAATGCTACAGTCACACACCGCAGCTCCTACCGTCGGTTAACCATACCCAGTGATCAAGTCACCCCCACATCGGACTCGTCACGCAAACCTGACACTACCCAAGACCAATCTAGTCACCCTCACCGACACCGATACCACCACAAACCCTCGGTATGACCCGACACCATCACTCACTAGGCAACTCAATCCACATCGATCTACCCAGGTCGCCGCCCCAACCCAACCCGATGTTACACCCAAATACCACACACATCGTACCCAACCTAACATCGAACCCTCCACCAGTACCCTGCTCTGTCACCCAAACTAGAAATTAACCCGACTCCGTCACTATGACCCGAAACAAGTACCCTACCCTGCCCCCACGCACCATATGGAAATCCATGGCCAACACATGATTTTCAAACCCAAAGTCCACTTTAACATATCTACCCAAACCTTATCCCAAAAAAACCAAAACTAGCCAAATAAGACCCTAATTGGAATGCGATCATGCGTGGGGAATTTAATATTTTAACAAAATAGCACACTTAGGATTGGTTCCTAGACCAGAGGGGGTGAATGTGATCCGATACATGTGGCTTTTTTGTCACAAATACAGAGACATTGGTGAGCTAGATAGATATAAGGCTAGACTTGTGGCTAATAGCACTAATCAGCATGAGGGTATTGATTGTTGTGAGACATTCAGTCCGATTGTCAAACTGGCTACTATTCACATAGCTCTGAGTATTGCTATGGGTAAGCATTGACCGATTAATCAGTATGATGTGAAAAATGCATATCTACACGGAAATTTGAAAGAAACTGTTTACATGAACCAGCCGCCTGGTTTTGTCCATCCAGCAGCCCCTCAGTATGTATGTCATTTTTGTAAGTCACTTTATGGTTTGAAACATGCCCCTCGAGCGTGGTATGATCTCTTTGCACAGTACATTATGCAGATTGGGTTCGTATGTAGCAAATGTGATAATTTTTTATTTATTTTTCATCGAGGTAGTAACATTGCTTATTTGTTGTTATATGTGGATGACATTGTGCTTACTGGCTCCTCTGATTTGTTGAAAAATTAGATCATTGCATTGCTTAAAACTTAATTTGCTATGACTGACTTGGAAACATTGAGTTACTTTTTGGGGATATTAGTGACTAGATCTGTAGATACTATGTTTTTGTGTCAGCGTAAGTATGCAGAGGAGATAGTGTACACGGCTAAAATGGCAAACTGCAATATCATGTCCACTCCGGTTGACTCTAAATCAAAGCTTAGTGTTGTTGATGGTGATCTAGTGTCAGATCCTACCATTTACAGGAGTCTTGTAGGTGCACATCAATATCTTACTTTCACGAGGCCTGATATTGCTTATGTCATTCAGCAGATGTGCTTATTCATGCATGCCCCCGGGGAGCCTCATTTTACCGCTCTTAACTGTATCATTCGGTACGTTAAGGGTACACTTGATTATGGATTGCATCTATACCCCTCAGCACCGACCAGGTTATTATCATATACGGATGCTGATTGAGCTGGCTATCCGGACACACGACGCTCCACCTCCGGCTACTGTGTATTCTTAGGGGATAATCTCATATCTTGGTCTATCAAGAGGCAAGCCACCTTATCCCGTTTGAGTGCAGAAGCAGAGTATAGAGGAGTTGCAAACGTTGTTGCTGAGATCTGTTGGCTTAGAAACCTTCTTTTGGAGCTCAAGTGTCCCTTGCGTAAGGTGTCTTTGGTTTACTGTGATAACATATACGCCATATATTTATCTCATAATCCGGTTCAGCATCAGCGAACCAAGAACATTGAGATGAATGTACACTTTGTTTGTGAGAAGGTGCTCTCGGTCATATTAAGTTGTTGCATGTGCCTTCTTCGTATCAGTATGCAGACATCTTCATGAAAGGTCTTCCTAGATAGCTATTCCTCGACTTCAGATCCAGTCTTAGCGTCCGACCTCCTCCCGCTCCGACTGAGGGGGTGTATTAGCAAATATTATAAAACATTTTCCATATATTTTGTAATATTTAGTGTTGTATAATTATGGTAGATTTAGAATCCTTATTGTATTAGAATTTCACATTGTACACCCTATATATATATTTATATTAATGAGAAAGACTCCCCTAATGAGATTAATACATTCTTACCTTTAGAGTTACAAGTAAAATATTTTCGTATGATTAATAGGCTAATAGCTCACGAGTTCGTGTTGTGGAATCACCACAAATACTTGCGTTGGGATGTATTGCCTACATCTCACAATATTCTCTTTGGATACGACCATGTTTGTAGTGGTGGAGCCGAATATTTTATTAAGGGAATGCAACTTTTAGAAAAACTATCAAGCTCTTCGTTCAAGCTAGGGGATTCAAACCTTCCATTTTATCATTTTTCGCTTGTAATATACATGTATCATATGAATCATCTTGACTCTGTTACCTACGTGACCGCGAGATGCATTGTATAGTACAATCCTCCTCATTTATGCGAGTTCGAACCCGACATACACGAAAGGTAAAAATTTAAAAATTATATTTCCAAATATACAAGAAGTTAAATTCTTATCAATGATTCTCATTGGTTTGAAATAATTATACAAAATACTCCATCTATTCTAATTTATGTGAACCATTTACTATTTGAGGAATCTATGAGGTGGTTCTTTGACCATATTTTTCTTACATTTTTTAAAATTATTTGAATTATAAATTATAATGACTTATAGTACTTTTAATGTAATTTTTAAATATATAATGTTTTTAAAAAAAATTTGAAAAATCTATGTCAAAATTATTAAGTTTGACCATCGTACTCTGAAAAGGTTCACATAAATTGTGACGGAGAGAGTATTTATCTTGATGGTGGGTCCCAACTGATATATAAGAAAGGAAGAAAAAACCACTGGCTCACAGCACTCGTGAGCCCATTGAATTGACTCGTGTCCCTTTCTATAAAAAGGTATAGCAAAAGGGTATCTTTTCACTTGTGTTTGGCCTTTCTTTACCCCTTTTGTATTTTTCAATTTACAATTTTTAATTTTAAAAAAATTAATATTAAGAATATCATAAATTGAATTCTATTATCAACTCCCATATATTATAAAAGAAAAACAAGGACCAGATGAGAAAATATGTAAATAGCATCAAATTGTTTTTTTGCTATCAAGTCTTCGTATTTTTCTTTTTATTTTTTATTTATTTCTAGTTTAAATCTTGCATTTGTTCGTTAGCGTAATTTTTTCTTATAGAGAAAAATAATAATAATGACGTTTGTTTGATTCTTGCGCTAAATCCTATCTATCATCTTCTCTAAAAAGTAATTGGATCCCAATATTCTGGGCTATGGATATGGATCCCCCAACAATTAAATGTCTCTATTACTCTTTTCACATCTTGATTTTAGATATTATACCTTCTAAAAATATTTTAAAAAATATTTGTGGATTCAATTTTCACGATCTCTTATTTGTCTAACGAAAAGCTAGAGATTTTCGCGATTTTCATGTTTCAAATGCTTTGTACATGTCTAATGATATTGGAAATATAATCTTATTTTATTTTGAGTCTAAACTACTTTTACATAATTATTTGATAAAACATCAAATAAACAAGCGTCAAGATTGTACATATTAAATTCTGTGATTCTTTCATTTTGTTCTCTTACAGTTCTTAGATTAAATTCAATAGTTTCTAGATTATGATTCATTTATCCTGTAAAATAATGCTAGCTAAATTTTCCTAAGTACGATAACATTAACTATACATCAAACCTAAATTAGTTAAAGTCAGATTTATAGTTGTTTCATCTAAGCTTGTTGTTCATCATATGTTTACTACTGTCGACCTACCGCAACTTTCGTTTTTTATTGGACTTGAGGATGATAGTATGCTTAATTTCACGGAAGCGGAGTTAACTAATTTGTTTCAGTAATATCATGGACTTGAATATGTACAAACAAAACTCAAGATAAAAAATAGAAGAATTTGCAATCCAGGCATGGAGAAAATTCCATCAACTGTTAAAAATAAAAAAATATCCAAGCGTTCCCTCCAAAAGACTTTGGAATCTTAATTAAGTGTCTAAACTAAATGATGAGGACGTTCTACCAATATGTCACTAGCTAGCTTGTTTAAGTATAATAGTCTTTTTATAATATGGGTTATCACAAACATTTGACAAGTGATGTATCTTGCAAATTAATCAAGTTCATTAAAAAGCTATTTCATATTATAAAAATCGATTCTTTTCTATCAAACATTTGACAATTGATAGTTGATTAATCAATTTCTCCATCAAATGATGTGGTGCGGCGGATGAGATTGTTTCTCCCTTAACCAGAGGTCTCGAATTTGAATTCTGGGTATGGAAAAATTATTGGTAGAGAGCATTTTTTCTGAATGAGCCCTACACGGCGCGAATATAAATATAATCGGACTCTAATACGGATATCGAACACCGAATGAGAAACAAAAGAAAAATTAATTTTGTTGCAAACAAATTATAAAAATCCATCCTTATTCATTTATCAATTTCATTTAAAAGTTAAAACTATAACATGCATTTGATATAAGTGGTATCATTCTTCCTCGAGATTCTTGTGGTTTTCTTTTTCACATATTTAAGAAAATAGTTTAAGATACAGTAATTTATGGAACAGTTACTGGTATTCGAAAAGTGACCATAGACCAATTGCAGCAACTTTGTGGGCGAGATGATTAGGGTTTCCCAATTCTTAATTAAAGATTTTGAATTCGAGTTCTGAAAAGAAAAAATATTAATTGTTGGTAGTGCTGCCCCCAAAATAGGCGCTATAATATGTGATTTGAATATAGTAAGACTCCAATACGGATATCGATAATTATTCTGATGGAACCTTCTCTTCTACCGTAAATTGGACATAGATACACGACCCACTTCATTGATTTATTCAGACCACCTCTTTTTTTTTTATAATAATACCGATCCGGACACCGGATGAAAACCAAAAACAAACTTTGTGAACTATTAGTACTAGTTTTAACTTTTATCCACGCACTATTCAGTGGGACTACATTCTTGCACTCAAAATTTCACCATTATTGACATCTGAAAATGACAAAAGAACATTTTGCTAAAATCCACCATAGTAAAAGTACATATAAAATAGAGGGAATATATTAATATAAAGTAATAAGAAAAATAAAAAGATTAAACTTAGACTCAAAAGGAGCTAGTTGACTCACTGAGTTTGTATTCATTCAACCTAAATAATTGCCCAAGACCAAAAATTTATCTTGCAAAATCAATAATTATCATCAATTGCCTCTTTAATTCTCCAAACAGCTACTAATACTTATAAAATCTTTTAATCTAAAAACGATAGCTATGTTCATTGATGAACTCAACCATCGAATCCGGTCTGACTCCACACAGCATCTCGAACCCGGCTCAAATCCCGACCTTTTAACGTTCGTCCAACACCTTCGAACACCGAGTGAACGTTGGAATTCCGGCTCCGTGCAAGGTATTCGTGTGGCGGAATCATCTCGGGGTCGTGATTATCGACCCCGTCATCCGAGTCGTGCAACGACTCGACCGAGTTAACTCGGTATATCTTGGACCAATCAGGAACATTCACAGGTGCCGACGTGGCCATGTGTAGCACACGTGGAGATGGTGCGTCTTGTCCGCGAAACTGGTGCAAGATCCGAGGAGATGCTGTTTTACCTGAATCATCAAACGCCAATGACAAGCCACCCACCTGGCTACGGCGGCGGCTGTGGTGGTTGGATTGTGCCACTGGCTGCCTACGGTGCACGTACATGCCGAAGCTTCTGTTATTACTCTCCGTGGCGGCGCGTGGACTCCACTCGCTCCTTGAACCATGATCATCCACCTTGACCATGTCATCAACTGTTGACCAGACATCATCTTCTCCTAGTTCTGAGGAACCGTTGACTGTTGCACTTCCATTTCTATAGGTGTAGTTACCCAACAACATATCACTACGGCTAGTGGTCAATTTCCGACCCTTTGCCATTTTTCATCACCTTTTTTTATTTCCCGGCGACAGGAAAGAATTTTATGTGTATACAAAATGATTGTTTGGGGATTACCCGAATCTTGATTTTCCGGCGACCCAAGTAAGAAAATTAATAAAAATAAAATAAAAGAGTTGTGAGTGACTTTTTAAAAATTTAATATAGCTCCATGATGGGGAGAAAAAAAGGCTATAATAAACGGAGACACAACTTCGAAGGCAGGAAGTGTATATATAGATATGTTGATTGGGAGATGGGGAACTCGGTTTGCATTTCATGTGAATGTGGAGTTCATTTTGTCTGCATTTCATCATTGAATTAATAACGACAAAGAGTGTATGGCCAAATTGAAGATGAGCACCAAACTTAAAACGAAAAAGAATATACGAATTTAAGTTTTTTTTTACCTAATTAGTCAAATTTAACATGTGATATAAGGTTAGACTATTTTATTCGACTTAAATTACGTAATGATGTTCGAAAACAATTTTTGCAGAATTAGAAGCTTTTACACAATTTGCTTATGATCTCGATAAAGCTATTCATAATTAATTGGCCGCAAGAGGTCAACGATTACGTGAATTGCTCTATTTCCCGTATCAATTCTCTTAACCTAATTAGGTCTATAAATTTCGCTATCAAGTGCATTGTCATATTCTTTATACCCTCATAAAGACTAAGATTTCGTTACGTCGAAAATAGCAGAGATGGGATTGCGCGTTAGTAATGAGTAAAAACTTACTTTCTGTATGGTTATAATCTAAAATGTCATTTTTGTGGTTATACATCATTTAATTAATGAAAAGGTGTTATCAAAGACACGCGTGACACATAAAATGAGATAGAAGATTACCGATTAATGCGTATACCTATAATTACTTAAAAGTTTAAGTTACATCATTAGGTCATTCAAAAATATTTACAAATAATTTTTTAAAAAATATGAGATTAAAATATTAAAACAAGATATATTACCTCTTAAAAGGTGAAGATGAAGACTAATTAGTTAAAAGTGGGGTCCACCAATTTGTTAGATAATTGTCAAGTTAGTTAGTGAGGTGATTAGTTTGTTAATACAAGAAATTAAAGTTTAATGATGGCAAATGTATAGCTTTCAATAGTCGGTTGTAGTTGTGTATATATAAGTCATTGTACAAACATTTCTACTACACAAAATTAATAAAAATATCTTTCTATCTAAGCTTCTTCTCTCCCGCAACAATAAAGCCATTAATGGCATTGTATTAAGCTTCTGCATGCGGAGATTGTGTCAATTTCATATGGTATCAGAACAACACTCGATACAATTCTGAGCTGAGAAATCAGTAAACCTAAACCACATAGCAGATCTTCAAGCTCGACATCAATGGCGGAAGAACAAATCGCAACTATCGATCATCATCATCCATTGTATCTTCAAGCTTTGGATGCTCCATGATTGGTGTTGATTCCAATTAAACTCACCGGTCTAGAAAACTATGCTCTGTGGAGCAGATCAATGAAAATCGCACTACGAGGTAAAGGTAAACTCAGATTTATAGATGTAATGCAATAGTGTTGTCATGGATTGATATTACTATTTCCACTGAATTGATTTCAAGTATTATTTATGCATCAAATGCGAAGAGAGTATGGACTAAGTTTAAAGAGAGATTTGATAGATCAAATTCTACACGAATCTACCATCTTTGGACCGAAATTGCAACTCTAAGGTAAGGAACAGAATCAGTAACAATTTGTTACTACAAAATGAAGGATTTCTGGGATGAATTAGATGTGACGATATCTACACCTTCATGTGACTGTGAAGAATCTAGTCTATATGTTGAACATTTGAAATCTCAAAATGTTATTGAAGTTTCTAATAGGCTTAAATGAGAGTTATAGCAACATAAGGAGTAACATTTTGTCTAAGGGATCAAATGTGACATTGAATGAAACTTATGCTATTGTAACTCAACAGTAAAGTCAAAGGTGTTTGGGAGTGGTTGATGCACAAAAGGATCCATTGGTGATGTTAGCAGGCAGGGCGCAAAGAGGAGGATACAAGCATAGAAAACAAGTTCCAGGACCTAGATATGAAGGAAAAGGAACTGGCATTCCATGTATTCATTGTGGATACAAAGAACATCATAATGATGATTGTTACAGAATCATTGGCTATCTATCAGATTTCAAAAGTAAAAATGAAAACAACAACATCACCAACACCACCAGGAAATTTCAAGCCATATGCTAATGCTAACACTAACTCCAATACAACTATTGGTGCACAACAATATTTAGGAGGTTACTTTCTCACAGCAGTATCAAGAGTATTGAATAAACAAGACAAGAATAGTACAAGTGAAGTTGTATCCAATCTGGTAGGTGTATCCTCATTACTATCCAAAACTATAACACATGAATGGATAGTGAACTCAGGTGCATCTCATCATATTACTCCATATAAAGAACAGTTATCAGCTATTAGAAATCTACAAGGACAACTTAATAGTAATGTTCAAGTGCTAACATGAGAAATATCACAAATCACAAGTGCAGAAACTACAAAAGTTTTAGGAACTTGTAGGATAGAAAACGTGTTACATGTGCCAGACTTCAAGTTCAACCTTCTATCAGTGTCTAAGATAACCAAAGAGTTATATTGTACAGTTTTATTTTCCCTGACTTTTGTGTCTTTCAAGGACTCTCCAATGGCAAGGTCTTAAGAATTGGTAAGTTGAAAGGAGGGTTGTACATATTGCAGGAAGGAATAAGATCCACAGTGAATGCTTCTATTTTGAATAAATATGCAGAAGGAACATTATGGTATTTGAGACTGGGCCATCCATCCATTAAAGCTATGCATCACATTCCTTCACTCAATAATTCATTAAGCAACAACATCCAGGAGAAATGTGAGATTTGCCCCTTAGTAAAACAAACTAGAAATAATTTTCCTGTTAGTAGTAGCAGGTTTCTTTAGGGTAGTCCGGTGTACTAAATTCCCGCTATGCGTGGGGTCCGGGGAAGGACCGGACCACAAGGATCTATTGTACGCAGTCTTACCTCACATTTTTGTAAGAGATTGTTTCTACGGCTTGAACTCATGACCTCCTGATCACATAACATGTCTCTTTCTTGTTTTGAATTGGTTCATGTAGATGTACGGGGACCATATAGAAAGCCTACCTATGATAGAAAGTATTATTTTGTTACAATTATTGATGATTACAACAAATATACATGGATCTACTTAATTCAATCAAAGTGTGAAATTGGTATTGTATTGAAGAATTTTTTGTGCTTGATTAAAACTCAGTTTGATGCATGTATTAAGGTGTGAATGTCAAACAATAGAACAAAATTCTTTAGTTTTTGCAACCAATTATTGGCCTCATATGTGATAATTCATCAAAGTAGTTGCCTCTATACACCTCAACAAAATGAAACAGTAGAGAGGAAACAGAGACACATTCTAGAAGTGACAAAAGTACTTAAATTTCAAAATTCAATACATGTGAGGTTCTAGGGTGATTGTGTAAGAATTTTTATGTATTTGATTAACAAGTTACCATTTCAAATTCTAGATGGTAAAACACCTTATGAGTTGTTATTTGGAAAAATACCCAAATTAGATCACTTAGGGGTGTTCAGATGTTTGTGCTATGCTAGCACATTGTCCAGAGGCGATAAATTTGCAGAAAGAGCTAAAAGGGTTGTTTTAATTGGTTATTCTGAGACTCAAAAGGGCTATAGGCTATATGATTTGGACTCTGGAGCTATTTTTGTTGGCATAGATGTCAATTTTAGAGAGTCTGTATATCCTTTCAAGCAATGGAATAAAGAAGATGCACATAAATGGTTTGTTATGGATCCATCCAATGTAACAACCTTAAATGAAGAGATGAGTGTTCCTACTACATCTGCACCTACTACAATACAAAGTGAGACAGTAAATGAGGGAATGTTGAAGTTGATATTGATGTTGCTAATCCTATTTTGCCACTTGAATTAGAATAACAGCAAGGTCTGTCTGTACTAGAGCTAGAATATGATAGACTACCACTTATTGATCTTGCACCACAACAGGTTGCAGAGGAAGATGTTGCACCAGATATTGCACCACTTCCTATATCTACACCACACCAGCCTGAAGTTAATATTCCAGTTGCAGCAGCACCATAAGCTGAATATTGAACTTGATGTTGATGCTGATGTTGCTGATCCTATTTTACCCCTTAAATTAGAATAGCAGCAAGGCCAACTTGTACAAGAACTAGAATATGATAGACTACCACTTATTGGTCATGCACCACAACAACCTATAGAGGAAGATATTGCGCCAGATATTGCACCACTTCCTATACCTGCACCACAACAGCCTGAAGTTAATATACCAGTTGCAGCAGCACCACAAGTTGAATCTAGGCCAACTAGAGCCGCTAAGCCTCCCATATGGCTTAGTGACTATGTCACATCTATGAAGCCTAAAGAAAATTGTGTTTATCCTATTTCTAGTCAAGTTTCTTATGATCACCTATCCAGCACCTATCAGGCATACTTAATGAAATTTTCTCCACCAAAGAAATCAACTTCTTTTAAGGAAGCTGCTCAAGATTCAAACTGTATTTATGTAATGTAACAGGAGATTGATGCATTAGAATCCAATAACACATAGGAGTTAACATCACTTTATGCAGGCAAGCAAACTATTGGTGCAAAGTGAGTGTACAAGATTAAGCGCAAGGCAAATGGAGAATTGATAAGTTTAAAGCCAGATTAATGATAAAAGGCTACACTCAGAGAGAATTCCTAGACTATCATGAGACCTTCTCCCTAGTTGCAAAAATGGTGACTATTAGAACTGTATTCAGTGTTGCTGCTTCTTAAGGTTGGGATTTGTTATAAATGGATGTCAATAATGCATTTCTACAGTGTGACTTAGATGAGGAGATGTTTATGGATATGTCATAAGGTTTTCATAAACAAGGGGAGACAAGAGTTTGTAATCTTCTCAAATAATTATATGACCTTAAATAGGCCTCCATGCAATAGACTATTAAGCTCACATCTGCCTTGCTTACTGATGGTTACACTCAAAGCCTCATGATCATTCTCTATTCATCAAGAGACAAGGATAGCACATTGTTTTTATTCTTATCTATGTGGATGATCTTCTAATCACAGGTAGCAGTAGTGAGTTGATACTTGCTGCTAAACAACATCTTCATAGCAGATTCAAAGTGAAGGATCTTGGTGAGCTCAAGTACTTCTTGGGTATAGAAGTTTTGAGATCTCAGCATGACATTTTGCTCAATCAAAAGAAGTATTGTTTGGAGTTGATTTCTGATGCAGGTTTGAGTAATGCAAGACCAGCTTCGACTCCCTTAGATGCCAATACCAAGCTCACCAGCATTGCCTATGATGAGCTTATAGGGGGGGATAGATGATCCTCTCTTATGAGACATTCATATCTATCAAAAACCGGTTGGTAAGCTCGTATATACTTAACCATAACCATGCCTGATATCTGTTTTATTGTACAAATCTTGAGTCAATTCATGCAACAACCTAAGAAGTCTCATTGAGATGCTTCTCTAAGAGTGGTGAGATAGGTGAAACATTCACATGGCTTGGGTGTTCTATTAAAGAAGATGTCTATCAAAGAGTTGAGAGTGTATTCTGACTCAGATTAGGTAGCTTGTCCCAATACTAGGATATCAGTGACAAGCTTTATTTTGCAACTTGGAAGTTCCTTGATCTCTTGGAAATAAAAGAAGCAACATATTGTTATTAGAAGCTCATCAGAATCAGAATATAGAAGTATGACCTCAGCTATTTCAGAAGTTATTTGGCTTGTTGGTCTATTGAATGATATATCAGTCTTAGTGGTCACACCTATTGAGTTGTTTTGTGATAACAATGCAACAATGTAAATAGCTACAAATCCCATTTTTCATGAGCGTAGGAAGCACATAGAAATAGATTGTCATTTTGTGAGTGAAAAGCTCAACATAGGATTGATTAAACCTGCATACATTCCCACTAATTTGCAACTGACAAACTTGCTCACTAAGGGCCTGAGAGTAGCTCAACATCACTTCTTATTGTCCAAGCTTGGGGTTCTTGATGTGTTTCACTCACAAACTTGAAGGGAATCTTAGAAGGTGAAGATGAAGACTAGTTAGTTAAGAGTGGGGTCCACCAGTTTGTTAGGTAGTTGTCAAGTTAGTTAGTGAGTTGGTTAGTTTGTTAATACAAACAATTAAAGTGTAATGATGGCAAATGTATAACTGTCAATAGTCGGTTGTACTTGTGTATATATAAGCCATTGTACAAACATTTCTACTACACAAGATTAATAAAATTATCTCCCTTTCTCTCTAAGCTTCTTCTCTCCCACAACAACAAAACCATTAATGACATTGTGTTTAGTTTCTGCATGTGGAGATTGTATCAATTTCACATTACCTATTATATCATGTGAAAATAATTTGACGATACAAAA
The DNA here is from genome assembly GCA_029783415.1 of Anisodus acutangulus. Lineage (NCBI taxonomy): Eukaryota > Viridiplantae > Streptophyta > Magnoliopsida > Solanales > Solanaceae > Anisodus > Anisodus acutangulus. The sequence continues at coordinate 38,274,936 of CM056499.1, read as the reverse complement.
ACTATTTACACTGATAGTATGTATATCACTTAAATCCGTTAATCTGTAGGGCTGACAATTTCACTCTGACCTGATGAATATCTGATCCACCCGACCTGATTATATGGACGCAAATTTGACAAAACACAAATTTTAATCGGGTGACAGATCGGGTCGGATTCGGGTGGACATACATCTAACCCACCACCCGACCCATCCATCCACCCATTTATAAATTAATTAAAACTACATAATTAAATTCTAGAAAACTTAAATGTATAAGCAAAGAGAGTATGTCTTTCTTTGAATCATTATTTCTAGTCACATGAAAATCAACAGTTAGAGGATCATCATTCTTTTCCATTTTGGCTACAATTAATAAATAGGACATATCTACTTTCGAAGTTATATCAAGAATTTATACCTGCATATGAGTTCTGAAATAGAATATAGGCTATCAAATATTATGAGAAATTTAGTGGCCAAATGACTGCAATGACACATCTGAATATCTCAACACAACAACTTATATTATGTAGTCTGATTGCTTAAATTTTCTGTGCTCACCTGTTCTTTATTAAACTGTCATTTCAAGCACAGTTTCTAGAAAGTTTCATGTAAAAACATTTTATAATATATTTCTGAAACACTAAATAAAATAAAATGATCATTGTAATTGGCTGGTTATATTTATGGGGAGGAAGCATGAATATAATATTTGTTTGGACATTTAAGAGTTTTAGAATTGTGACACACATTACTTTTTTTTTAAAATAACTGGTAACTTGTTGACGCACATTACATTATTTTTATGATGTTTATTTGATGTACTTTTTTTTTCGTTTTACCAAGAATTTTAGGCGATTGATTGATTGTGCTATAATTTTCATCCGCGAAGCACCCGATCCACCCGTAGATGATGTGTGAATCGGATGTGGATGAAGAAAAAATAGGGTGATGGATGGATCAGGTGGTGTATAGATGGTTGGCGAGTGGAGGCGGATTGAGCTCCACCCGATCCACCTCCGATCCATTGACAACCCTATTAATCTGTTATCTAAAATTATGCAAATATTTTCTTACACCGTCCAATACCTACAGCTTAATATAATTCCATAAAATTTTAAAAAGGGAACTGAGTAAAATAAAGTATTGGTAGAAGTGATTATGGGGGTAGTGACATTAAAGTATTAAACGCATATATAACGACGAGAGTGGAAGACACGTGCCAATTACTTGAAGGAAAAGTGTCTTTGTCAGATTGGAATGATTAGTGAGGATTTGAGTTGTTGGATTCTGATTGTCAGTGTTAACCTTTGCAGTAAAAGTAAAAATAAAGTTCACTTTTCGCACTCATCAATGAAAAAGTTATCCTTTACCTTGCTCCAAAAGGTGGAATCATCCCAGGAGCCCCCACACCCCGGTCCGACAGGTCTGTGAAGGAGGTAAATCATGATGACTCAATTGATTTCAAAGGTTAGACCACTACCACGCTGCGCACAAGGGGCCCTCCTTTATTTCAAGAAGAAACCCCCACACTGCCGCTGACGGGATTCGATCCTTGGTCTTTGCTCCAAATATCCCCTTGAAACCAATTGAGCTGTCCAAGTGGACAAAAGTTATCCTTTACCTTAACATTAAAAAGGTCAAGACAATATAAGTATGATTGTCACATCGTTTATTTTAAGACCATTCCAATGAAATTTATTGAATGAGATGAAGATTTGAATAACTGATGACTGCATCAATATCTGCTTGCCAGTACATTTCTGGATTATATGACAAACATCTGGTTTAGATTATGTTTGGTTTAATTTTTTTTTTGTCTAGAGTTCCTAAGGTAGTACTCAAGCCGCCTAATCCCTGGAGGATTCATTATTAATGAGGTATTAGAGCAATAATACCAAATTTGTTGTAGATTGCTTAAATTTTGAGGGACATTGACTGATGATAAGTTGATAACCATGTTAAGATAACCACTCGATAGCTTAAGGAGTAAATTCTCACTATTAGTTATTTTACTAGTGAAGTACATATATCATAATAGAATGCATACATGTAAAGAATGTGTACATAATTAATTAATCAATATTAAGTAATTTAATGAAGTGAAATATATAATACTTCAATATATGTCATGTATTTATTGATATGTAGTAATCAACCGGTGCAAATAAATTTTATTCACTTTTCATTCATTTGTTTCTCGTTATTATGTATACTTCCTCAGTTCTATTATATATGACATATTATTTCTAGAGTAACATATTTTTTATCATAATTTTTTATTTTTACTTATAAAAGTCAATTTATTGAGTAGCACCTTTCATCTAATTTCTACTGATGTGTTTTCGTTTTCTTTTAAAATTTAGAAATTGATATGCGCGGAACTGCCCTTTTTTTTTATATCCGAGCTGAAACTAAAAATAATAAGATTCGGCCCTCTACTCCGGAGTCCTTTGTTATTTTCATATTTTGGAAGGGAGATAGTACTAGAAATGGTGACAACTGACAAGTAACAAGAGAATTATTTCATACTATTGGATAATCCTTCATTACTCCAATGATAAAAATATTTGTACTGTCAATGTATAGTACAAAAATAAAGGAGATCTCAAACATTATATATAATACTTCATTATTTCATATCTGCTAATCGTTCATGATTTCATATTTATTTCATTTTATGTTTAAATAAAAGAGCAAGAGCTCAAAAATCGTGGAGAAACCTAGCTAGTCCATATGAGGGATATGACTATAAGTGAGCGACAGATGGAGGAGTTTAATTCTGCAGTCTTGTTGATACAGGTCAATACTAAGTCTCTAATCATTTAGCATGTGTTTAATTAGTTTGGGGAATATATTATTGTACGAGAGGAATGTGACTGATTTGATGATTAAATCGTACAATTTGGTAGCGTGTGCGCATAAAATTTTGGTTAAACATAAGTTCTTCATGTTTTCCACAATAATTAATTGTACATCTCTTATATTAGGTAAAATTATATTTCTCTTGTAATTAGAATTGATTAGTTACCTAGTTTGTAGCAAAATAAATATTTCTGTAACGCTATATATATTGTAAATCATTAATGAATAAAATCAAGGAAGAATATTTTCTACATGGTATCAGATTCTAGGAAAAGATACTAAACCCTAAACTTTTCTCTCAATACTGTCGCCCCCCTCCCCCCTCCCCTTGTTCATTGTGCCGCCGGCTTCCCTGCTCCGTCCGACAGCCATGTCTGACTCGAAATTCAATTTTCACCCAGCCCTTGCTGTCTCCAACATCAAATCTCATATCTCCATCACTCTTGAGATGAAAAACATCTATTATGCGACATGGGCGGAACTCTTTAAAATCCATTGTCGCTCACAGCGGGATATCCATCACATAATTTCATCGCAAAAAGGCAAGGAGAAGGTGCCGAAGACTGATGATGAGAAGGAATTATGGTTGACCCTTTATGCAACGGTCCTCCAGTGGATCTACGCCACAATCTCGAGTAATTTACTACATACTATTCTTGAGCCTGATTCCAAGCCTATGGAAGCTTGGGGACGTTTACATGACATATTCCAAGACAATAAGAATTCCAGGGCCGTCACACTTGCGCAGGAATTTTCCACCACTGATATGGCGGATTTTTCCAATGCGTCTGCATACTGTCAACGACTCAAGGTTCTGTCAGACCAACTCAAGAATGTCGGGGCACCGGTAACTAACAATCGGCTCGTGTTTCAAATGGTTGCCGGCCTTACTAACACATGTAGTGGAGTAGGTACACTCATCCGTCAAAGCAATCCTCTTCCGCCATTCTACCAAACGCGTTCTATGCTCATCCTCGAAGAAGTGGGTTTAGCCAAGAAGATAGCCACCATGTCAAATTTTGCCTTGGTTGCTGCTCTGTCCGATGCGAATTCGTCACAATTTGAAAAAATTCACCAAATCATGGCTAGAAGGGCCAAAACGGCGGTAACGGGAGAAAAAACTATGTCGGTGGCCGCGGTGGTGGAAAATGAGACGATAACCGTCGTGGTGGAGGTGGCGGTAGGGGCACGCGACCAGCAGCAACAGTCAGCCCAGTGGCAGCCACCAGCCTAGTGGGGCAGTGGGCCGATACCGTGGGCCTAGCAGTGGCCCTGGGCCGTGCCTCCTTGCCCATTCCCCGCGGAAAATTGGGGCAGGCCCACTGCCAGGCCAGCAACACAGGCATAGAGGACCAGCAATCCGGCGCGGGAATCCTTGAGCCACTGCTCAACCAGTGGTAGCATGCCCACTCGGCAGTGGCGACCCTGACAAATATCGAGGCCGCGATACACACTCTTGGGCTTACTCCTCTCGACGCAAATTGGTACATGGACACCGGTGCAACATCTCATATGACGTCCTCACAAGGTAATCTCTCGTTCTATTTTAATTTGAGCAATAATCGTGGTATAATTGTTGGAAATAGTCATGCAATTCAAATTCGTGGTTATGGTACTCTAAACTTGTTTCTCCTGAACCCACCGTTAATTTTGAAAAATGTCCTTCAATTAATTAAAAACTTGATTTCAGTTAGAAAATTTACCATTGATAATTGAGTTTCTGTTGAATTTGATCCTTTTAGGATTTTCGTGAAGGATTTTCAGACGAGAATGCGTCTAATGAGATGTGATAGTCGGGGCGAGCTTTATCCAATCACCACAACCACATATCAATCCAAATTACCATCCACTTTTGCAGCTTTAGCTCCTTCTTTATGGCATGAACGTTTGAGTCATCCGAGAGAACATGTTTTTGCTTTCCTTAAACAAAATAAATTTATTGAATGTACTAGACCTCGTAATTCTCATGTTTGTCACTATTGTTCTCTTGGAAAATATGTTAAGTTGCCTTTTGTTGCTTCTAAGTCTCGTACTGTTATGCCTTTTGATATTATTCATAGTGATATTTGGACATCTCCCATTTTGAGCTCTTCGGGCCATCGATATTATCTTCTGTTGTTGGATGATTACTCTAATTTTTTGTGGGCGTTTCCTTTGTCTAAACAATCACAATTTTCCACATTTCTATCCATTAGAGCATACATCCGCACTCAATTTGAACGGGATATTAAAAATATTCAGCGGGATAATGGTAGAGAATTTGATAATGGGCCTTTTTGGGATTTTTGCAAAACTAATGGTTTGTCGTTTCGTCTCTCGTGTCCACATACATCATCTCACAATGGAAAAGCAAAAAGAAAAATTCAAACCATTAACAATATTGTTAGAACCTTACTTGCTCATGCATCTCTACCACCATCCTTTTGGCATCATGCGTTACAAATGACAACCTATCTGTTGAACATACTTTCGAGCAAACACATAGCCTACCAATCCCTACTCAAAATTTTATACCTAAGGGACCCATCATATTCTCATTTACGGATTTTCGGGTGCTTATGCTATCCTCTCTTTCCTTTTACTACTATCAATAACTTCAACCCCGGTCAACTCTGTATTTTTTTTGGGATACCCGTCAAATCATCGTGGTTACAAATATTTCGACTTATCCTCTAATAAAATCATTGTAAGTCGTCACGTAATTTTTGATGAAATAAATTTCTCTTTTGCCAAATTACATTGTTCTGGGTCTCCTACCTATGAATTTCTTGACGATAGCATCCCCATGTATTTGATCCATAAATTATCCTTCCAAACAGGACCAATGTGTCTCGGCCCAGTTATCGAGCCCCGCGGCTACTGGCCTAGTTGAGCCTCTCGGTGGAAGCCCACTACCGAGAGGCCCAGTGGTGGGCAGTCCGGTGGGTCTCGACCTACCATCCGGTTCGGGCAGTCCACCATCCCCTGGCCCACTGCCATGCAATCCAGTCACTGCCAGCTCACTACCGGGCAATCCGTCACTCTCGTCCAGCTTGACTCCAATTCCGGCCCAACGGCCTGTCACTCGTAGTCAACACGGAATTTTTAAGACAAATAAAAAATATTGTCTTCACACCCATGTTGCCAAGTCACCGTTGTCCCATAATCTTGTGTCTGCCCTTAATGACCCGAATTAGAAAATGACTATGGATGATAAATTTAATGCTCTTATTAATAATAAAGCGTGGAATTTGGTGCCACATCCACCTGATGTTAATGTGATTTGGTCTATATGAATTTTAGTCATAAAAAATAATCTGATGGTACATTTGAGAGGCACAAAGCCCATATTATAGGTGATGTGAAGACTCAACAGGTTAGTGTGGATTGCGGTGAGAGTTTCGGTCTGGTGGTTAAACCGGCAACTATCAGGACGGTCCTCAGTCTGGCTCTTTCGAAGGCATGGCCGCTTCATCAGCTTGATGTAAAAAATGTCTTCCTGCATGGAGACCTCAATGAAATAATGTACATGTATCAGCCCATGGTGTACAGAGACCCTACTTATCATGATCATGTGTGCATGCTGAAGAAATTATTATATGAGCTCAAACAAGCTCCTAGGTCCTGGTACAAGAGGTTTGCATTTATATCCGTCTTCGACAATCACTCTTGTTTCATACACAGATGTCGATTGGGGTGGTTTTCCGGATATCAGACGATCTACGTCTGGTTATTGTGTATTTCTTGGTGATAATTTGGTCTCTTGGTCCTCACAACGACAAGCAACCTTGTCTAGATCTAGTTTCGAAGCAGAATACCGAGGAGTTGCCAATGTGGTTTCTGAATCTTGTTGGCTACATGACCTTCTTTTAGAGCTCCACTGTCCGGTGCCAAAGGCGACATTGGTTTATTGTGATAATGTTAGTGCAATTTATCTCTCAGAGAATCAGGTTCACCACCAACGCACTAAACATATTAAGCTAGATATTCATTTTGTTTGTGAAAAGGTTACTCGTGGACAAGTACGTGTCTTACATGTCCCGTCACGTTATCAGATTGCCGACATTTTTACAAAAGGTCTTTCGCTGGTTTTATTTGAAGACTTTCGGGACAATCTCAGCATACGCCGACCTCCCGCTTCGACTGCGGGGGTGTAATAGAATATTTCCACAATAATTAATTATACATCTCCTATATTATGTAGAATTATATTTTTCTTGTAATTATGATTGATTAGTTACCTAGTTTGTAGCAAAGTAAATATTTCCGTAACACTATATATATTGTAAATCATTAATGAATAAAATCAAGAAAGAATATTTCCTACAATGTCGTATACGCTCATTAAAATTTGAATTTGATAATTTCAACCATTATTTATGTTCTTATCCTACCTAAGTCATCGATTATATACTACATGCGTTTGGTACTTGACATGGACCTGAAATTGTAAATTGTAACTTGAACAAAATCTTTTTTTTATTAAGTAGATTTAGTTAAGGTCCAAAGGTTTCTAACTTTAAAACTAAATCCACTAATTTTTATGTTAATAAGCACTCTCTCCGTCCAGTAATATTAGTTGTTTCGGTAAACAGAATTTGTTTATTTATTTGACATTTTAGAAAAACAAGAATCACATTTTACTTATATTTTTCAAATTCACCCTACTGCTCCAATTAATAAAGTGTTAATTAAACTTACTTAAAAAGAAATAAATAGTACTACTAAATATTTTTCTTATCCGGTGTGTAAAATCTTAAACGACAGTGACCCAACCTGATGAGTTGATCTATTGAATACAAAAGGGCAAATAATATTGGGACAACTTATATGTCATTCATTAAGTCTTGTATAGTTTCACTTTCAAGAAGTTAATTCTTGTCCTCAAGCATCATAAGGTTTCCGTAAAATTTGGACTCATTGATTTCTGAACCAAATACCAAAACAATGAATAAAGAGTTAAATAAAAAACTTCACAAACTTATAATAAAAGAGCACATTGGACGGTTGAGAAGTGTTTGAATATAAACAGGACACAAAATGGAACCCAAACAAAAAAACGTTATCATCATCATCCAACATTATAGCGCATAGGGGTCCCTAGCTTCCTTATCTTGTTACACCCTTAAAATAGTCCAAAAATTATAAAGGACTTTTGAGATCAGCTTAATTTTTTGCTGCAGTAAATTAATCTGAGGTAGTTATTTGTTAACATCTGTCTTCAAAGATTTTTGTATAGTTGATGTTACTGGTATATAATGCTATTTGTGGAAAGAAGAGAAATTATTCTCTTTGATCAAAATTGGAAATAAAAAGGCTATAAGAAGAGACGAATTTAAAATATAAATAGAAAGAAAATAATATTTTATTTATTTATTTATTATGTGTGTGCCATAAACACTCAAATCAAAAGGGAAAGTTCTATTGTCAACAGTCGCTAACCTAAACTAAACAGCTAAACGCTTCCTGTCTTGACAGTGAAGAAGCCAATAATTCCATGTGTATCTGTGATTCGAACTTGCAATCTAGAAAATTTAATTATCATGACGCATTTGCGGCTAAACTAAGTTTTTTTCTTATATAAAAATATTCAACAATTTTAGAAGAGTAGAAGTTTGCGCAATTTTTGAAATGAATAACAAGCTGTGATGTAGCTTGGCTGTGGTACTTAATGGTTATTCGGTAATTACTAAAAAAGATATTCAACAATATATATATATATATATATATATATATATATATATATATATTTACCAATAGGGATTTGGTTTACCAATAGGGTGTATTCGGTGGGGTGTTTTTCAATTTTTCCTTGTTCAGTTAGTCAAAAATTTTGAAAATATATTCTCTAGAAAAATAATTTTTAAAAAATGAGAAAAATGACTTCACTAGTGGAACTAAGGAAAATAAGTTCCACAAGTGACATTCCATATTAATTGTGTCCTCTCCACCCTCCAACACACCCCATCTTCACACCCACCCCATAGCCGCCATCCCCACCACCCCACCACTCTTACTCCCAACCTCACCTCCCATAGTATTTGTCTAAATTGTAAACAAATTCTTTTAAGATAATATCTTTTACTTACATATCAAACACAAGAAGATTAATAAAAATCCAATTATTTTCTTGAAAAACATTTTGCTTCATACTGAATACACTCATAATGTAGTAGTAGTATTTTTGGCGAAGGAATTTCAATGTAACTCTGAAGTTAATTGAAGAATTGAAAGAACAAATTAAGAAACCTAGAATGTGAGTTCATGTGAGGAAGACAATGGAGAAAATAGAAATGTAGAGAGAGAATATTTTCATATCATATTCATTCAAAATTGATTGTAATACATGTGTGATGTATAATATATATAGGAGGATTAACACCTCATGATTTAGCTAACAAAATAAGCAACTAGCCGTTAGGATCATTAGCCAACTAACTACTTCTTAACTATAATTTGAACACTGGAATTTACATAATTGCCCTTCCTTCTATTTCCTTTTGTTCTGCATACTTTCACACTCCCCTTCAAGCTAGGTATGAATTTTTTCAAAGATGTTAACCAAACCTAGCTTGGAGCTAAGATAATTGTGTCGAGCTTTGGTTAAACCTTTTGTCAAAATGTCTGATGGCTGTTCATGAGTTGAAATGTACTTTGTAATCACCATTCCTTGCATAATTTTTTTTCTGATGAAATGACAATCAATTTTTATGTGTTTAGTCTTCTCATGATATACTAAATTTTAGCAATTTGTATAGCTACTTTACTATCACTAAACATACACACAGGACTGTTAATCTTCACTTTCAATTTTTTTAGTAATCCCAGTAGCCAAATAACTTCTGATAGTGTAGTTGCAATACTTCTATACTCTGATTCTCCAAAGCTTCTTGAGACTGTAGTCTTCTTCTTAGATTTCCAAGTAATCATAGAATCACCCAACTTGATTAGATATTCAGTTGATTTTCTAGAAATAGGACATGATGCCAGTCTACATCACAGTACACTATCATCACCTGATTGTTCTTGCTTGATAAGAGGATCCCTTGTCCAGGCTTATTCTTTAAATATCTTACTATTCTCAGTGCTGCCTCCATATGAGATTGTTTGGGTTATTGTAAGAATTTGCTTAGTGTTTGAACACTATAAGCCACATCTAGCCTTGTCATGGTCAAGTACAATAATTTCACAGTTAGCCTTTGATAGGCTATTTGATATGTAGGTGGATCAAACATTATTTTATCCTTCTATTCAACATGCTCATCATATTCTCTTGTAGTCAGTTTCACATTTTGTATTTATAGGAGTAGGAGCAAGTTTAACTGCTGATAATCCAGCTTCAGAAATAAGTTTCAATGTGTACTTCTTCTGATGCATCAGGAGTCCCTCTTTTGACTAGAGAATTCAATATCGAGGAAAAATTTAAGTTTCCCCAAGTCTTTCAGCATGAATGCTAGCTGTAGTGTCTCTTTAGTACTTTTGATTAGTTGCATACTGCTTCCTATTATAAGCATGTCATCTACATACACAAGAACTATGATCATACCTTTTGTAGTCTTCTTTATGAACAAGGATTGGTCATATTGGCTTTGGTGAAACTGAGCTTTAGTTAGTGCCTCAGTTAGCTTTGCATTCTATTGTCTTGGAGCTTGTTTAAGCCCATACAAGGATTTGATGAGCCTGCCTACCTTTTTATCCCCCGACTCTTAAATTCTTATGGCATTTCCATATAGAGGCATCATAAAGATCACCTTGTAGGAAAGCATTTAATCACATGCCATTGCTATACTGCTTCTAGACTCAACATGTTCTTACTGTTTCCATTTTCACAATAGGAGAAAAGTCTCCTGATAATCAATGCCCTCTTTTTGGCTGTAACCCTTGGCTACAAGACTAACCTTGAATATTTCAACTTTACCAAATGCCTTGTACTTTATTTTGAATATCCATTTGCACCTAAAGGTATTTACCCTTCAGGCAATGCAACAGTTTTCCAAGTATGATTATTTTCTAATGTCTCTATCTCAACCTTCATGGCATTTATCAATCTTGAATCTTTAATAGCTTCAACATATGTTGTAGGCTCTACATAAGTTGAAAAGGCTGCAATATAAGCTTGATATTTAGGTGACATCTTGGTATAGTTAACATAGTTAGATATGTCATATGGTTTGTCACTTTGGGCTGAACATGTGATGGAATCTTTCATCCATATAGGAGAATTTTCCCCTACCTGACCTTCTCTCAGTCTGTTGAACTAGTATATTTTGCTCTTGCCTTTGGTTTGAATTAGTAAGGGACTGAGATGATTGATTTTGAACTTGTATCTGGTTTGTATCATCAACAGTCTAAGATGGTTGACCAACATCATAATGAGTTATAAGCTCACTATTTTGCTCTTGAACCTGATCGGTATCGAATGTTTGTTCATCATTTGTTGAACCAATACTTGGTCTATCTTGTGTATTACCCTTAGTGACATCACCTGAACCTGAATACCAGTTATTCAATTAGGCTTTTGAACTGACATGAGGAAATAGCCACTGATCTGTAGTCATGTTTACATCTTTAAAGGAAAATATATCTTTCTTGAACTGCACATCTCTACTTACAAATAGTATCTTGTTCTGGAGATCATATAAGACATAGACTTTTTGAGTGACAGAATATCCCATATGTACAACCATCCTTGATCTTGACTGCATTTTGTCATGTTCTTGCAGATTCTTAGCAAAGCATAAACAACCTATCACTCTTAAATGTGTAATAAGAGGATGCTGCTTGTAAAACTTTTCATACGCAGACTTGTTATGAAGAATAGAGCTAGGAACTCTATTAATAAGATACACTACTGCTTGTACACACAACCCCTAAAATTCAATAGGATTTTTTTCTTGAAACCTGATGGCTCTAGTTACTTCAAGTATGTGCATGTGCTTCCTCTCAGCTACACTATTTTGCTAAGGGGTATAATCACAACTAGTTTGATGAATAATGCCTAGAGATTTGAATGAATTGTCACATAATGTGTTTACAAATTCAGTTCCATTGTCAGACCTTATCACTCGAACTATTTTATCAAATTGAGTTAATACATATACAATGAATTGCTTAATGACCACACAAACATCAGACTTCATCTTAAGCAGAAAAACCCATGTCATTCTTGTAAAATTATCAAACACTGTTAGAAAAATACTTGTTACCATCAAATGTTGTCTGTATATAGGGACCCCATAAGTCTATGTGTACAAGCTTAAAACTAGTAGTAGTTTGAATAGAACTGATAGCAAAAGAGTTTCTAGTCTACTTGGCACATGGACATACTGTACATTTATTGAGCTTATTTGATATACTATCTAAACTAGCAGACATAATTTTATTAAGTGTTGTGGTAGAAGCATGACCAAACCTCATATGCCACAACTGAATCTCATATTCTATAATGATACACACCTTAGCATTGTTGTTTACTTTTCTTGTAGTTAAAACCACTCTCCTATTCTTATTGAATGCTTGATTGACTAGAATGTAAAGTTCACTTTCTTCCTTATCAATCCCCCTCACCTTCCCAGTGAAGAGATCATGAAACAAACAAAAGTCAGGAAAGAAATTCATAGAACATTTTAGTTCCCTAGTGATCTTTGAAACTGATATGAGATTATATTGGAATCGTGGTATATAAAACACACTCTAAATTGTACTTTTGCATGATAGGACACTAGAACCAATATGAGTAACTTTTGTTACTCCTCCATTTGGTAAATATACTTTTTTTGAGTTAATAAGTTGAGACACTGTAATATTTTTTTGGCTACCATATGAATAGTAGCATCAGTGTCTATGTTCACCAGTAGTTGAGCAAGCAGTAAGAGCTAATAATGAATTATCAGTACCTACTGTTGTTGAGAATGCATTGTTGGAGTTGCCAGTGTTATTCTTTAACATGTCCACAATCTGTTGATATTGATTTTGTGAAAAAGCATATGACATGTTCTGATTGTAGTTAGGATCAACACTTGCATTTGAATCACTAGGAACACCCTGATACTCTTGTTTGAGAAATGACCCTTGAAACTGATTATGATTAGGCACATTGTTTACACTTGTAGTTAGTGTACCCTGACCTATCTCATTGCCACCATACATAACATTGTTTGTAGATGAATTCATAGACTAATTATACTGTCTATATTTATTATTATTATCAAACTTGTTACTGTTATTATCCACAGTATTATATGGCCTCTTCTTTGCCCTATGATCTATGGACTGAGGATATCCATTGATCCTATAACAGTCTTGGTGACATAATTCCTCATCTTGCACACTTTACAAAATGGATTACCACTATAATTTTTCTTGAACCTCTGAGGGTTGTTATTATTCCTAGTGTGCATAGACATACCCATGCTTCCACCAGTACTTGGATTGGAACCTAGAACACCAGCATTAGCCACTATTGATTTCTGTCATTTGTCACTCAATATCATAGTATATGCTTGGTTGGTAGTTGGCATAGGATACATTAACATAATTTGTATTCTTGCCTGATTATAAGACTCATTCAATCCCATCAAGAATTGAAACAATCTCAATTTTTGTAAATGTATCACAAAATCTTTGGACTTCTCACAATTACAACTAAGAGTTGGGATTAAGGCCTCAAATTCTTCCCACAAATGTTCCAGCTTAGAGAAATATGTAGATACATAGGAGGTGCCTTGAGTAAGTGTGACTATTTCTTTATGCACATTAAAAGTTCTTGAACCATCTACCTTATTAAACCTTTCATACATATCCTCCCAAATTACTGATGCACTCGATGCATACATTATACCTCCTAATAATCCTTTCACACAGAGTTCATGATCCATGAAAGTACTATTGCATTCACTCTCTCCCAGTGATTTCCCATAGACTCAGGAATTGTTCCTTCACACAAGATCCATCAACTAATCCCATTTTATTTCTATCTAATAATGCAATTCTCATTGAACGATACCAAATCGAGAAGTTTTCGATACATGTTAACTGAAATAAAATGATTTGTTTTCCACTCTGATCTTCAAGTGACAGGAATAGCAAATAATTATAACCGATCGTAGTTCCTTGACTCGATCCGATACTCTGAGTGGAATTGAAATTTACACTATTGTTGATCACATTTTCTTCGATCGCCATTGTTTGACCTTGATCGAATTTGATTTGTTATTGATGCGAAATTGTCCAGAATTGATTTACGATACTACATTAATTAGCAATGCTCTGATACCATGAAGTTAATCGAAGAATTGAGAGAACAAATTAAGAACCCTAAAATGTGAGTTCATGTGAGGAAGACAATGGAGAGAATAGAAATGTAGAGAGAATATTTTTATATCATATTCATTCAAAATTGATTGTAGTACATGTGTCATGATTTATCTAACAAAATAAGCAACTAGCCGTTAGTATCATTAGCCAACTAACTACTTAAATATAATTTGAACACCGGAATTTACAGAATTTCCCTTCCTACTGTTTTCTTTGTTCTGCATACTTCCACAAACTCCTTCAAGATATGTGGCCTCTCGTGCACCCATGAGATTTTTGAGAGCCTAGCTCAAAGTGACCGAACATCAAGAGTACTTATCTAGACCCCACATGAACCTGCTTGGTTCAGCTAAGGACGGTGGACCCTTTTCTCAAACTAGACCCCAAAATGCCAACTTGATGGTGCTAGGCTTGACAAAAGTATCCTATGCGGGGATTGGCCTGTACAATGTTCATAGTGGTTAAAATGGACCCTTTTTTCGATCATAGATTTGATTTATTGTGCTTTCTGTAAACTGTACTTTGCTCTTGCATGGGCCTCCTCCCTCGTTTACACTTTACTACTATATTTTTTACTCTTTTTTTTTTGTGATCTGAAAGAAACTCGTGATCTTTTCACATTTTCATAACCTCCTTAATAACTAATTGTTCCATATTCGTCATTCTTGTTTCCGAGCCAGGAATGGAGGTAGAGTTTTAGCTACATGTTAGATAAAATTTAATAGCTTTAGCCAAAATTTAGTATTTGTATTTTAAAATTTACTTCATATATATATAAATAATTTATTCAGAATATAATAAGCTGTTTTTCTAAAAAATAACTTCAAAACCCATAAACTCAAAATTCTGGATCCACCTATATTTCTAGCTAGCCTACGATCACCCTTCTCTTAATCCTTGCAATATCTTTAGCAGATCAAGGAATTTTGAATAAAAAAATTCAAATAAAGGAGAAAATGTCACCTAAATATGAACATAATATATACATGACAAAAAAAGTACTTTAGTATACATTTCTTGTACAATGTAAATTTTCAACTAAGGAAAATCTCAACATCTTCACCAAGGTAGCTATACCATGTGTCTATGTTATACACATACATCTTAAAATTCGTATGAAACGGAGTGGATGCAATTAATATAATTTTACTGTTGAACTTGTAGTAAAATTGATCATTTCACATGCCACTCTGATGAATTGTTTTTATAACGATGTGAAAACCATTCTGCCTGTATATATATATGCAGTGAATTTGTGTTAATTGCGAATATGAATTATCTTCCACGTGTTTTTTTTTATGAACGAAGTGAATATATTATTTTTAAACAACATCAGATGAATGGTCTTCACTTTCTTGGCTTTTATAACCTGACATGAAGTTGAGAATTTCACAAAATATTCTGCATGTCTATATGCTTTAGTTTTTTCACTTTCCATTTGTATAATCATGGCTTCTCTTTTAATATCATCCATTGGTTGAACATTTCCTATTTATGCTTGAACAAATTCTTTGATGAGTACGAATTTTGGACATATATTTCAAATATGGAAATTGATGGTCTATCTTTTTCCTATAAGAATAAAGCATATGAGGTACGTTTTAAGCAATTTTTTCTAATTCTTTTTTATGGGGGTCGACCTACAAAAGAAGGGAAGGTAAAAGCGCAGGAGGAGCTTTAGTTGGGTTAGAACAAGAGTTTAATTAATTATATACACCGTCAATTATATATATAAACATTACAATACACCTAAGTAATGTAAGATGGAATTGATTGTTGTAGAATAGTTTAATTTTTCTTGGTTGGAATCTTCTTATTAATGCAATATTTATAGGTGTTTACAATTTACAAATCTAATTGAAGAAGAATCTCTACTTTACATAATTACACTAAAATAATAATTACAAAATATATGAAAAATATTTACGTATTCTCTATCACATCCCCTCAGTCGGAGCGGGAGGAGGCCGGACGCTCAGTGTCGCGCCCTATTTTGACCTTGCTCGGATCAAAGCGGAGCGCGGACGTGTCCGGGTGATTCCTGGGTAAATGATTGAGGAGTCGCCACCTAATTATTTTTTACGGTGAATTAGGACACCTAAATATTAAACTAAGTGCTGCAATGTAAACTCCAATTTTAAGGTCTGCGAAACTAGTGAGATTCTAGGTAAGGGTTCTTTATTATCCTAAAGGGAAGGGGTTAGGCATCCTTTAAGATCCGCTAACTTGCGGTTATCCGGTAAAACTCAGGTTAATTATTGGTAGAAATAATGCATGTTTTATAAGTATAATAGATTAAAAGACGTTTGCAAATAATTAGAAAAAGGATGCATTTTAAAAGATAGATAAATGTAGAGATTTTTCAAAATATGCATTTATATGATATCTAAAGAGAAATACATGTAGAGTTGAAAAATATATTTTGACAATTGATAGTAAAACAATTTATTTATAATGCCAAATGGTAAAATTTTGGGAATCAATGAATTGTAAATTGACGAAAGATAAACTTATTCGGTATGATTTAATAAAGCAAAATAAAAGATGACAAAAGTTGTTTTGAAAATCTTGAATTCCCGTGACGAGCCTAAAATAAATAAACTAGCGAAGGATTTCTAAGTTTGCGAGCCTACAAATAAATAAGCTAGCGACGGGTTTCAAATCTTAAACTAACCTATGAATAAATCCTAAGTTTGCCTATTCTAAGCATTTCAATAATTACATAAGTGCGATAAATAATATTACAATACAAAGCGAGATAAAAGTCAATTAAAGAAAGAAATAACAATAAATAAACTCCGAGGGATAATTGCCTTTATTTACTTTAGTCCCTCAAGTCATCAAGAACAAAGCGGTTAGAAAGCAGTTAAATACAAATAACTTCATATCCGTATTCAAAACAGTGAATGTTTTGATCGCGGAGGGCTCAGAACTTAAATTTTGAAAAGAACATTCCAATCACGCCGTGGTCGCAAACATATGACTAATGTAGTTTATTTTGATTGTCTCGCCTACTAAACGTGTCGGTCTCTCGGGTGAAATAGAAAAGATCACTATAATCACGTCGTGGTCGCGAATATATAACTTGTTGGTTATTTTAGTCACCTCGCCTACTAAACATGTTGATCTCGGATAAAAGGTTTAAGTCTTCATCCTTGCCCGTGGTTATATTTCCGCCTTTGCAACCGTAGGCCTCAAAATCGACGGATATTTTTCATCGCCAAGATAGTATCGTGTTCAAATCAAGAAATAAAATCGAATGTAAACAAAGAAGCAAGCAGCAGTAGCGATGCTTGAGCGTAAAAACAGAGGCGTAAAAACAATTTCCGAAAATGACGCTGTCTAGTTTAAAACAAGAAACAAGAGAACGAATATTTGAATGTCAAACAAAGAATCGAAATAGAAAGCAATGTTTGAAAAATGCGGTGTTCAGTTTAAAAACAAGAAAATGATAAAACAAGAAACAAGAATCAAACGAGCAAATCAAAGCGAAAAACAAGCGCCGAACGATGGGTATTTATTCAAACAAGAAAAACAAAGAAATATCTGTCGCAAGAAATTTAAAACAAGAAACTTAATAACAATAATATATCCGGTTATGCGGATGTCTAAAAAGCGATTATACTAAAAAGCGAGAAGCGAAACGAAAGAAAAGCGGCCTCGAATTCAATTTCGTCGGCCTTAATGTGATATTAATAAAACAAGAAAACAAAGTGCCAAAGAAACGAGCAAAGGAGCGCTTAAAATATCCGACCCGAAGTTACGAAATTCGAAATATTCAAATCGGGTCGCTCAGGCCGTCGATGACGACCGAATCGATGATTCATACCAAATCGATTTCAAGATGCAGTTTGAGATAACCAACAACAAGAATATGAAATGCAAGAATTTAAAATGTTCAAATCGGTCGACCCGACCGGTCGATGATCCAAACTCGAATCGATTTCAACACCAAATTCGGATAACCAATAACAAGAATATGAAATGCAAGAATTTCGAAAATGTTCAAATCGGGTTGACCACCCAGTCGATGACCCGACCCGAATTGGAGTTTCAATCCTAATCAAATAATTTCATCAATTTCAGATAACCAATGATAACAACAAAGAAGAATGTAAGAAAATTGGGAAAATCTAAAGATCGACTGACCGTCGATGACCGACCGAATCGTGTGTTCAACCCAAGTCAAATAATTTCATCAATTTCGGATAACCAATGATAACAAACAAAGAACAATGCAAGAAATTTGGAAATTTAAATCGGTCGACTGACCCGGTCAAGAATCTACTAAAATCTGATCCAAATCAAATCTTAACACCAAATTCGGATAACCAACATACATAAATATGAAATGCAAGAATTGAAAATGTTACGAACAAGATCGACCGATCGGTCGATCTGACCAAATCAGTGAAGAAAAATCAGAGAATCAAAGGGGATGACAAACCTTTTCAGACTTGATTCTTGAACAACAAAGAAGCCAAAATGCTTTAAACTCAAGAACACAACAAAGTATTTTATGTATATTCCGAAAATCCTTCCAAAATCTCTTTTTTCTTCTCCCAAAAATTCCTTCCCCAAAATGAAGAACAACATGGGGTATTTATAGGTGGATTCCCCCTTAAAAACCGTTCGAGAACAAGTTCGAATTTTCAAAATAAAGGAGCCAAAAATCGCGGATTTGAGGGGCATGGGTTGCGGATTTTTGGGGTATGGGTCGAAGGGTTGGTGGCGATGATACGGCGATGACCGCGCGAGAGGGGGTGGGTGGTGGCAGTGATATGGGTCGCTGACGATTTGATGGGGTGTGGGGTCGGGTGCGGCGCCGACGGGTTGAGAGAGAGAGAGAGAGAGAGAGTAGGGTTTGTTTGGGTTTTTTTTTTTTTGGGTTTTGGGGTTGAAGGGGATAAAAGAGGCGACGGGTTGGTGGGTCGGCCGGTTGGGCCTATTCGGGTGTGGTAGGGGAGTGGGGTTTAAAAAATGGGGATGGCCGATTGGGCCTGGGTAAAGGGGTTTTGGGTTAAGGGGATTAAAGGGAGTTTGGGCTTGTGGGAATTTAATTTGGGGATTGGGCTTGGACGAAAAAATGGGTTTTGGGTTTAATTGTTTTGGGTTTGGGTATAAGGGAATTTAATTTGGGGAGTTTTGGGCTGGTCCGGTTGGGCCGAAATAAAGAGGGAGAGTTGAATTGTTTTTTTTTTGGGTAGAAATTATTTTGGGTTGGAAAAATGAAAATGGGTTATGGATAAAAAATATAAAAGGGGTTTAATATTAAAACATATTTATATATATATATATATATTTTGTAAAAGATGTGAATTATTTAAAATAGCGTAGCGATGTGATAAAAATATAATATTTGCGAAATGTTTAATGCTTAAAATAAAAAAATGTAAATGCGATGCAAATAAATAACATAGAATTTTCGGATAACTTATGATTATTATATAAAAATGCAAATGATATAAAATATGCGAATAATAATAATAATAATACGAAGATACACACATATATGCCTATATTTTAAAATTATTTTAAAAGTGAAAAAATATTAAAAATTACAAATAAAATCATAAAAGATGGGACAAAATTGGGTGTCAACAGATGCCCCTCTTTGGACGGAGACGATGAAAGAGTTTTCGGCCAAAGAAGTTGACTGGGTAGCCAATTTTGTCCCGATCGTCGGAACTGCATGGTAAGAAATAGAATCCCCGGGGGGTATAGAAGTTGCAAAAAGATAGTGCATTCAAGAAACAATGCCCCAGTGTCGACTTAGGATGACACTGGTCGCAGATGCGAGAAACTAATGGGAAAAGCGGATCGACGTTCGAAGTAGGTCGTTGACCAATTTGCCTCGGTTCGCCGTAAGAGATAGTCCCACGCTGTGATGAAGTTCCTGCGCGATGCTGTGATGAAGTTCCTGCAAATTGAAAACTCCTGCAAACTAAAGCTTAAGATATAATTAGTGTATAACTGCTGAGAAAAAATTGTAGAGAAAATAACTTAAAATTCCCTTGTTATAAGGTGGGCGCCTGACTGAAATTAAAATTCCCTTATTATAAGGTGGGAGCCTGAAATGACGTCGTTGGATCGACGTGTTGTGTTGAAGACGTCGTTGTAATGTTGTTGACGTCGTTGTAAAAAAGACAGTTGTTGTGCTGCATGTAACGTCGAGGACGTTGTTGTAATCTTTGTTTCTTTGTAAAAGATAATTGTTGTCTTTGAAAGACGTCGTTGTAATCTTTGTTGGCGTCATGGTATCTTGTAAAAATACATGTTGTGCAGAAGACGCGGTTGCGTAGGGGTGTTGTTGATGACGCCGTTGTATGGGCGCGTTGCTGATGACATCATTGTAATGTTGTTGATGTCGTTGTAATGCTGTAAAAGATAGTTGATTTGCAGAAGACGCCGTTGCATAGGCGTGTTGTTCATGACACCGTTGTATGGGCGCGTTCTTGGCGATATCATTGTAATGTTGTTGATGTCGTTGTTGTAAGAATGTATCACCGGGTCGTCGTTGTATCGGCGTGTTGTGTTGAAGACGTCATTGTGATGGCGTTTGTTGCAAGAATGTAATGATGTTTGTTGTAAGAGATAGGCGTTATACCGAAGACGTCGTTGAAATATTGTTGGCGTCGTTGTAATGTTGTAAAAAGGCGGCGTCTTCTTTGTAACGTCGTGGACGTTGTGGTAATGTAGTTTTGTCATAGAAGGTCGATGTTGAGTCAAGGCGTCATTGTAATGTTGTTGACGTCATTGTAATCTTTGTAAAAATAGATGTCGTGTTGCCGTAACGTCGTGGGCGTTGTTGTAATCTTTGTTGAAGATAGTTGATGTCTTTGCGATACGTCAATGACGTTGTTGTAATCTTTGTAAAGATAGTCTTTGCGTTGAAGACGTCATTGTAATCTTTGTTAGCGCCGTTGAGATGCGGTAAAGATAGTTCTTTGCATTGCCGTAAAGATAGTTGTTGTTTTGAAGACGTCATTGTAATCTTTGTTGGCGTCGTTGAGATGTCAGAAAGATAGTTGTTGTGTTGCCGTAAAGATAGTTGCTGCGTTTGAAGACGTCATTTGGCGTCGTCGAGATCTGATAAAGATAATTGTCGTCTTTGCGTTCTTTGTAGAAGATAGTTGCTGCGTTGAAGACGTCATTGTAATCTTTGTTGACGTCGTCGAGATCGCGTAAAAGATAATTGTCGTCTTTGCGTTCTTTGTAAAGATAGTTCTTTGCGTTTGAAGATGTCATTTGGCGTCGTCGAGATCGCGATAAAGATAATTGTCGTCTTTGCGTTCTTTGTAAAGATAGGCGATCGTTGAAGACGTCATTGTAATATTGTTGACGTCGTTGAGATGCGGTACAAGATATTTGTTGCATTGCCGTAAAAGATATTGCTGCGCTGAAGACGTCATTGTAGTGCTGTTGACGTCGTTGGGATGCGGTAAAAGATAATTGTTGTGCTGCCATAACGTCGATGACGTTTTTGAAATGTTGTCCTGTTGTAAGAGATGTAAGTGACGTCCTTGCCGCCGCTTGTCGTAATAGGGTTCCACGTTGTGTTGAATCTTCTGCCGATCCAAACTCATGTGAATTGAAATGTCGTCCTGGCACGGGCGAAAATGTGATGCGACGTCTTTGCCGTCGGGTTTGCCTTGTTGTCGTTCTTTGTGATCCGAAATAACATCTTTGTGCAGACATAATAGTCGGGACCCTGTAGGTCAAGATGATGTCTTCAGATAGATGCGAGAACAAGAACGTGATCCTTGTAGTGAGTTGTAGTGCCGAAATTCTTTGGGGAATTGATCATAATCGATGTGGCTTCCCGCTTTTTCAACCTGAAGAACACGTACTCAAAGAAAATTTGTGAGTTTGGGGAGGGGCGGTTGATTCGCGTTGACTTGATAGCTTTGGCTCTTGATAGCCGCATGTCCTGGCCGATTCGACCAGAGCCCCCTGTCTGGTTCCCAGTCTTGGCTAACCGTTAATGAAAACATTTGTTGAAAATAATTTGTTTATAAGAAAGTATGGTTATCATTAAAAAGTTCTTGTCGAACTGCTAATGAAAATATTTGTTGAAAATGATTTGCTTATAAGAAAGTATGCATATTAGTAAAATCTTGTCAAACTCTAATGACAGTATTTGTTGAAAATAAATTGCTTATAAGAAAGTATGCATATATGTAAATGTCTGTCGAGCAGCGACATGCGGTGAAACAAAGCAAACGTCTTATCCAAAATCCTCTTAGGCTGAAGACTTAGTTTGCCGATGCTTTTCCATGTTTATCGGCGTCCTCCGACAGTGATCCCTTAAAAATGCCCCAGTTTCCGATATGTGAGGATGACGATCTTTTGAACGGACAACCGAGTCTTGTGTAGATTGCTTGCCTGTCCTATCAGGGCGATCAGATGGGTGCATTTTTTCATATGTTAGATAAAGGAGAAAATATTTCCTAATGGTGGGACCGAAGCCGATTTAGGCCGCCTACGTATCCCCATGAGGGAATCAGGTCATGACGTAGTTCATTACAAGCAAAGGAGATTGTAAGGGTTTTTCTAAAGATGGGACCGAAGCCAATGTGGCCGCCTACGTATCCCGCCGAGGGAATCAGGTCATAACGTAGTTCGGGTAAGCAAAGAAATGTGATTTGTAAGGATTTTCTAAAAGTGGGACCGAAGTCGATGTGGCCGCCTACGTATCCCGCCGAGGGAATCAGGTCATGACGTAGTTCAGGTCAAGCAAAAGGAACTCGGGGAAATTTGTGATCTAAGAAACGGAACCCTACGTGGGTTCTATGCGTATCCCGACGAGGGAGCGCAACTTTTACAACATAGAAAAAGTATTACATAGAGAATAACTAATCTTAGATATGGTATCTCTTCACTGCATCTGCATTGATGGTTTTTGGCCATTCTATTCTGATAAGGTTGCCCCGGACAACTGCGTCCATCTGCTTTTCATCAATCAGTGTCTTAGTATATGATTATGTATCCACTTGACTGCAAAAGATATAGCATTGCCCCAGTAGAAGTCCTGATCGTAGTATGGTAGTCCAAGAGTGCAAATGGCAAACGTCCGTGCCAATGCTTGTAACTATCAACCATCTTGATGTTTCATCCAAATCTGGCTTTGACTTATTCCAAAAATGCCTCAATTCTTCCGCTTGTGAGTCTTCCTTATATTATTCGAAGCCTCGCTTGTTTGGGACCTTGTTTGCTTGTTTCATTATATGTCACATACTGCCGACAAATTAGTTTGCATGATGAAAAAAGAAAAGAGAATTTTTGAACAAAACATATTTTATAATAGCAAAAGCAATGCAGATTTGTCATTTTAAGCTTTCAAAAGGTAGAGGCAAAACATATTAAATGCATATATGTGATTCAGGCCTCAATCTGAATCGCATTGTTTCATTAAATATTAATACAATTTGGATAGGCATGATTGAGAAATAACAGATGGGGTGCTCACTTGATTTTAGTCAACACGAATCAACTTTTGGGGAAATAAATAAGGCAAAATGAATCTCCTGAAAAATGAAGAAAACCAAATTAGTATAAGGTGAGTAATTATTGATTCAAATAATATACACATAGTGGAAAACAGTAGAAAATAACAAACTGATTGTAAGACAATTAAATGTGCATCCTAATATGCATGGGGCCTCCCTTATGCCGGAGGTGGGCCTAAATGCCAGATATGCGGGATTACGACAGATTTGATCCAAGCTGCTAAACTGCAATGCTTTGTCGGAAATGAGACAAAATGAATGTACATTTTCCAATTTCAGCATGTCATGATTAGTCTTGGATTAGTCTATCCTTATCACGCTACACATAATATGATGATTGGTCGTTGGGTTGTGAGACCCGTAGACATCTTTGGCGGATTTCTTAATTGTGGAGTCGATACCAAGGATCGACCCACCTAAGGTGTATGCATGCATGACTTAAAATAAAGGGTGGTATAGCTCTATCTTAAATTTTCTAAGATTTGGTGACTAGACACAAGGTTCCCGAGCGGACTACTCGAGTGAGAAGGCTACGCTGACCACCGGATGGTCCGGTCACTCCGCCGCATACGCCAACTCTCCTAAAATTTGGTAGATTGAAAGAAATTTGCGGGTGCGCAAAACACACCTCGCGTGTAATGTGTGATAGTGTCAATTTTCCAGAGTGGAAGAAATATGAGCGAAATGCCAATTTAAAGAAAGCAAGAAACCATATAGCAATTTAAAGCGATTATGCACGCAAAATTTCACGAAGGAAACAAATCAAAGCATTAAATCAAATAAAGAACAAAAGTAAAGCGGAATAATAATTAACCTGATTTTGCTATGGTTAAGAACCTGAAGTCCGCAACGGAGTCGCCATGCTGTGCGCGCCCTATTTTTCGACCTTGCTCGGGTCAAAGCGGGCCTTGACGTGTCCGGTGATTCCTGGGTAAATGATTGAGGAGTCGCCACCTAATTATTTTTTACGGTGAATTAGGACACCTAAATATTAAACTAAGTCTTTGCAATGTAAACTCCAATTTTAAGGTCTGCGAAACTAGTGAGATTCTAGGTAAGGGTTCTTTATTATCCTAAAGGGAAGGGGTTAGGCATCCTTTAAGATCCGCTAACTTGCGGTTATCCGGTAAAACTCAGGTTAATTATTGGTAGAAATAATGCATGTTTTATAAGTATAATAGATTAAAAGACGTTTGCAAATAATTAGAAAAAGGATGCATTTTAAAAGATAGATAAATGTAGAGATTTTTCAAAATATGCATTTATATGATATCTAAAGAGAAATACATGTAGAGTTGAAAAATATATTTTGACAATTGATAGTAAAACAATTTATTTATAATGCCAAATGGTAAAATTTTGGGAATCAATGAATTGTAAATTGACGAAAGATAAACTTATTCGGTATGATTTAATAAAGCAAAATAAAAGATGACAAAAGTTGTTTTGAAAATCTTGAATTCGCGTGACGAGCCTAAAATAAATAAACTAGCGAAGGATTTCTAAGTTTGCGAGCCTACAAATAAATAAGCTAGCGACGGGTTTCAAATCTTAAACTAACCTATGAATAAATCCTAAGTTTGCCTATTCTAAGCATTTCAATAATTACATAAGTGCGATAAATAATATTACAATACAAAGCGAGATAAAAGTCAATTAAAGAAAGAAATAACAATAAATAAACTCCGAGGGATAATTGCCTTTATTTACTTTAGTCCCCTAAGTCGTCAAGAACAAACGGTTAGAAACAGTTAAATACAAATAACTTCATATCCGTATTCAAAGCAGTGAATGTTTTGATCGCGGAGGGCTCAGACTTAAATTTTGAAAAGAACATTCCAATCACGTCGTGGTCGCAAACATATGACTAATGTAGTTTATTTTGATTGTCTCGCCTACTAAGCGTGTCGGTCTCTCGGGTGAAATAGAAAAGATGACTATAATCACGTCGTGGCTGCGAATATATAACTTGTTGGTTATTTTAGTCACCTCGCCTACTAAACATGTTGATCTCGGATAAAAGGTTTAAGTCTTCATCCTTGCCCGTGGTTATATTTCCGTCTTTGCAACCGTAGGCCTCAAAATCGACGGATATTTTTCATCGGCCAAGATAGTATCATGTTCAAATCAGTAAAATAAAATCGAATGTAAACAAAGAAGCAGCAGCAGAGCGTGAGCGATGGCGAAAACAGAGGCGTAAAAACAATTTCGAAAATGACGCTTGTCTAGTTTAAAACAAAGAAACAAGAGAACGAATATTTGAATCTTTGAAACAAAGAACTGAAATAGAAAGCAATGTTTGAAAAATGCGATTGTTCAGTTTAAAAGCGAAGAAAATGATAAAACAAGAAACAAGAATCAAAGCGGGAGCAAATCAAACAGAAAAACAGCCCGACAGTCGCGGTATTTATTCGAAACAAGATAAAAGCGATGAAATATCTCGCTGCAAGAAATTTAAAACAGTAAACTTAATAACAATAATATATCCGCTGTAATGGATGTCTAAAACAGCTTATACTAAAAACAGAGAAGCGAAAGCGAAAGAAAAGCGCGGCCTCGAATTCAATTTAAATCGGCCTTAATGTGATATTAATAAAAGCAAGAAAAGCGATTGCCAAAGAAACGAGCGGTGGCGGTTTAAAATATCCGACCCGAGTTCAAATTCTGAAATATTCAAATCGGGTCGCTCAGGCCGGTCGATGACCGACCGAATCGATGATTCATACCAAATCGATTTGATCAGCCAGATAACCAACAACAAGAATATGAAATGCAAGAATTTGAAAATGTTCAAATCGGTCGATTGACCGACCGTCGATGATCTGACCGGATCAATGATCCAAACTCGAATCAGATTTCAACACCAAATTCAGATAACCAATAACAAGAATATGAAATGCAAGAATTCTGAAAATGTTCAAATCGGGTTGACCCGACCCAGGTCAGTGACCCGACCCGAATTGGAGTTTCAATCCGGAATCAAATAATTTCATCAATTTCAGATAACCAATGATAACAACAAAGAAGAATGTAAGAAAATTGGGAAAATCTAAGCGGTCGACGGGCCAGATCGATGTTTGACCGAATCGTGTGTTCAACCCGAAGTCAAATAATTTCATCAATTTCAGATAACCAATGATAACAAACGGCAACAATGCAAGAAATTTGGAAATTTAAATCGGGTCGACTGACCGTCAAGAATCTACTAAAATCGGTGATCCAAATCAAATCTTAACACCAAATTCGGATAACCAACATACATAAATATGAAATGCAAGAATTACGAAAATGTTACGAGCAAGTCGACCGATCGGGTCGACCGACCAAATCAGTGAAGAAAAATCAGAGAATCAAAGGGGATGACAAACCTTTTCAGACTTGATTCTTGAACAACAAAGAAGCCAAAATGCTTTAAACTCAAGAACACAACAAAGTATTTTATGTATATTCCGAAAATCCTTCCAAAATCTCTTTTTTCTTCTCCCAAAAATTCCTTCCCCAAAATGAAGAACAACATGGGGTATTTATAGGTGGATTCCCCCTTAAAAACCGTTCGAGAACAAGTTCGAATTTTCAAAATAAAGGAGCCAAAAATCGCGGATTTGAGGGGCATGGGTTGCGGATTTTTGGGGTATGGGTCGAAGGGTTGGTGGCAGTGATACGGGCAGTGACCGGCGCAGCAGAGGGGGGGTAGGTGGTGGCAGTGATATGGGTCGCTGACGATTTGATGGGGTGTGGGGTCGGGTCTGTGGCCAGACGGGTTGAGAGAGAGAGAGAGAGAGAGAGTAGGGTTTGTTTGGGTTTTTGTTTTTTTTTTTGGGTTTTGGGGTTGAAGGGGATAAAAGGGGGCGACTGGTTGGTGGAGTCGGCCGGTTGGGCCTATTCGGGTGTGGGCCGGGAGTGGGGTTTAAAAATGGGGATGGCCGATTGGGCCTGGGTAAAGGGGTTTTGGGTTAAGGGGATTAAAGGGAGTTTGGGCTTTTGGGGATTGGGCTTGGACGAAAAAATGGGTTTTGGGTTTGGGTATAAGGAAATTTAATTTGGGGAGTTTTGGGCTTGTGGTGTTGGGTTTAATTGTTTTGGGTTTGGGTATAAGGGAATTTAATTTGGGGAGTTTTGGGCTGGTCCGGTTGGGCCGAAATAAAGAGGGAGAGTTGAATTGTTTTTTTTTTTGGGTAGAAATTGTTTTGGGTTGGGAAAATGAAAATGGGTTATGGATAAAAAATATAAAAGGGGTTTAATATTAAAACATATTTATATATATATATATATTTTGTAAAAGATGTGAATTATTTAAAATAGCGTAGCGATGTGATAAAAATATAATATTTGCGAAATGTTTAATGCTTAAAATAAAAAAATGTAAATGCGATGCAAATAAATAACATAGAATTTTCGGATAACTTATGATTATTATATAAAAATGCAAATGATATAAAATATGTGAATAATAATAATAATAATACGAAGATACACACATATATGCCTATATTTTAAAATTATTTTAAAAGTGAAAAAATATTAAAAATTACAAATAAAATCATAAAAGATGGGACAAAATTGGGTGTCAACACTCAGACTGGATATGAAGTCAAGGAACAGTTGCCGAGGAAGTCCCTTAGTGAATATATCTGCGTATTGATAGGAAGAAGGAACATGTAACACCCGAACATGGCCCATGACAACATTCTCACAACCAAAATGAATATTCATCTCAATATGTTTGGTTCGTTGATGTTGTACCGGATTATGAGACAAGTAAACAACAGATATGTTATCACAGTAGACAAGAGATGCCTTACGTAAGGGACAATGAAGTTCTAGAAGAAGTTTTATGAGCCAGCAGATTTCGGCGATAACGTTCGCAACGCCTCTATATTCTGCTTCTACACTCGAACAAGAGAGCGTCGCTTGTCGTTTGGCAGACCATGAGATGAGGTTATCACCCAAAAATACACAGTAGCCGGAGCTAGAACGATGTGTGTCCGGACAGCCTCCCCAATCGGCGTCCGTATAAGATACCAGTTTGGATGGA
This sequence comes from Anisodus acutangulus, assembly GCA_029783415.1. Lineage (NCBI taxonomy): Eukaryota > Viridiplantae > Streptophyta > Magnoliopsida > Solanales > Solanaceae > Anisodus > Anisodus acutangulus. Next base: position 38,246,247 of record CM056499.1, on the reverse strand, counting down.
GCAGATGGATAAAGATGTAATCCGTAGTCAATAGTACTCTTAACGTACCGAATGATACGTTTAAGAGCGGTAAAGTGAGGCTTCCTAAGAGCATGCATGAACAAACACACATGCTGAACGGCATAGGCAATATCGGGATCTCAATTAACGGACAATAATCTCAAATTGTCATCGAGTTATCTTTCCCGTCCAGCTTAATCTAGTCCTTTCGGGGCAAGGCGAAGCTAGACGCACAAGACGATTCATCCCAATATTCATCACTGGATAATTACATTGTGTGTATAAACTTTTGGAAAATATCATTTTTACAAAAAAAAAATATAGCTAGTGAAAGTACACGAATCAACCGTAGTTTTTTTAATACTTAATAACAGTTTATTTAAATAATTAATGAGAATAAAAATGATTCTCTTTGTAGTATAACAAATGGTAAGAGAAGAAATTGGGTTTGTAACCTTATATATATATTGTAAATCATTCATTAATAAACATCAAGGAACATATTCCTTTATGATATCAGTAACTTAAAACTACAAACCCTACCCTAGCCGCTGATACACCTTCTCGGCCGCCATATTTTTTCCACGTCGGTACCTAGCCCACGTCAGAACCCTAGCCATCGATTTCTCTCGGCCGCCCACCCCCTCTTTTCCCCACGACAGAACCCTAGTTTTTTCGGCCATTCTCCCTCCTAAATTTCCTCTTCCATGGCTGACAAAACCAAATTTCATCATGCACTTGCCGTAAACAACATTAAAAACTTCATCCCTGTGACTCTTGAGATGGAAAAAGGTCAATACTCCTCGTGGGCGGAGCTTTTTAAGATCCATTGTCGTGTTTACGAAGTTATCGACCACACCATCCCTCCCATGCCGAAGTCCACAGACATACCATCGGCTTCGACTTCTGATGATGCACTCTGGTCTCGTTTGGACACATCCGTCCCCCAGTGGATATACAACACAATAGCTAATAATCTGTTGCACATCATCATTGAGACCGATGCCACTGCCCGCCAAATGTGAGAACGTTTGGAAAGTATTTTCCATGACAAAAAACTCAACGAGCGTTATACCTTGAAAATCAGTTCAAGGACATTCATCATGACGATTTCCCAAACGTGTCTGCTTATTGTCAAGAACTCAATATGCTTGCCGACCAACTCTCCAACGTCAGCGCACCAGTCACTAATCAGCGATTGACCATGCAACCTATTATAGGTTTGAATGAATCATATGACGGTATTGCCACCATTCTTCAGCAATGCACGCCGTTACATCTGTTTTATGAGGCCCATTTGAAGCTCATCCTTGAGGAAACCTGGAAAATCAAGCGCAGCACCACTCGGGCTAGCATTGCCGACGGCGCCCTTAACACCACTGTTGGGCCCTCCACCGACATCAGGGCCTCCCGTTCCAGCAACCAAAACTGTCGGTCAGAAGACCCGCAACAGTCCGTTTCCTCTTGTAACAACCGCCGGAGCAAGCAGTACGGCAAGAGCCGCGGCGGAAGAAATTCCAGCAAAAATGGCGACGGGAAGGGGCAGTCTCCGCCGACCAAAAATAGCCAGCAGCGACCACGGCAGTGGCATCAGCCTCTATCGTAGGCTGCCTACCCGCCACGGGCCGCGTATGCCCCACCATTATGGGTCTCCCCTCTTTTCCCATATCAGACATCCTCGTGGATTCCACCTCAGAACCGACAAGCCCAACCTGGCATACTTAACCCACATCCACAACAGGTCTACACAACACAACCCCTCGCCATCGACTCATGCATTGACTTATGTACCGATTCCAGAATAAAATTGGTATATGAACACAGGCTTCACATCTCACATGATGGCATCACAAGGTACTCTCTCATCTTTTTCCAATTTGAGTAATTTAAATTGAAATATTATTGTTGGTAGTGGACAATGCATTCCCATCCGTGGTTATGGTCATTCCTCTCTATCCCCACCACATCCATCACTAATCTTAAGAAATGTCCTCCATGTCCCTAAACTCATTAAGAATCTAATATCTGTGCGATGTTTCACAATTTACAATTGGGTTTCCCATGACTTTGATCCTTTTGGTTTTACTATAAAGGATTTTACGACAGGGAGACGAATAATGAGATGTGACAACACCGGATATCTCTACCCTATTTCAAACACCGTCAACAATCCAGCCTCAGTTCCATCAACCTTTGCTGCTCTTTCGTCTTCCCTATGACATTCTAGATTAGGACATCCAGGATGTTTTAAGCTCCCTTATGAAAAATAATTTTATTAATTGCAACCATATTTCTAGGACTCCTATATGTGAATCTTGCGTTTTTTGGAAACCTGTCAAATTACAATTTTCTGCATCTACAAATTATACTTTAATGCCTTTCGATATCATACATAGTGATTTGTGGACATCCCCTATTTTGAGTACGGCTGGCCATCGATATTATGTGTTGTTTTTGGACGGTTATTCTAACTTTCTATGCACTTTTTTAATTGGAAATAAATCCTAGGTCTACCCTATTTTTTTCTTCATTTAGTGCTTTCGTAAAAACACAATTTGAAAAGAGCATTAAATATTTTCAATGTGACAATGGTATGGAATATGATAATAACCAATTCAAACAGTTTTTCTCCAAAAATAGTCTTACCTTTCGATTTTCCTGCCTTCACACATCCTTCCAAAATGGTAAAGCCGAACGGAAAATCCAAACCATAAACAACCTCATTCGTGCCCTACTTGCTCACGCCTCAATTCCCCCTCAATTCTGGCATTACACACTCTCTATGGCCATCTATCTCCTAAACATAATCCCAAACAAGTTTCTAGTACGGTCGCCCACCCAAGTTCTGTTTCGTAGGAACCCCTTCTACCAACACTTGCGTATTTTTGGATGTCTTTGTTACCCTCTCCATCCGACCACTCACAAACTCCAACTCTGGTCTTCCCCGTATGTGTTTCTGGGTTACCCTGCCAATCATCATGGTTACTCGTGCTATGACTTGTCAAGCCGTAAAATTATTATTTTACGTCATATCCTATTTGATGAGTCTCAATTCCCCTTTACATATCTACACTCGTCACCTCGACATTCCTACGACTTCCTAGATGATGGCCTAAACCCTCTTCTAATTCACCATTTACATAGTCCGTCGTCCCAGACCTCGTCACCCGCCACCACCTCGGCCAGTTTGAGACTAGCTGCCCACCCGGTTCTGCTGACGGTGGCCCAAAATAGCCCACCTCAGGGTGATTCTGCAACCACCTCTTGGAAAATCGAGGTTCGGCCAGCCAGTACCGTCACCCTTCCCTTTCTCCTCTTCCTGGCAGTCCCGCGGCAAACCCCCCTCCCGTACCGCGTCTTGAGACACACTTTCAGACCATGGAAACCTATGTCATGCACGAAATTCATAAACCTAAATGGTTGTTTAACCTTTCCATTTCAGTTGTCCCTTCCCCTGTACCTCGTAACCAGAAGGATGCCTTGTCCGACCCTAATTTGAAAGCCACAATGATTGACGAATATAATACTCTTATTGATAATAAGACGTGGGACCTAGTACCCCATCCACCTGATGCTAAACATTATTCGTTTTATGTGGATTTTTAGACATAAAAAGAAATATAATGGTTCTTTTGAGAGGTACAAGGCTCGTCTTGTAGGCGATGACATGTCTCAACATGTGGGAGTTGACTGTGATGAAACGTTCATCCCGATCGTAAAGCCTGCAACCATCCGGACCGTCCTCATCATTGTCATATCCAAGTCTTGGCCTATTCATCAGCTTGATGTCAAGAATTCCTTCTTACATGAGGATCTTCATGAAACGGTATATGCCTCAGCCTATAGGTTTCAGGGATCCTATTCATCCGGATTATGTGTGTTTGTTACGGAAATCATTCTATGGACTGAAACAACCTTCTCGAGCATGGTACTAGTAGTTCGCCGATTATATCTCCTCTATCGATTTTTCACACAACAGATCCGATCATTCCATGTTCATCTACAAAAAAGGTACAGACATGGCTTACCTATTATTATATGTTGATGACATCATCCTCACCACATCATCTGATGCTCTCCGCCGGTCCATTATGTCTCTCATTTCCTCTGAGTTTTTCTATGAAAGATCTGGGCCCCTTGAGTTATTTCTTGGGCATCTTTGTCACTCGACATTCTAGCGGCCTATTTTTATGTCAGAAGAAGTATGCAGAAGAGATCCTTGACCATGCAGACATGACATCTTGCAAACCATCCCACACGCCTGTAGACACCAATTCCAAGCTCAATGTTGATTTCGGTCCTTCATATTCAGACCTGACTCACTATCGTAGCATGGCTGGGGCCTGCAGTACCTCATATTCATGAGACCAGACATATCCTATACCGTACAACAAATCTTCTTGCACATGCACAGTCCGACGGAAGCAGACATGCATACCCTCAAACGTATTTTACTATACGTCCAAGGTACATTTCACTTCGGATTACATCTATACAGGTCCTCGCTCACTAGTCTCATTGCTTATTCTAATGCTGACTGGGGTAGATGTCCCGACACCTGACGCCCCACATCTGGTTATTGCGTTTTTCTCGGAGATAACCTATTCTCTTGGTCTTCCAAAAGGCAACCTACACTATCCTGATCCAGTGCAGAAGCAGAGTACAGAGGTGTCGCCAACGTCGTCTCTGAGTCTTGTTGGATCCGTAACCTTCTACTTGAGCTTCACTGCCCGATTCAAAAGGCAACACTGGTCTACTGCGATAATATTAGTGCGATATATCTTTCTGACAATCCCATCCAACATCAGCACACTAAACACATTGAGATGGACATTCATTCCGTTCGCGAAAAAGTGGCTCGTAGTCAAGTTCGTGTCCTTCATGTTCCTTCCAGATATCAGATTGCCGACATCTTCACCAAAGGACTTCCGCGCATACTATTTGATGATTTTTGAGCCAGTCTCAGTGTTCGTGAACCTCTCGCTTCGACTGCGGGGTGTAATAGAATATTTCCCAATATTCTTTCATTAATTGTATATCTCCTACTTTAAGTAGAATTATAATTCTTTTGTAATTAGGTTAATTAGTTACCTAGTTTGTATCAAAATAAATATTCTTGTAACCTTATATATTGTAAATCATTCATCAATAAACCTATTCCTTTGTCTATTTAAATGAATTATATACAATAAGAGATTTTTGAGTAGAAAGACAAGACTTTGGTTGGCATTTCTTACACAGAATCAGAATCTCATGAAGGTGCTGTTCTCTCTAGCTAGTGATTCCCATGTGATCTTATGGATTACAGATGTACCATAAATAATTTTCTTCTATAGATAATATCCAAATTATCCAACACAGTGTAGTTGGTAACCAAAACATCTGCCTGATAACTAAAAGATTTTTAAGGATCAATTCAGTGTTAAAGAATTATTTGATACAACATAAAGTTAAATATGTGAATCGCCACGGTAACAAAGTATAAAATTGACAATAAAACTTTAACAATAATAAATATGTTATTGCTAAAAAATATAAATGACAACAAAAATTTAATGTATTGTTGTTAAAAAACATAAATGACAACAAAAAAAAGTAATTTGTTATTGCGAAAACTTTTCACATCAGAAGTTATTGCAACGGCATACAACAATTTTTGTTATTGTGAAAAATATTTTTATCAATAATATCCAATATATGACAATAAAAATATTATTGAAAAATGTGTTTTTTCTTGTAATGCGCATGTTTTCCCTTTCTATTAATTTTATTTGTCAATCGCAAGTCATTTTCTTTTTGTTAATAGCAAGTCATTAGAATCCTAGTTTTGTCAAGATAAGAATAAATCAGCATACTTGTATTTGCAGAAGGCATGATTTTTATTACCCAAAACTATATTCATGTTTTCATATATACTCCTCTTGTATACATTATTTGTCGTTTAAGCTTTTGCACATCCTTTACTATATATTTAGTAGCCATAGTCTATGAGTATTTGTCAAATTACTCTTTATTTTTCTTTGATTATTAATTAATATTCAGCTAATTAAAACACGAATGGTAAATTTTTAAGAAAAAAGAAGCAAAAATTATTTTTTATGCTGTAAAATGTCAATATTTTAAAACAAATTCAAAAAATGACGTATAATATTTGGAACCGAAGGTCATATATTATTCATATAACTTGCTACTAACCTTTTTTCACTCCATAAATGCTTTTATTTTCATATTCAGATTATTGTACTATTGACCAGCTGATATACTAAAAAATACGAAATTTATCTCTTAAATACTCCCTATTAAACAAGCATGAACAAAAGAAAATATATTAATTAGAAAGATAATCTAGAGGAAATTACAAAGTGTACAAAAGTCATAGTAAAATGCTTGTTAAGAAAACTTTCGGCAATATTCTAATGTTGCTACATGACACTACTATAGTCAACATATTTAATATTAGTCATTTCATCTTCCGTAAAAAGGAAAAAATGTTACCACTTTATGATAATCAAGATATATCCACTAGCTAATAGCTATATCAAGTAAAAATGAAGTCATTTTGGTGCAAGTGGGAAATCTACCTTATCAACTACACTTATTTTTTCTATATATGATAAAAGAAAAGATCCACTTTCATAATACTATTATTATATTATTATTATATATAATTGGAAATTAAACAGGCAACTTGCTCATCGACCAAGGGGACATTACTGTCCTTTCAGTTAAAATTCGTGTACACAAAACATTTATTTAGCGATGTTATTTGATGGCTATTATTTAATTTGGTTTAAAGGAGATTTAGTGAATCATAGACATGAAATGATTGTACTGTGGTTGGATGGTTCATGTTCTATTTTAGGTGTTGGAAGTTGCATTGCTGATTAATTTAAGAGATCTATTATACTAATGTAATTGTAAATAATGTAATAAGAAATTAAAGGTGCAATACTATATTTTTAATTTGCTGAAAGGTTTGTTGTAATTATGTGGGCATATTTCAGGGGTTTTATCAGAATGTCAGTGAGTCCAGCCAATTCCCGTGTGCATCTCTGACTCTAGAATCTAGGAACTTGGGTCACGCGCGTTAGTGAAGCGTGTGGGTATTCTCTTCTACCTAGGAAGGAAGATTCTTCTTATTGATTCCATAAATACGAAAAAAGGCCCACATTAGTTTGGTGTAAGTTGATTTATTCCATTAATTATACGGATTAATTATATCACATTAAAAGCGAGTATCAATTTAATCAATGAAATGAATTTAGTTTTTTATTTCACCATCATGAAAGTTGCACTTGTTTAGTCCTACTTATTTACAATATTTAACTGATGTTAGCCTCAATTTTCTTGGTTTTTGTGGTACCGTTTAAATTTTGAGAGTCAAACAAATTTTTTTTTTACTGAAGTTTTTTAATATGTCTTTTAAATATTTTGAACTATCAATTATTATGACTTATAGTTTTTTACGTAGTTCTAAATATTAAAAAAATATTTAAACATTTCATATCTAGATTCACGATCAAAATTAAAAAAAATGAATTTTGAAATCTCAAATGTACCACATATATTGAAACAGGAAAAATATGAAGATGTTGGTTGAGGAGGATGGAGTTACGTAGTCGGATATACATCAAATCAATGTATGTAATAAAGCTAAAAATAACCAATTTTATGTGGCATCTCTCTGTGACTACCAAATGCATTTATTTTTTATCTCCTTTTTTTGGCATTGTCTCGATCATTTTTATCATTAACTATATTTAAAAGCTCATATAAAGATAATAAAAAAAAAGAATTGTAGTAATAAATTAAGAAGATGAAGAGTCAATAGCATGAGCATCACCTTCAAAATTAATATTAACTTGTAAATGCAATAAACATATGTATTAAATGTTTGATTCATGACCTCATTTTCTGATAAAAAAAATTAATAATGATCAACATTCACAATGTTCATAGCAAAATATGTTAAACATGATATAATGTAACCATAAAGAAATTACTTTTCCAATAATAGTTTTGAACCTTTCATAGTCCTTTTTTATGGAGGAATACTAAACGACGTGACGAGGCCTCTTCCTCTATTTTGAGTATTAACTCTCATTATTTTCTCTCACTTGTAAGTTGTAACTTACATTCTTAATTATACACAATATACATGTGTATATTGTGTATATTGGGCTCTCGGCTGGTTCTCGGATTTCCCCCCTTTGTACCGTGTAGTTTAGGTAAATATTTAGTATCCTAGTTTAGGTAATGTTGTAATGTAATTAGTATTGTACACTTATCATAATAATTGTATTACCATAAATGTATAGTTAGTATCCAAGTAGAATAAGGTTTTAGGAATAAGATTCTCCTATTATGAAAATATGTAACTTGTATAAATAGTCTTTCAATCAATGAAAATAATCAAGAGATTATTTCTTTCATGGTATCAAAAGTCTAGGTCTTAAAATCCTCTCCCAATTTTCTTCCTCTTGGCCGTCGACCAAACAGTGAACAAAACCGAGACCAAGTTTTTTTTCCGCAACTTGTTCTCGGATTGGTTTATTCCGACGGTACCTCCTCTTCTCAATTTTTTCTCCCAAATACCTCAATCACATATTGTTCTATCAATATGTCCACATCCTAGAACACGTTTCATCCTGCCCTTACAGTTTCTAACATAAAAAATAACATCCATCTTGTTCTTGAAATAGAAAACGTCCAATATGCGACGTGGGCCGAACTGTTTAAAATTCACGCACGATCGCATCAAGTCATCCATCACATAATCCCCGCGGCTCCTGAGGATACGGAGGTGCCAAAACGCGAGGATGATCCTAAATTGTGGACAACTCTTGATGCCACTATCCTCTAGTGGATATATTCCACAATTTCTACCGACCTTTTGCAAACAATTATTGAGCCTGACGCTACGTCATAGGTGACTTGGGATACACTTTGTGATATATTCCAAGATAATCAAAATTCTAGAGCCGTTACTCTTGAACAAGATTTCTCCCACGTCAACATGGAAGATTTCCCTAACGTTTCGGCTTATTGCAAAAGATTGAAGGAATTGGCGGACCAACTTCGCAACGATGGCGTGCCAGTTTCGAATGATCGTTTGGTCCTCCAAATGGTTTCCGGCCTCTCCGAGGCCTATAATGGTGTTGGAACGTTTCTTCGGCAAAGCAATTCGCTTCCGCAATTTTATCAGGCTTGTTCTATGCTTACATTCGAAGAAGCAGGCATGGCAAAAAAGGCACCTACTGGGGCTAGTTCCGTAGTCATGATGACCGAATCCACTTTTCATCCTACCGGTTCCAAAAACTCCGACCAAAACCGCACAAACGGTGGCGGCAAAAAGGGAGGAAATAAGAAAAATAATGGCAAAAATTGCGGCGGCAACAACGGCGGCAGCCGACAAAATGGTGGCGGCGGTGGGGGTCCTCGCGGTAATCAGCAGCAACAACAACAGTAGTTCTGGGCCCCATAATGGGCCCTTATGCAGTGGCAGTGGGCCCCACATTCGCAGTTTGGGCCCAGTCAGTTTTCGCCCAACTGGTAGTGGGCTGCCCAACAGCAGTCCAGGCCCAATTCGACCTAGTCCACGTACAGTTAGCAGTCTGGGCCGAGGCCGCAAGCAGGGGTGCTTGGGCCTCGGCCCCCGCAGGCCCATCACGCAGCGGTACCCATGTCTACCGACATCGAAGTCGCAATGCACACGCTTGGTTTAAATCCTCCGTACCCAAATTGATATATGGATATCGGTGCCACTACCCACATGACATCCTATTCAGGTACGCTCTCTTCTTATTCCAATTTGAGCAACCCTCGCGGTATAATTATTGGTAATGGTAATTCTATTCCAATTCGTGATTATGGTCATAAAACTTTGTCTCCCCCTCATCCACCTCTTATCTTGAAAAACACCCTACACGCCCCCCAAATTGATTAAAAACTTAGTCTATGTCCGTAAATTCACTACTGACCATTCCGTTTCTATTGAATTTGATCCATTTCGTTTCTCTGTGAAGGATTTCAAGACAGAGAGTCATCTCATGAGGTGTGATAGTAGGGGAGATCTTTATCCTATCACACCCAGTTTCGGTCCATCGAGTCAAGCCTTGCCATCCGTCTTTGTAGTCATTTCTCCTTCCTTGTGGCATGCTCATCTTGGTCATCCGGGATCCTCTATTTTATCGTCATTGGATAAAAAATAGTTTTATTTCATGTAAGGGTACGAGTAATACTTCAAATTGTCAGTCTTGTTCTTTAGGAAAAATTGTTAAGTTGTCATTTGTAGACTCAAATTCTCATACTTTAATGCCATTTGATATTATTCATAGCGACTTATGGACGTCTCATATTCTTAGTTCTGTGGGTCATCGGTATTATGTTCTCTTTATGGATGAATATTCTAACTTTTTATGGACGTTTCCGATACCGAAAAAATCTCAAATTTTTTCCGTCTTCTTAAAATTTAGAGCATTCATTAGAACCCAATTCGACCGAGAAATAAAAAAATACTCAGTGTGATAATGGCAAAGAATATGACAATGGGGTGTTTCGGAAATTCTGTGCTAATAATGTGATCAATTTTCATTTTTTTTTGTCCTCATACGTCTTCACAAAATGAGAAAGTCAAACGCAAAATTCGTTCCATAAATAACATTGTCCTAACTTTATTAATTCATGCTTCCGTACCCCCGTCTTTTTGGCATCATGCTCTCCAAATGGCTACCTATCTCCTTAACATAATTCCTTCCAAAGATTTGACATATTCTTCCCCCCTTCAAATTTTATATAATAAAATTCCTTCATATTCACATCTTCGGGGTTTTGGGTGTTTGTGTTATTTGTTATTCCCATCCACCACAATTAACAAACTTCAGGCCCGATCTACTCCGTGTATGTTTTTGGGTTTTCCGTCTAATCATCGTGGCTACAAATGCTTTGATTTATCCTCTAATAAAATCATCATTAATCACCATGTCATTTTTTATTAATCCCAATTTCCATTTGCTAAAGTTAATACTCCCGTGCCTAGTTCGTATAATTTTTTGGATGATAGTATATCCCCGTATATTATTCAATATTTTTTGGACGTCTCCCGCAAGCAAAATTCTCCAGTGGGCCCACTGCCCGCTGGCCCCACTGGTTCGTCACCCACTGCCAGTTCCAGTACCTCCACTAGCCAGTTCCAGCGATTGGGCCAGTCCAGCCCAATTTTGGAACTGGTCCAGTTCTTGCTCCTGTTTACCGAGTTGGGCCAGCAGGCCCACTGCCTGCTGGCCAGTCCGTCCCGAGCCCAGTAAATTCCCGAAATCTGCCCAATTCTTCCTCGAGTCATAGATCGGTCACTCGTAGTCAACGGGGTATTTTTAAACCAAAAAAATATTTTAATTTACATTCTAATGTCCCTAAATCCCCCGTACCCCGTAATCTTGTGTCTGCCTTAAATGATCCGAATTGGAAAATTGCAATGACCGATGAATATAATGCTCTTATTGATAATAAGACGTGGGAGTTGGTGCCCCGTCCATCTGGTATTAATATTATCAGGTCTATGTGGATTTTTGCTCATAAGGAGAATTCAGATGGTACATTTGCTCGACATAAGGCGCGGCTTGTGGGTGATGGTAAGACTCAACAGGTTGGTGTAGATTGTGGTGAGACGTTTAGTCCGGTGGTCAAGCCAGCTACCATTCGCACTGTGCTTAGCTTGGCTCTTTCGAAGGCATGGCCTATTCATCAGTTAGATGTAAAGAATGTTTTTCTACATGAGATCTCAAGGAAACAATCTATATGCATCAGCCTTTGGGATTCAGGGATCCCAACCATCCTCATCATGTCTGTTTGTTGAAGAAGTCCTTATATGGGCTTAAGTAGTCTCCCCGGGACTGGTATACGAGGTTTGCAGACTATGTTTCGATTATTGGGTTCACTCACAGCAGGTCGGATAATTCCTTGTTCATCTACCGTCGTGGTTCGTCCTTGGCATATATTCTGTTATATGTGGATGATATTATTTTGACTGCCTCTCCAGATTCCTTACGTCAGTCTATCATGACCATGCTCAGCTTTGAGTTTGTTATGAAAGACTTGGGGCCCTTGAGTTACTTTTTGGGGATTACTGTCACTCATCATTCAGATGGATTGTTCTTATCTCAAAGGAAGTATGCAACTGAGATCATTGAGAGGGTTGGGATGTCATCCTGTAAGTCCATTTCCACTCCAGTTGATACTAAGCCCAAGCTTAGTGCCGCGGTCGGCGTACCATACGAGGATCCGACCCGCTATCGCAGTCTTGCAGGGGCTCTTCAGTATCTTACATTTACGAGACCAGATATTACGTATGTTGTCCAACATGTGTGTTTGTTCATGCATGATCTCAGAGTTGAGCATATGAATGCACTCAAACGCATCATTCGGTATATTCAGGGTACACTTGACTATGTGTTGCATTTATATCCTTCCTTGACGTCCACACTTGTCTCGTATACGGATGCTGATTGGAGTGACTGTCCAGACACCAGACGGTCTACGTTTGGCTATTGTATGTTTCTTGGCAATAACTTGGTCTCATGGTCTACCAAGCGTCAGTCGACATTGTCCCAATCCAGTGTCGAGGCCGAGTATCGAGGGGTAGCTAATGTGGTCTCGGAATCATGTTGGTTACGTAATTTGCTATTGGAGCTTCATTCATCTATTTAGAAAGAAACCTTGGTTTATTGCGATAATATTAGTGTCATCTACCTCTCTGGTAATCCGGTTCAGCACCAGCGCACTAAACATATCGAGATGGACATTCACTTTGTCTGCGAAAAGGTTGCTCGTGGTCAGGTACGCGTCTACCATGTCCTGTCAAGATATCAAATTGCCGACATCTTATAAAGGGTCTTCCCTCAGTCCTTTTTGATGATTTTAGGGACAATTTCAACGTTCGAAGACCGCCCGCTATGACTGCGGGGGTGTGTTAAATATACACAATATACACACAATATACATGTGTATATTGGGCTCTCGGCTGGCTCTCGGATTTTCCCCCTTTGTAGCGTGTAGTTTAGGTAAATATTTAGTATCCTAGTTTAGGTAATGTTGTAATGTAATTAGTATTGTACACTTACCATAATAATTGTATTACCATAAATGTATAATTAGTATCCAAGTAGAATAAGATTTTAGGAGTAGAATAGGAATATGATTCTCCTATTATGGAAATATGTAACTTGTATAAATAGTATTTCAATCAATGAAAATAATCTCGGGATTATTTCTTTCATACATCGCATTTAAATTCATTAAACATCTTTAATTACCAAATACTACATTTAAATATGAAGATAAAGAACAAGTGTAGACAATCCATGTTGATTAGGAACGACTCTTATTTCCTTGCGTTTTTCTTCCTACACAAAATTTAAATTTCAATGTCATTATACTATGTTCATCCTTTTAAACTTCTGCTTATTTTCAGACATCAAATTTTTCCCAGGCTAATGAATATGAAGGTTGCAGGTTTTTGAGATGAGAAGGTAAGCAAATAATTATTTGCTATGAAAATATTAATTATTTTTATTTAACTATCTGTAAGTTTTTTCTGGTGAGACTATTCAACTCTTTATCATTTCACCTTATGATATTCTAATATTTTTGTTGCTATTTTGGATTTGGTAACCTATAACTCCAGTTTGTTCATAGAATTTTACTCTTTTTTTTTCTTCAAAATAATGTTTGGTATACAATATTAGATTCATTGTTTAAATTTTTTTGAAGGTAAAGTGCAATTCAAAAAAATCAAGTAATGCTTCGAAGTAAGAGAAATCCTGAGGTGCCTTTTCTAAAGTCGACTGAAGAAGATAACCAAACGGATCAATATAGTAATCAAGTCGTGAAGAAAATTATGTAGAGATGGACTCCATTTTCTTTGTAAGATATTTTTCAAGTCTTTTTTTAATTTGTTTTTTTCTGTTTAGGTTTTTACTATAAGAGCACAAACCATGTTGGTTATTCTCCTATCCTTTGTAAGTTTGTACAGTTTTTCGAAGCACTAGCTTCCTTTTATTAATCCTCAAACCTAACATTAGTACAAAACTATATAGGATATTATTTTCCAGAGCTATTGTGTATAATATTGTTGTTTCTTAATTAATAGTCTAATAGGTAGATTGTAGCCTGTCAGTTATTTTATATGAATGTTAAACATGTCATAAAAAAAATTATGATCTAAAATATGCGATGAATTTCTTATTGGGTTAAAATCATATCATTAAGAGTAAAATAAAAAAATTAAACCAAATCATATTTTCCTTTATAAATTTATGTATTTATACATATGCACATAGATAGATCGCTCCAACGTTTTTAATGACATCCAATATTACAAAATAAAAAAAATGGAGCATTAACACTAACATGAATTAAAACTCAAAATCCAATTTATTTGGATTGAACACTAAAAAGAATCGTTAGAATATCTTTAGCGCTCAAATATTTAAAAATTTGTTTTGTGAATTTAACAAGAATTTTATAATTGTGCGAAGCGCGGACAAATTCACTAATTTTAAATATACACCACATTCATGATTCAACTTGAATTATTTTTTAAGAAGAAAACACAATGTTTCTAAGGTTGCACTACGCATTCGCTGTTTCTGCCTTGAATCATATATTTGTACATGTATGTATATATATTTGCACCGAGTTTGTACCGTACAAATTGGTATGGTGTAATGGTACAGTTATGTTCTGTACATCCACAAACTTTAAAGTCTATACCTACCCTTTTGTTCTAATTAGGAAATAAAATCTCAAGGCTCTGATCATGGAAACAAGTGGGAAGTACTTTTTCATCAGATTACAGATTAAGCCCTACTGGATACTAAATCGCCTTTGTTAGTAAGCAGTTTAATCCCTAATGTGAGTTATATCCGTGCAAATCCAAATTTAATTAATCTCTAATGTGAGTATCGACGACTGAATGGTAAACAAAAAAGGCTGATGATGGAAATCAAGAACACATGAGTAAGTAGGGGGAAGTAAACAAGGGAAATGAGGAGTCGCATCAAATTTAGCCAAAACAAGTTCAACATCAAGTAACACAGAGGACGAAAATGACAACATCGATCTCTCCCACAGTACAAATTAAATTGCACAAGTAACCACTATTGTTTAATTTGCTACTCCTTTTGTCCCATTTCCAATATTTTCAAAGCGTGATCATTCTACAGGAAAGGTACAAGCACTTCTCGCGGAAAGAGTTTGTTGATATGATAACGGAGACAAGATGGGTTGTTCAGATTATAAACTTCTTCCACTTTCAATTCGAAAATTGCCAGTTCGAGTCGCCAAGGGAGTAAAGTGGGCCGAGTAATTAGAGCACACCTACTTTCACCGAAATATAGAGTATTTCATATCACTATTCTAAAGAAAAGTAAATTGCACCGATACTTTAAAATTTAAATTCCCTCAATAGAACTTAATTAACTCTGTCACGTATGATCGATTTCCTTTTTTTTATAAAAGACTACCAAATCCTCCACATGAGCACTTAAGATTTCGGATCCACCTATGGTGAAAGGTGATATTTGTTGATAAAGACTAAGAATGAGAGCCTGATCAAGTTGAATTGTGCATGCATGTGCAGCTCGACACGTTTCTGCTCAGGGGAGAATTCACAAAATTAATTATGCTTCGACAGAATCTAAGTTTTTATTCAAACTCGATATTTATTTATTTGCCTCTGTTTCAACTTCCTCTTTGCTTAATTGATTGTGCCATGACATGAATGCTAGCTGTTTCCCCTTGGATGAATGACGAATTCCCTCGACCCCATTTCCACAATTCGTTCATGTACATCTTGCTGACTGCTGGACTTAATAGTAAGCACGTAATAGTTTTTGCTCACTATTTTAAAATCTTAGAATACTTGCTAACATATCTTTTCTTGTGATGATAAGTAGGCGTTTGTACATTATCTCATGATTTCATCTCAGGAGATGAAATCAGTGTTTGGACATGCGATTTCATTTCATGATTTTATCTCATGAGATGAAATGTCAAATCATCCAAAAAGACATGATTTGAGATTCAAAATCATGATTTCAAAATTTTAAATGTAAAAGTTGACCCATAAATTTTTATTTTATAAAAAAAGATCCATAAGTTGATAGATATATTTACGAATTATGTTTGCCAACTATTTATATTTGTTTACCCTAAAACGGTACATTTAAATTTGTATACGTGGTCAAGGGAACGTGGATCTCAAGTGACAGATCTGACAATAATTTTAGGTAAAATTATATTATAAATAGACAATAATAAGATTAAGAAAGTAGCAATTAGCCTAAGCTTTGAGACAACTTCTGGGCAAAGTTTCGACAACTCGTATGCAAGCACAATAATCAAGAGAATGTGAGCAAGTGTATTGTAATAACTTGAATATGATATCCTTACAATGAAATTATGTGTCCTATTTATACATGAGCTACGGGTACACAAACCACGAAATATGCCCTCATTAATACAGGAGAATTAATGTTGTAATAATTGGACAATTAGTATCTCAGTAAATGCCATCAATGCTCTGTTGGAAGACGTACAACTGGTTCAATAACGACGGTCCGTTGCGATCCAAATGGTTCTCCTGACCTTCTGAGTCACTGGTATCAGCCATGCATATGACGCTCCCGGTACCACTTGTATCTAACTTATAGTGCCTTAGGCTGATCTGAACTTGACTCAGCATCGTGTTCCACACGTCACACTATAATTTGTACAACTATCTTATACGAATTTTGCCCTATACAGATAGTCCCCACACTTTACGAGCGCAAATCTTGCGCGCTCGGAAAGTGGATTTGAACCCCCGACTGAATGAACCTTGCACTTCGATGGGAAATTTGAAACGTAATGATTACAAGACTTGTCAAGCATCACATCCATTCAATGCTTCTGAAATGACGACAACTGAACAATCTCTCTGATCGACTTGAAGTATAGCAATGATGATGCACGTCTTTTCACTTCTAAACGTTATATTTTCATACCATAAATAGGAGGCCAAATCCCACATAGAAGGAAACCATAATCTTCCTCAAATTTACAGTCTCCATAAATTTTCCTTTCTCCTTAAAATTTGTTTCCATAATGTCGTCCACGAAATATTCTCCTTCTCGTTCCCCGACCAACAATGACGATCCTCCAAATCGTCGTCCTGGGAACGAACATACTTCCCCGAAGAGGCAAGAGGCTGACTTGCACTCCATTGCCGCATAAATTCTTTCTTCTGTCTTCGATTTCTCTGGGGACCTTCGTGTTCAGAGCAACTTCAAACATGTTGAAAGGATTGAATCTTTGATAACTGCCAAGATTCTCCCCGATGTTGTGAAAGATTGCAACCTCTCTTTTGATATAGTCATTAGAACAGTCGACCCAGTTGACCGAGTTTACCACCATGTTGAAGGATTTTCTATGACCTACACATACCCTTTTACTATTGGCTTCACGCTTCGTATCCCCAAAATTATCGAAGACATTTGTCGACGATACAGAGTCTGCTTGGGGCAAGTTGCTCCACAAATCTAGTGATTAGTTTATTGCATACAGATGCTAGAAGATAATGCCAACGCCCCGTTAACCATTGACCACATTTTCCTTCTCTACTACCCCCATGTTTACCGGAGTGGTATTATTCATTTATACCCCCGTGGAATTTGGAGCCTCGTTAATGTCAAAGATGATTTTGACCGATGTTGGCTTACCTGATTTGTTTTGATTAGGACTGGCCAAATATACCCCGTGTTTATTTTTCTTTTTTGATTAAGAGAACTACCATTTCTTATGCAAACATCGTATTTTTCACAACCATTCTAGTTGAGCCACAACTGATTGAATGGATTTTTGAACGGGTTGTCAGTCTTTTCCGTGTCTCTCCCGACATTATCCGATCATGAAAGAGTATTACCTCTTAGTGGTGGAAGAGGAAATACCACGATAAGTCTTGACCTAACTCTCTTTTTTTTATAGGTTTCACCCTAAATTTCTCGGGATTTCTTTTCATCTTATTTATTCCATCCGTAGGACTCTCGACAAGAAAATATGCAACAAAGAAAGTGTCATCCCCCGTAGCCGCTTTGTCTAACATTCTTTAGTCTGCTTCCAGCAACTGAAAGCGTAAAACTCAAGACGAAGCTCTCGAGTCCCCAGTGGGAATTGGTTCTCGGGTTAGATACCGCCGCCGGCTTGCTGAGTACTGGAAATAGGTACATACATAAGCAAAATTGGTTTGACTATGATGAGAAGGTGATCGATGAAAGAACCTTCCCTGGGAGTCCCCTGTGGGATGCTCCAGAGACAGAGACAATTATTCATCTTGGTGTCCCTTCTAAGCACAGTGCAATCCCTACTTCCAGTACTAAGGCCGGGACATCTATTTCTTCCTCTCAAAAATCCCCTAACGCTACTTTTGAGGCTTCTCATGCACACCTTGCAGACTTGCTTTTGCAGGTAACATATTTTTTCCTTTTAATTGCTCTTCAGATGCTCATGCTTCCTCACCGACCTTAATTCCTTCATCCAGGGTCATGCCACAGCTCCCTCCACCACAAATTTGGCGAAGGAAATGGGCTCTTCTTAAGAGGAAAAGAAGTTGAAGGAGGAAATTAGGCATCTTAGAGCCAAAATTAAAGACCCCCGAGCCGATCTTAGAGATTTAGGCTCTCTTCAAGCCTCTACCTGGCTGCGTTTGTAGGATGACATTGACTCTCTTTAGGATCGGGAGAATTCCCTTCAGGTTTTAACCACTTTTTATGTGACCCTTCAAGGGAGGACAACAAGGCTGGTAGCAGATTTGGCAGATCCAAGGGTAGCTGAACACCTCCGAGCACACCATCACTAAGCTCTAGGTAAATGCCAAATATGAAAGCTTTGGAGAGATCTAGTTGTTCTGAAGAGTCGCGTGGATACCCTTGAAAAGGCCAGCAAACCAGGATTTGATATCCCTTCTGAACTCCTGAATGCAGAAATTGACCTCCACGATGCTGAGCTAATGTTGGAAGGTCTATGAGGAGATACATAGGATTCAAATGTGGAAACTGGTGGAGAAGTTGGTGATGATGGTGATGAGACCCACCTATCTGATCTTTTGATCTTTTGTTTTTGTTAGTACAATTTAAAACACCTTCGACGGATCATGGAGCGGGTAGACCGTAATCTTTCGCACAGATTTTTATTTTCAATATTTTGTCTTGTTACCAGGTCACTTTTTGGACCGATTAGTACCTTTTATAATCTGATCGATTTTGATCTAGAAAATATGAATGAAAGAACTTCTCTTTTCACAATTACGTTCTAAGGTCTTCATTTTCAGTCTTAAAAGCATAATTTTACTTCTTTTGCTTCATGAACTGAGATCTTTTGTCAGAACTTAATTTACAACTGGCAAATACTAAACTTTGGCAACTTTTAATAATTTCCTATCAAATTTGATTTTATTCCGAAAGAAGAATTTTCATCTCATATCGGTGCTTCTCATGGTCTTTATAGTTGATTTCGGACTTGACTTGGTTTCAGTCAATATTAAAACTCTGGTACCTTTAGTATCTGGAGCCTTAACTTTTTTGTTAAGGTTTTAATAAGAGAGGACCCTTATTTTAATGATGTTGTAGAAGATGACGTCTCCTGTTCATTATGACACAAATTTTTTGATATGTTTGAGATAACATACATTTTTATGCTCATGATGGAAAATATTTATTAATCATAAAGAAAATTATTGATTCCTTTGACTTACAAATATGAAGACACGTGCAAAAATAATCCGGCTTCCATCTAGTGTGGTCAGTCCGATTATATACATTTTGAATAGCTGAGTAGTCCAGTATCTAGGGAGTTCCCAGTATTAGGTGCTTTTCCTTGAAGTGCTAAAACTTTTGTAAAATTTTCTTCACTCATATCGGGTGTATATAGCCCCCTTGTGTCTGGGAGTTCATGCTATGAAGACTCAGATATTGTATAGCTCTACTCGGTAGTAAGACAATTAACATGCTTATATCGCGTTGCTGCCTCATTAAAAATCTTGCCGGAAAAATTCAATTGGTACAAAAATCGGACTAAAAGAAAAAGAGTGCAACACATATTTTGTCTTACTACACATAGTACTTCTTCAAATGGCTTACATTCCAATTACAAGGAAGTTTATTTCCTTGTTGGTATGTCAGCTGATAAGCTTCTTTACCGACAAAACCGGTGACTGTATATGACCCTTCCCAATTTGCTCCTAATTTTTCTACATTATGCTCCCGAGTACTTTGAGTTATCCTCCGGAGCACCAAGTCTCCAAGTTTGAAGTGTTGGAGATTTATGTGCCTGTTATAGTAACGTTCTATTCTTTCTTTTTTGGCAACTATCCGGAGATTAGCAAGGTCCCAACGTTCTTCTAGCAAATCCAGGTGCATGGACATTGATTTTGCATTTGATTTGTCCTCAGCCCAGAGATATCACAAACTGGGAGTTCCCACTTTAACCGGGATCAAGGCCTCTGCACCATAGACTAAGGAAAAAAAGTTTTTTCGGTACTCATTTTTTCTGTGGTTCTATATGCCCATAATATTTCTAGTAGCATATGCGACCAGTTTCTTTTTACAGCTCCCAATTTCTTATTCAAGTTCTGGATTATAGTCTATTTTGTTAACTCTGCCTGACCATTCTCATTGGGATGATAGGGAGTGGAGGTGGTCCGCTGGATATTCAAGTAATCTAGGAACTTTATGACTTATGCCCCAATATTATTCCGACTGTTGTCACATGCTATCTCTTTTGGGATGCCAAAATGACAAATGATGTGTTGACAAATGAAGTCCTTCACCTCATTCTCCCGAATCTTTGTATAAGTTGCAGCTCAACCCATTTAGAGAAATAGGCTGTCATAAATATAATTAGACATACATGTCCTGGTGTCGTTGGCAAGGGTCCGACAATGTTCATCCCCCATTTTATGAATGGCCATGGAGACACTATCAGATGAAGTTCTTCAATCGATCGGTGTAACAGTTGCGCATGGCGCTGACATTTATGACATTTCTTTACAAACATTTTGGTATCTTCTTCGATCCGGGGCCAATAGTAACCGGCCCTCATGAGCTTTCTCATTAAGGATTCTGCTCTCAAATGATTTCCACAAATGCCTTCATGGACTTCCCTCATCACATAATTGGCTTCATCAAGTTCTAGCACTGAGCTAGGGGACCATAAAAATACCTTCGATAAAGTTTTCCATCTACGACACAGTATCGGGCAACTTTATTCCTCAAAGCTCTTGATGATTTTGGGTCCTCCGAGAGCTTTGCGTTCACAAGATAATCCAATAATTCATTCCTCCCGTACCAAGTTAGGCTAGTTGAATTTACCTCGTCCTATCCGACGGGATCCAGTGTTGAATGCAACAGTTGAACAACTGACTCGGTCTTAGAACCCTCGCCTTTCGTGATGTAACCTAAGTTTGCGAGTGCATGTGCCTCTATGTTTTCTTCCTGGGGTATATGCACCACCGTCCATTTTTAGAATTGAGACAAAATCTGTAGAGCCTTCTCAAGGTATCTTGACATGTTCTCTTCATTGGCCTCGAACACCCCATGGATTTGGTTTACTACCAGCAACGAGTCACACTTGACTTCAATAATTTGAGAACCTAAACCTCAGGCTAGTTTCAAACCTACAATCAAAGCTTCATACTTTACTTCATCATTAGTCAATGGATTGCTATGTATTGCTTGTCTTAAAATTTCTCCGGTGGGAGTTGGTAATACTACTCTTAGACCGGTTCCCTTGACGTTGGAGGCACCATCTGTGTAGAGTGTCTAGATCCCAAGGGCAGTCCCCGAGATCAAGATAGCCTCTTTTTCTGCATGTGGGATTATTTCTGGACTGAAACTGAACACAAAATCTCCAAGGACTTGTGATTTTATCGTACTCCGGGGTTTATATTCAATATCAAATTCACTTAATTCAACCACCTATTTAGCCAAGCGCCCGGAAAGCTTAGACTTGTGCAACATATTTTTAAGAGGGAATATGGTTACTATGACAATTGGGTAGCATTGAAAATATGACAGAAGCTTTCGCGATGACATTACCAAGGTGAAAGCCAATCTTTCGAGTAACGAGTATCGGATATCTGCCCCTGACATTAATATACTTACGTAATAGACAGGAAATTACGTATATTTTTTCCCATACCAGAACTGCACTTATCGTTAGCTCCGAGACCGCTAGATATATAAGTAGTTATTCTTTATCCTTTGGCTTTGACATGAGGGGAGGACTGGATAGGCAGGCTTTCAGGTCCTATAGGGCCTGTTGGCATTCGGGCATCGAAATAAAATCGTTCTTGGTCTTTAAAGGTGAAAAAAATCTGACACTTTTATGATGATTGGGATATAAACCTACTCAGGGCTGTCACTCGCCCGGTCAACTACTGCACTGCTTTTACATCTTCAAACATGTCTGGTATGTCTTATATATCCTTTATTATATTAGGGTTTATCTCGATTCCACTCTGAGAAACCAAGAAACGCAGAAAGTTTGGGGAGCCCACCTCGAAAGCACATTTCTCGGGATTTAGCTTCATATTATACTTCCTCAGCACCTCAAAGGTTTCCTGCAAATGACTTAGATGGCCCTTTGAGCAAAAACTCTTAACAAGCATATCATCTATATATACTTTCAGTAATTTTCTATTTGAATATTTTATTTACTAACTTTTGATATGTTGATCCGACATTTTTCAGTCCAAATGACATAACATTATAACAATAAGTACCAAAAGTAGTTAAAAGATGTTTTCTTTTAGTCTTTTGGATGCATCCTTATTTGGTTATACTCGAAATATGCATCAAGGAAACTCATCATCTCATGCCCGGCCATAACATCGATCATCTGATCTATATTTGGCAACGAAAATGAGTCTTTCAGATATGTTTTGTTCAAATCTTTATATTCAATGCACATTCTAAATTTATTTTCCTTTTTTGGTATTATGACTATGTTTGCTAATCAGTTAGGGAACTTTACTTTCCAGATTGATCCTCTATTAAGTAATATAGATACCTCTTCTTTTACAAACCTACTGCGGAGTTCGACGATTTGGCCATTTTTTCTGCCGCACGGGAGGAAAATTGAGATCCAGGGCCAATTTATGAGTTGTGACTTATGGAGGGATGTCTGTCATATCTTTATGAGACTATGAAAAGCAATCAGCGTTAGATATAAGATATTAAAGAATTAAATTCCTGGGCCCCAGGGTTAACCCAGTGACCAGGTATACCTTTATGTCGGGAGATTCCAGATGTAGCGCAATCTGCTCAAATTTCTTTATGGTGGACTTGGTGGCATCTGACTCATCCGGTACCTGAAAATATCTAGGCACCTGGTACTAGTCTGAATATTCCTCCTCCGAATAGATCGATTTTGATTTTACCAGTGGAACCGGGTGGATATCTACTGGTGTCGGCTCTGCTTTCTTTAATTGCTATTTAGGATCTGTCACTACCTCTGGTTCTTCTATGGCGAA
Organism: Anisodus acutangulus; assembly: GCA_029783415.1. Classification (NCBI taxonomy): domain Eukaryota; kingdom Viridiplantae; phylum Streptophyta; class Magnoliopsida; order Solanales; family Solanaceae; genus Anisodus; species Anisodus acutangulus. The sequence goes on along the minus strand of CM056499.1, from coordinate 38,222,684 downwards.
CATTTCCCTGGCAGCGGGCTGTTCGCCTCGGATTTGCTGAATTCCTTCTGGTGTAGAAAATTTAACCAATAAGTGCAATGTCGATAGGATCGCCTTCATATCATGTATCCACAACCTTCCGAATATTGCATTATATATCATATCACCATCGATGACATATAGTTTTTTTAACTTAATAACTCCTATCGCGTCCACCAGTAGATCCACTTCCCCCTTCGTGGTTCGCTGGACATATTGAAACCTGAAAGGATTTTAGCAGCCTAAACTATCTTGTCTGCCATATTCATTTCCTCTACCATCTTCAGCCGCGTTATGTTAGCCAAACTTCCGGAATCGATTAGAACTCTCTTTACCTGGAAGTAGTCGATAGGTACCATGACCACCAGTGCATCATTATGAAGGAAGATTACACCGGCAACATCTTCTTCGGTGAATGAGATAAATATGTTCGTCGAGTATCTCCCAGAATCTCTTCTTTCGGGTTACTAATATTTTTGTCTTTTTGGCCGGGGTAAATTATGTAACGGCAATCATTGACCCACCATAGATCATGTTTATAACATGAGGTAGTGCAGCCGTATTTGATTTACCTTCGATGTGAGGTCCCCACTCATAATTGTTGCGAGCTCCCTCGCTCAAATATTCTTGAAGGTGGCTCATGCTTAGCATTTCTGCCACCTCTTCTCGTAGATATCTGTAATCCACATTTTAAGTTCGTGAGTGTCGTGGAAATTGCACCAGATGGATTGATCGTTTTTTCTTGGATCAAATCGCAATGGTTTCGGTTGTCGGATGCTAGATGAGTTCTCAGTACCACCACCATTTGCTCTTCGTCGATGTTGAAGTTATACTCGGATTATTTCGAGTACCCGATACCCTTAACAACGTTAGACGAATTACCTTTATCAAAATTCATCAATTCTTGATTGTTTCGTCTTGGACATCCTCTATTATTCAACTTTTCAAAGGATTGAAAACTTTGTCCACCTCTCTGCTTTTCGGGGGTAAGATAAGATTGGAAGCGATTTTTTTAGGAATTTCGGTCGGCTCCAGCTTATTTGTCAGACTTTCCAAAGATACTACCGGCCTTAGATCCAACATATCATCTTAAATATGGATCTTGGACTCATACAGGTTGTGCACACCTTTCCAAGTTGTAGCCTTGAATTCCAAGAGATTTTCCTTAAGCTTCCGAGAGGCATCTGAATTTGAAGGATTCAAACTCTTTGTGAAAGCCTCTGCAGCCCATTAGTCCGGGACTGCGGGTAGTAGCATTCTGGATCCGGGAAATGAAGTCCCTAAGAAGTTTTGTCCTTGCATAATGTGAAAGATATCCGTCTTGTGCGTCTTCATCTTCCGAGCCTCTGCATGAGCTTTTATGAACATGTCGGCGAGTTGGGCGATTGAGTGCTGAGAGAGTTGTGAATACCATGTCAAAGCTCTCTTAGCAAGTGTTTCAGCAAACTTCTTGATTAGAACCAATTCTATTTCATGTTCCTTAGATCATTTTCTTTTACGACCGTAATATAGTCCATTATGTGCTCTTGTGGATCAGTAGTTCCATCATATTTGGCTATAAAAGGCATTTTGAACTTTTGGGGGATTAGTTCTGGCGCATCATCTAGCTTATACGCCAACTGAATGTATCTCTTTGCATCTGGACCATCAACCACATGAGGAGCCCCGTTATTTGACTGAACCGGTGTTGGAACTCCTTGGCGGATTTTTCCACCTTTTATGCATTGGTGTCGACTTTGTTTGTCATATCTTTCATGAATTTAAAGACCTTTTTCCTGAAATGAATTTTCAGGGACGGCTTTGCTTTCCGAACCATTATTTTTTTATTTACCCTAGTCATTACTGGTTTCTCCATTAGCATTTGGTGGAGGCACCGATTCGTCTGTTAGAGTACTGCCAACATTTTTAGACATATACTTCGCTTGAAATCGCATCAGACGCTCTAACTGCTCACTCATAGCAGTATTCTGCGCCCTCAGATTATGTATGACTTATTATGTGTTTCGTCATTGGGAGCATCCTTATGCCGAGTCTGTCCGCCTCCGAAAGTGGCTCCATTTGCAAAAATTGGGTCCTATGGTATTGTGGTTCCTATTGGCAAATCATCCGGTCCGAGTGGGATGTTGCTTGTGTTGTCCTCGATGTTGCCACTACTTCCGTGTTCTCATACTCTTTTTATCTATTTATTCTAAACAATAAACAAGACTTAAAGAAGAAATTAGGTTAGTAGACTTGTAACACCACAATTGTCCAGGCCTCACTGTGGGCGCCAAATTGTTTACCCGTAAAAAGGTAGAGTTGAATTTGTATACGTGGTCAAGGACACGTGGATCTCAAGTGACAATTCTGATAATACTTTTAGGTAAAATTATACTGTAAATAGACAATAATAAAATTAAGAAAGTAGCAATTAATATGAGCATTGAGACAACTTCTAGGCAAAGTTTCGACAACTCGTATGCAAGCACAATAATCGAGAGAATGTGAGCAAGTTTATTGTAATAACTTGAATATGATATCGTTACAATGAAATTATGTGTCCTATTTATACATGAGCTACACGGGTACACAACCCACGAAATATTCCCTCATTAATACAGAAGAACGAATGTTGTAATAATTGGACAATTTGTATCTCAATAAATGTGATATATGCTCTGTTGGAAGACGTACAATCGGTTCAGTAATGGTTGTCCGTTGCGATCCAAACGGTTCTCCTGACCTTCTGAGTCATCAGTATCATCCATGCATCTGACGCTACTGGTACCATTCGTATCTAATATGTAGTGCCTTAAGCTGATCAGGACTTGACTCAACACCGTGTTCCACGCGTCACACTATTATTCGTACAACTGTCTTAAATGAAATTTATCCTATACAATATCAAATATTAAAATATCTACAAGTTGGTAGTATATTTATAGCAAATTCACTCTTACCAACCATGTGGGAGGATTATATTAAATAGTAGTTACACTACAACTCATGTTCAATTTTTTTTATTTTATTGAATTAAAGTTTAATCAATTGATGTTGTATTTTTTTTAGAAAGGTCTTCTAGTAGCGTATTAATTTTGTTATGAACTATGACTTGCTCAATTGGTAAGATTGTATAAGAACTGAAAAAGTTTTGATTGTTTTCACAAATTGTTAGGGTTTTATGTCTATAAGAAAAAATATAACTTAAGAAATTCAAATTGCATGTCCAAATAAAACTTCAACTTCAAATCATCATGATTTCATCTCATGATTTCATCTCATGTCTAAACGACTCCTAAATATATACTATATATTATGGATGGTTCTAATAGTGTTTTAGTAGCCGCATTAGTTGATGAATTGATAATGTGGTTATCAATATTAAAAACATGACGATCGAATTGACAGCATAAACAAATAATTAAACGTAATGGTAGGTTTAAAGATTCCAATTAGAATTATTAATCATATGACGATGTCCACTTCAATAAACCTTAATAACAATAAAGAAATTAACTTAAGAGAGAATCTTAGCATTTTGCTAAATGCAATCTTTCTTTATTGACCAGATTTCAACCGACTCACACATTTCTCCCACAAGAATAACCGTACGTTAGGTCAGGCCAACTTTTAAGCTGCACCATTGAATTTGCATTTTAGACATTTACCTAATTATTTTTCTTTTCATTCACTTTAATCAACTAGCTACTAACAGTTGGTATGGTCGCTTGTTATTGTTATTTTAATTAGTAGTATTAACAACTTATTTTTAAATAAACGATTATGCCATTGTCTGAACATGTTGCAATTGACTATCATAAGAAAAAATGATTCAGAATTTGAACTTTATCGGTTTGAATTCTATTGAATGACGCACAACTTAAAAGAAGTATAGCAAGGGCAGTAAGGTCATTTTGACTCAATACGGAAATTAGTTAGGATTAGTTAGTTTGTTAAGTTCCTTAGGTTAGTTAGTAGTCAAGTCATTAGTGTTAGTTAATGACACAATAATCTTTGTATATATATGATATCAATGTATATGAAAACACAAGATGAATAATATACAAAACACAAGATGAATAATATACATGAAAATATAATTCTCTCTCTACAGATTTTTCTTCTTCTTCCTCGCTACAATTAGGGTTTAATTCATTTTTCATGGTATCAGAGCACAGGGATACAAAGCCCGTGCTAGTGCGATTTTGATTCTGGTTTATATTCCGCATTCATAAATTCAATTAATTCTTCGCAAATCAATGGTGATCGAAGATAATACACTTAACAATGGTGTAAATGTGACTCGAGTCACTAGTACTGGTTCTTCACAAGGTATTGGTGTTACACAAGATTTAATCGATTACAATCACCCTCTTTTCTTGTCACCGGCATATCAGAGTAGAAACATATAATTTCATTTCAGTTGACTAGGATTGAGAACTATGCCATCTGGTATCGATCAATGAGTATAGCCTTATTAGGAAGGAACAAAATTAGGCTTGTTGATGGTACATGCAGTAAAGATAAATTTCCAGATTCGATGGATAATCATTGAAAAAGAGCAAACGCAATTGTGTTGTCTTGGATCATGAGTTCAGTTGTGAAAGGATTATTGGGAGGAATAATGTATGCAACTAGTGCACAAGTTGTATGGCAAGATTTCTTTGAGAGGTTCAACAAGATGGATGATTCAAGAACATTTAACATTCACAAAGAAATTGTGTCTCTGACTCAAGGTACAACTTCAGTTTCTACTTATTTTTCTAAACTCAAAAATTTGTGGAAAGAATTTGAGTCTTTGATCCCAACACCTGACTGTAATTGTGAAAGATCCAAAAATTTTGTGTTGTATCAACTTCTAATGGGTTTAAACGAGTCCAATACTCAATCAAGAAGTCAAATACTTATGATGTATCCCACACCTACCACTAATCAAGCATATGCTATGGTACTGAGTGATGAAGGACATAGAGATATTGCTGCAAATTCAGGTCTGTTAGGGGCTAATCATAGTGATATGGAAAGTATGGATGTAGCAATGTTTACTAGGAATAATGCTAGGCCTACTCAGAAGTATAAAAATGCTTGCATACCGAACAACAACAATAATTTGTACTGTGAACACTGCAAGATGAGAAATCATGTCATAGATGATTGTTACAAGCTTTATGGGTGTCCACAAGACAATAGAACACAAACGTTTAATAGTAATCAAGATGTAAGGAAGAAGAAAAGGCCATATCCTGCAGAAAATGAGAACAACAATAGATATAGATATGGCAATAATCAAGCAAGGTATACTGATAATCAGGACAGATATTCTGCATATAATGCAATGACTGAGGAGTTTGTTCTTACTAATCAGACAAATGCTACACAAACTCTGAACAATTACAACACAAGCCAAATGCTATCTCAGAACAGTCAAAATCAGATAGGGTCTAGCAGTGAAGCTAGCGTGATGCAACAGTCACAAATGGGACCTAAGATGGGCACTTATCTATTCACAAATAAGCAGTATGATCAGCTTGTCAATATACTCAAGGATGTGGTGATGCAGCCTTAGCAGCAACTAATGCAGGTATCAATACTATTTTGTTAGCTTCTAAAATATTCCAAGAATGGATTATTGATTCTGGTGCTACAAACTATATGGTAGCAAATGAGAAATTGTTAGACAAGTCTACTATAGTTTAAAGCAGTAATCCTAAAAAAGTACTATTGCCTAATGAAGACATAGCTTTAGTTACTCATACTGGAAGTAGTATGTCAGAAAGGAGCACCATTAACAATGTATTTCATATACCACAATTCAAGTTCAATTTGATGTCAATATCAAAGATAACAAGGAAACTGAATTGTTTAGTGAAGTTTTTCTCTGATTTTTGTGTATTTCAGAATTCTTACACTAGGAAGGTGAAGGAGATTGGTAAAGAAGAAGAAGGTCTTTACATACTGGTTGATCAGTCCTATAACAATAATAGAGCTTCTGCATTTGTGTCTTGCTTTGGGAAAAAACTGACCATAACAGTAGAAGAAGTAGATCTATGGAACAAGAGGTTTAGGCATGTCTCCACTACTACTTTGAACAAGCTATTACCTGTGAAACTAGATACTATAGGTGGAAGATTGAATAAGTACATTGTGTGTCCATGTGCAAGACAGACAAGAAAACCATTTTTTATTAGCTTTATAAAGATTGTTAGTGCTTTTGATTTGGTTCATATGAATGTGTGGGGGGGGGGGGGGGGGGGCATATAAAACTGCAACCTATGATAGTAACAAGTATTTCTTGACAGTAGTTGATGATTTTACTAGATTTACATGAATATTTCTATTGAAATATAAACCTGATGTGTGTGTGGTGATTCGACAATTTATTGATTATGTAAAGACTCAGTTTGACTGACTAGTGAAAACAGTAGGTTCTGATAATAATACTGAATTTACATGCAAAAATGTTCAAAGGAGTGGAAATTGTACATCAAACTAGTTGTGCCTACACTCCTCAGAAAAATGGTGTAGCCGAGAGAAAGCACATACACATTTTAGAGGTAACAAGGGCTATTAAATTTCAAGCTAATATACCTACTAGATTTTGGGGTATGTGTGTACTTGCAGCTGTGTACTTGATCAATAGACTTTCAAGTACTGTGTTATCGAACAAATCTTCTTATGAGAGATTATATAATAAAGTTTCTGGTTATAGTCATATCAAAGTACATGGATGCTTATGTTTTGCCAAAATCCTAGATGAACATGACAAGCTTAAGTCAAGATCAAGGCAGATTGTCTTTATGGGATATTCAGCTATTCGGAAGGATTATTGTTGTATGATAGTTCTACTAAAAGTTTTTATGTTAGTAGAGATGTTCAGTTTAGGGAGGATGTATTTCCTTTCAAAGAAAGTGCTAGCAATACACCTTCAAGTTTGTGTCCTACTGAGCCATTGGTCTCATATACTCAGAGTCACAAAGACTGCATTCCAGTACCTCATAATCCACCTGCTACTACAATTGATATTTCTATACCTACAAATGAAATTCCTTCTCAATATCCTCTTCTACAACCTCTAGTCCCACAACAACCACAAGAATTACCTCTAGTCTAAAATCAACAAATACCTCTCAACAATGCAGAAAATTAAAACAATAAAATTGTTCTACCTGAGAGAAGATCAGAAAGAGGGAGGGATCCACCTGTGTGGATGAGAGACTCTGTATCTCTGAATATTCATCAAGACAAACCTTATGCAATGAATAAGTATCTATCTTATGATCATTTGTCTTCAAACTATCAAGAATTCATATCAACTTCTAGTATGACTACAGAGCCTACACCTTAACAAGAGGTTATCAAAGATCCAAGGTGGGTTCAGGCCATGAAGGCTGATATAGATGCTTTGGAAAGTAATCACACTTGGAAAGTTGTCACACTGCATAGTGACAAAACACCTATATGGTGTAAATAAATATACAAAATTAAATATAAAATCTTTCGAGAAGTTGAAAGATTCAAAGCAAGGCACAGGTTATAGTCAAAAGGAAGGCATATACTATCAAGAAATCTTTTCTCCTGTTGTAAAAATGAAGACTGTAAGAACAGTCTTAGCTATTGCTGCCATGGAAAGTTGCATATTCATCAAATGAATGTCTACAATGTCTTTCTATAAGGTGATCTATATGATGAAATATATATGGATTTGCCACAAGGATTCAAGAGTCAGGGAGAAGAAGGTGTGTAGACTCATTAAATCCTTGTATGAATTAAAACAAGCTCCAAGACAATGGAATGCAAAACTTACTGAGGCTCTTATCAAAGCTCAGTTTCATCAGAGTCATAGTGATCAATCATTGTTCATTAAAAATACAAAAGAAGGAATGGTTATGGTACTTGTGTATGTTGATGATATGCTCATCACTGGAAGTTACCTCAGACTGATTACTGGGACAAAGGAAGTATTGCAAAAGGCATTTAAAATAAAAGACCTTGGAGAACTAAAGTATTTTCTGGGAATAGAATTTGCTAGGTCTAGCAAAGGAATTCTCATGTCAAAGAAAGTACACTTTAGAACTTGTCTCATTAACTAGGGTATCAACATCTAAACCTGCTATAACACTTATGGATACAAGCATCAAATTGACATCTGAACTATATGATGATCATCTCAAAGAATTAGAGAAATCAGAGGAAAACTTCAGCAGACAAACAAAGAGTTCAGTAGATGATCCACTCATAGATCAAAGCAGCTATCAGAGATTCATAGAAAAATTGTTGTATCTTACAGTAACAAGACCAGACATCTCATACAGTGTACAAACTCCCAGTCAGTTTCTTCAACAACCTAAACAGTCTCATATGGAAGTTGCTCTAAGAATCATAAGGTATTTAAAAATCAACCATGCCAAGGAATGCTATTGTCTAGCATTTACAACAAGGATATGATAACATTTTGTGATGATTGGGAATCATGCCCTATTTCAAAAAATATTTGTGACTTTGGTACTTCATAAAGATAGGAGAATCACTTATCACATGAAAATAAAAAAAAACAGTCTACAGTGTCTAGAAGTTCTGCAGAAGCAAAATACAGAAGTATTGCTTCAACTGTTTCAGAGTTAGTTTGGCTTATGGGATTAATCAAGGAACTGGGAATACAAATAAACCAACTAGTGAAAGGGTTTAGTGACAACAAATCTGCAATTCAAATTGCAGCCAACCCAGTCTATCAAGAGAGAACTAAACATATAGAGATAGACTATCACTTCATAATGGAAAAAATCATGAAAGGTTTGATCACTACCAAGTATATACATACTCAAGAACAACCTGCATATATGTTTACAAAGAGTCTTACCAGAATTCAACATGAGTACCTAAGTTCCAAGCTAGGTCTTCTCAATATTTTTGGAGCACCTAGCTTGAGGGGGAGTATTGAAGGAGGCATAGCTTAAAAAAAGTATAGCAAGGACAGTTAAGTTATTTTGACTCAATCCGGAAATTAGTTAGGATTAGTTAGTTTGTTAAGTTCCTTAGGTTAGTTAGTAGTCAAGTCATTAGTGTTAGTTAATGACACAATAATCTTTATATATATATGATATCAATGTATATGAATACACAAGATGAATAATATACATGTTCCTATAATTCTCAGTACATATATTCTTCTTCTTCCTCTCTACAATTAGGGTTCATATACCCATAAATTCTTTCTTCAAGTTCGAAATTTAATCGCAACTCATTTGATTTGAAATCAACATTTATACTTATTTATTACTATTTTTTTAAACACATACCCAAAATCTAATTGAACTCAATAACTAACCCTCTACATTTGCAAGTTTGATCAAAATGATTATTACTCTACCATGTCATCATATAAATATGTTACTATATATTAGATCTCATTTTTCTTAATAAAGACGGAGGAATATTCAAAGATTATTCCAACAACTGCAATATTAATATACGTATGTTAAAGGCAAAAATTTATCAAAAGCCCATCAACTTGTAGGGTATTCGTGCCACAACAAGATAGGGCAACATAAAAAACTCGACTTTACTAGACTAATATTTAATTATTAAAAAAAGACTATCATTAAAGATTGACAATCTGATAAATTAATTAAAAATAACAGAACATTCCCTAAAAACATGAAATTCTTCATTTGGCTCGCAAAACAATAACAGAGAAAATAAATTAATCATAACGATCAAATAAATAGTTAAAACTATTGCTATAAATTAAGGAAGAAATTAATCATTGGATCAATGTTTTAAAAGACAGTTTCAGGAGCCCCGGGGCGAGGCACTGGCAAAACGCCCCGAGGCTCACGTGCGGGGCTTAGTTTCTGTGAGGCTTACGCCCTAAGCATCTGAGTGTACGTCCTAAACACGCTTAACGCCCAATGCTCGAGGCTCGCCTAACAGTTCTTACACAAATTATATGTTAAATTCCTTGATTAAAATCGTAAACCCTCATAATTCTTTAACAAATGAATGATACTTAATAGTTTTTCATCTATAAAAATAAAAAAATTGAGTGTAACTCAAATAACAAGTCGTAATATTGCATATTTACTATTTGAGAACATCGTGAGGGTGAATATCACTTACTATTTCTTTTAAAAATACATAGCCGAATTGTACATTTTCACTTGTCATTGGTCTTTTCTCCTATGTATCAAAATTATCATATTTTATTATTTCGCTATTTGAAAGTAATTTTATTTTTATTCATGAAGGAGTTACGTTTAAATTATAATACTGATAAAGTTTATTGATTATTTGCTTATGGGGAGATAAATGAATAATATGATAGTAATATTGTTTTAAGAAATTTTAATTTTTCATTGTTTGAAAGTTAATATGTTAGAGTTGATTTGCATTTCATAATAGCTTTTATTTCATTGTATTGCTTATACTTGTAAAATTATGTTATATATAATTACAAGTTGTAAGTGGCGTATAATAGATTGCTTTGATTAGTTTTTTTGTGAGGATCAAGAACATCTATATATCTAACCCCCCCCCCCCCTCTATGTATATATTTATTAAAAATATTTATTGTAATTATATTAATTTATGAAATACTAAAAATAAGATATACATGAGTCTTACGCCCCGTGCCTCGAGGCTCACGCCTCGCCTAGGCATATGTAAAACGGCCGCTTTTTAATACACTGCATTGGACAGACAAAAGGACCAATCAAATAAATTATACATAGCAAGTAGCAACAATAAACATAAGAGTAGTCTGATTTGAAGTTTCGGGTTTCAATCCACTTCAAGCCCTCAACGATAAAAAAGATATTTGTAGAAAGTTGCAAACAGAGACGCTCATAATTCAGTTTCAATTTCCTTTTAATAGAAACCAAAATAGACAAGTGATATCTCTCATTAGACTACTCAATGCTATTGAAGTTAAAATAGTACTTTGTCTCTCAAGAGTCAATGCAAGAACTACTTCAATGAAGCTAGCTAGTGGCATCTCTACTTCCCTTTCTTCTTTTCCTCTTTCTTTTGCGCTTGAAAGAAGAGGGGAAGGAGAAATAATTTATCTGCATCTCGTACTTATATCAAACATATGAAAACATGCGTATGTTAGTAACACTTTTATCACTTAACCATGATCAACTTTAGTAAATTAATGTTATTTAATTTAGTGTAAACGCCATATGTAGACAAGTATTTAACTATTTATCAGGTAGAAATACTTTGGATAATAATAAACCTGGAAACTAGTTAGTTAGGGGTTGCAGACAAGGCTATCCATTTCTAATGATTAGGTTGTTGGTACTCTATTGTACTTTATAAAGCAGTACGGAAAGTAAATAACTATTACAAGTGTTCAAAAGGATAAATAAATGGTTAATCTTCAAAACTGCCGCAAGCTTGTTGTGTCTTGAATCTTGATAACCTTGCAAAGCCAATGTTGAGAACTGCCGCAAGCTTGTTGTGTCTTGAATCTTGATATCCTGAAATCAAGAAACAACTAAATCTGGATGGTTACAACGTTGTGTGTTGAGTCGAGGAATTGCCATCTGTCCTTAAGACAAGATTGCCCCGTATATATGCTTTTACGTTAGCGGGCAATAGTCTCCCAAGATAAAACAACACTTTAATCTCAACGCTACAAAGCCAATAGGTTGAGTCTGCCGAATAAAACAAATATGAATTGACTTGCTGAAGATATGAAAAAGGAAGGAAGATATTCTATCTTCTCTTCTCGTTTGTCTCTGTCTATATAGTGTGTCTCTGTTGTGTATATCTTGTGTATATGTGAGGGTTTGGTCACTGTTTTTCACTGAATTTCAGTGACTGTTTCGAGCAGTTTTTGACCACTGTTTTCGTGACTGTTTTGTGCTGAATATTGAGCCAAATGAGGCCTCAATATATAGCAAGAAGGAGGCTGCCCAACAGCCACAAATAAGGTTGTTAATAGCCATTAGTGAGGGCTGATAATGGCCATTTAGGAGGCAGAATAAAGGTTGTTAATGGCCATCAAGAGAGGCTGAAAAATGGACATGAAGGAGGGTGATAAAAGAGGAGTTAATCAGCCAAATAATGGCTGGTTAATGCTCCAGAAACTGTCCAACGGTAAGGCAAAAAGTTTTCTGCCTTCCGTCACCCCAAAATCAACTTTCCAGAAACTCTGGGGACCAAACTTTAAAATATTAAACTTCAGGGACCAAACTGTACATAAGAAACTTCAGGGATAAAACTGTACATCTGGCAAAGTTCTCTGGTCCAAAAAAATAATATCAGAAAGTCCCCACAGCCCACAGCCCGTGACCCGTGACCGGACCAGACGGGCGGGCGGCGGCGGCGCGCGTGTGGGCTTAGCCTTGAACGTAAGCACATCTAGGTCCTCCCTCCTTTAAACACATGGGATACCCCTTGGGGTCCCAAACCCATTACCACATTAGAGACTTATATAGAGAGCAATTCTTCAATTCCCACCGATGTCGTAGATTTGTCCCACACCACATTTCCATGCCTCAAACACCTTACTTCGTGGACCAATATCTCTTTCATTTCTCAATGAAATTTGACGATCATTGGCCCTACGGTCATCTACTCACTTCGTAGATCATGCATGTGCGAAGAGACAAAGCCTCCAACATGCGGAACACTAGTGTTTAATTCATCAAACATGGGTGGACGCATCTCCCCGCCAAAGGCAAATTTCCAACATAGGTAAGGGTTCAGATCAATCAATAATAAGCACATCATTCATGTTGATTAATTCTCATATGGATGTAATACTAAATGAATGATATAAATTTGATGTGTTTGCTTCTTAATAGTAAGATCTAAATAGTACTTATCTAAAGGCATAATGAAACCCCTCCTGGATTAGCTTGTACTATATAATAATTGCCACTACTTTTTAACTATTCTTACTATAATATTATCGTAGAATAGTGTAATTCTCCTTAGTTGGAGTCTTCTCATTATTGCAATATTTATAGGTGTTTCTAATTTACAAACCTAATTGGAGAATGATATCTACTTTACATAATTACACTAGAATAATAATTACAGAATATATGAAGAATATTAATATATTCTCTATCACGTCCCTTCAGTCGGAGCGGGAGGAGGTCGGACGCTGAGACTGGATTTGAAGTCAAGGAACAACTGCCGAGGAAGTCCCTTAGTAAATATATCTGCGTACTGATAGGAAGAAGGAACATGTAACACCGGAACATGGCCCATGACAACCTTCTCACAAATAAAATGAATATCCATCTCAATATGTTTGGTTTGCTGCTACTGAATCGGTTATGAGACAAGTAAACAACAGATATGTTATCACAGTAGATAAGAGATGCCTTACGTAAGGGACAATGAAGCTATAGAAAGAGGTTTCTGAGCTAGCAGATCTCGGCGACAACGTTCACAATGCCTCTATATTCTGCTTCTGCACTCGAACGGGAGAGCGTGACTTGCCGTTTGACAGACCATGAGATGAGGTTATCTCCCAAAAATACACAGTAGCCAGAGGTAGAACAACGTGTGTCCGGAAAACCTCCCCAATACACGTCCATATACGATAGCAGTCTGGATGAACTGGACGGAGCAGATGGATAAAGATGTAATCAGTAGTCAAGAGCACCCTTAACGCACCAAATGATACGTTTAAGAGCGGTAAAGTGAGGATCCCTGAGAGCATGCATGAACAAACACACCTATTGAACGACATAGGCAATATCGGACCTAGTAAATGTAAGATACTGAAGTGCACCAGCTAGACTCCTATAAAGAGAAGGATCAAGCACTGGATCCCCGTCATCGGCGCTAAGCTTCGACTTTGAGTCGATTGGAGTGGGCATGATCTTCCAATTTTCCATTTTATCCCTGTAAACAATCTCTTCGGCATACTTATGCTGACACAAGAACATTGCATTTTTGGATCTATTCATGGAAATTCCCAATAAATAACTCAACTTACCCAAGTCTGTCATGGCAAATTCAAATTTGAGCATGGTAATGATCTCATTTTTTAGCACATCAAATAAGGCAGTCAGAACAATATCATCCACATATAACAAAAGGTATGCAGTGTCATTACCTCGATGAAAAATGAAAAGGGAATTATCACTTTTGCTGCACACAAACCCGATCTGTATGATGTAAGTGGCAAAGCGCTCGTACCAAGCCCTAGGGGTTTGTTTCAAGCCATAGAGTGACTTTCGAAGATGACAGACATACTGATGAGTCTCTGGATGCACAAACTCAGACGGTTGATGCATATATACGGTTTCTTTCAAATCACCATATAAGAACGCATTTTTCACATCAAGTTGATGAATCAGCCAGTTCTTTCCCATAGCTATGCTCAAAACAATGCTAATGGTGGTTGGTTTAACCAATGGACTGAAGGTCTCACCACAATCAACTCCCTTTTGTTGCCCCGTTTCATTTGTCATAAGTCTAGCCTTATGGCGTTCAAGCTCACTACTATATATGAATTTGTGACGATATAGCCACATTCAACGAATCACATTCACCCCTATATTATCGGTACAAGATCACAAGTGTGTTGTGTAGTGGGCACATTAAATTCCTTACGCATGGCCATATTCCAATTCGGGTCAAGCTTGACTAATTTTGGGTTTTTAGGTATATATGAGATGTTCTGAGTGAATAGGTTAAAGTGGAATTTTGATTTAAAAATCCCGTGTTGGGCACAGTTTTTTCATACGGTGAGTCAGAATCGGAAAGTTTGGGCTTCAGGAAATAGGGGCAGTGGGGACGGGTTGTTGACGGTATCGTGGGGCAGTGTAGTTGGCAGGGGTTATGGGGTCATCGGGGGAAAAGGGGTGGTCGACGGGGGTTGATGGACTGTCAAGGGGGCGTGAGGCAGGAGGCTGGTCGATAGAGACATGGAGGTCGTGACTGGAGCAGTAGGTGGGGGTGTTTAACGGGACTAGGGGTAGTGATGAGACAGCGGGGGGGTGGGAACCATGACAGGACATCCGAAATATTAGCACTATCTATGGCAGTTTGCAGGAGAGGGGAAGTGTCCGGGTCATTAAAGAAGCCGTAATCAGTGACTTGAAGTTGTTGGACATTTGCAAACGGGAAAACATTTTCCTCGAATGTGACATGACGAGAGACTAGGATTTTATGTGTTGACAAATCATAGCATAAGTACCCCCGATGGTTCGACGGAAAATCTAAGAAGACGCAAGGAGAGGTGCGATGTGCTAATTTGTGAGGAGTCGTGGAGGCAAGATTCGGATAGCATAGACAATCGAAAATCTGAAGGTGATCATATGAAGGGATTCGAAAGAATAGAATTTCGGTAAAGGTTTTATTTTGAAGGGTACGAATAGGTAATATATTAAGAAGGTATTCTACCATTTTTAACGCGTATACCCAAACGGGAGGGGGAAGAAAAGCATAAAATAGCATTGTACGGATCATATTGTTAATAGTGCGGAGTATTCTTTTAGCTTTACCATTTTGAGGTGAGGTATGGGGGCACGAGAATCGAAACACCATGTCATTATCCGCACAAAATTTATGAAAGGGGGAATTGTTAAACTCACGATCATTGTCACATTGAAACGATTTTATGTCCTTTTCAAACTGTGTTTTAACATATGTTCGAAATGCAAGAAATGTGGAGTAGAATTGAGACTTATATTTGAGCGGATAGACCCAAAGAAAGTGAGAGAAGTCATCTAATAACACCCAATAATATTTATAACCCAGTTTGCTAGTAATGGGAGACTCCTATAAATCCGCATGAATAATGTCAAAAGGAGAAAAAGTAACACTTAAAGATGACGTAAACGGAAGTCTAACATGCTTTCTTAGAGGACAAGAATAGCAATTTCGGGCAAATTTCCATTTATTACATCGAATTAAATTGTGACTTCTAAGAAAGTTAAAAACTGATGCTCTCGGGGTGTCCAAGTCTACTGTGCCAAGTTGATGGAGAGATTGTAGCTAAGGAGGTATGTGGATTGACACTTACAGCGGCAGTGGATGCGAAAGGATAAAGGTCCCCCACACTAAAAGGGTCAAACCCAATAGATATGGAATTGTCACTAGTGAATTTCCTAACAAAGATTAAGTTTTTAATGATATTAGGAGCATAGAGGACATTTTTTAGGAAAAATGGAGGGTGAGGTGGCGGTGTTTTAGTGGTGACATAGCCTTGAATTAGAATGTGATCGTCATTTCTGACCAAAATAGATTGAGGAGTGCTCAAATTAAATAGTTGAAGAATATTACCAGAGTTATGAGTGAGGTGGATGTGGCACCCGTGTCCATGTACCAAACATCGGCAGGCTGCTATAAGTTCATAGTACTATAGGCCTGACTCGGTTCGGTAGGGGACATAAAGTTGTAGGGTTGCTGTGGTTATTGAGCCGGAGATAGGTAGGCCTGATGTTGTTTGTCCGTGTAGTGGGGGGCTGGAGTGGGCCTATGAGTCCTGGCTGTTGGTGTTGCCTAGTGAATTGGGCCCGAGCTGTCGGATATGGACATGGTGGTAAGGTCCAGGTCTCGGGTCTATGGGTTACGGTCGTGTGCCATGGTGTTGGGCTGGCCCACTTAGAGGGGTGTTGGGCCGGTCATGACTGTCCACTGGTCTTGGAGTTACCGCCATGACCCTTCCCTCAGCTGTTGCCTTGATTCCTGCGGCCACGACCTCTTCCGCCTCCTCGACCATCACATTGAGGGTGATGGTCCTTGTTGTGTCGTGGACCGGCGGGTGTGGTGGCGGTTGGAAGTACGTCACCGCCAATGCTTATTGATTTTGTTCGTCCTGTTTGGCTCATCTAGTCTCTTCCAACAACAATTGTGATCAGGCTTTGTTAAAGCTAAGAAAGGGATCTGCTTGTTGGATCATCATCGCAAGTGTGTCATAGTCACCCTTCGGAAAACCAATGATGAGTTGTAAAACCAATTTTAGTTGTTTACAATAGTCTAACATGTTGGCAAAGTGTTCAAGACGTGTGTTGTTAAATTGTTTCTCCAAATAGACGGTGTGTGTATGTTTGTTGTCTTGAAAGATTTCCTCTAGCTGTGTCCATAATTCGTGAGTCGTAGCACCTGTCTTCATAATAGTATGAAGTAAATCCTTGGAGATGGTGTCATATATCCATTGTTTAACAATTGCATCTAGCCGCTTCCACGTCGGGTTGTCGACGTCGGGTGGACGAGGCGTGGTGGCATCGATGTGATCAAGGATGGTGTATACATAAGCATTTATTTGAAATAATTCAATGAGTATTGTCCATCCTCTTGATCAAGAGCCTAAGGGATAAAGTTCTTGATATTTTTTACGACGAAGGTCGGATGAAAGGAGTTAGGAGAGGATGAGGGGGGAGGAGGATGTGTGACGTCGGGGTTAGAGGAGGAACCCTCGGGAGATTCATGAGTAGCCATTAAGGGGCAGTTTTCGGTGGTTCAAGATAAGGAAAAAAATTAGGGTTAGGGGGGAAGGATTATCGTCGTCGGAAGCAAAGTGGTGGTGAGGGGGGCGGACAAGAGTGGTAAGAAGGGTGTTTAGGGTTTGGTTCTTGATACCATGTAGAATAGTGTAATTTTCCCTGGTTTGAGGCTTCTCATTAATGCAATATTTATAGGTGTTTACAATTTACAAACATAATTGGAGAATTCAACCCACGATGAGTATTGTCCACCCTCTTGATCAAGAACCAAAGGGATAAAGTTCTTGATATTTGTTACGGTGAAGGTCGGATGAAAGGAGTTAGGAGAGGATGGAGGAGGAGGATGTGTGACGTCGGGGTTGGAGGAGGAACCCTCGGGAGATTCGTGAATAGCCATGATGGGGCAGTTTTTGGTGGTTCAAGATAAGGAAAAAAATTAGGGTTATGGGGGGAAGGATTGCCGCCGCCGGAAGCAAGGTGAGGGGGGCGAACAAGAGTGGTAAGAAGAGTGTTTAGGGTTTGGCTCTTGATACCACGTAGAATATTATAATTCTCCTTGGTTGGAGGCTTCTCATTAATGCAATATTTATAGGTGTTTACAATTTACAACCCTAATTAGAGAAGGATCTCTACTTTACATAATTACACTAGAATAATAATTACATAATATATGGAGAATATTAATATATTCTCTATCAATTTTGTTAATCCCTTTGCTTTGCTATAAAAGAGAAAGTTGTTATAATGAAATGAAGAATGCCCTACTTCCCATAAAAGGAAAGAAATAGTACACGATTAGAACATTTACACAGCTAATTTATCAGAAATTTCAAATCAAAACTAAATCGAAGTACTCGTGACCACATTTCCTAAGGTCGGTAATAATATAGCTTTTGCATTGCTTTTATAAAGTAATGGGCAAAGGGTCGAATTTGTCCGAACTATGTGAAATATATCAAATTCAACCTCCAGTAATAGTTGTGGTCAAATATGTTGTCCTTACTGTTACTAAAATAGGATAAATTATCCTTATTTTCAAAGGGCAGAAGTTTATCATCCGGTTATGTCACATGTTCAACAATTAAGGAAAGTAAATTTAAACGTTTCGCATAGTTCTGAGACAAATTTGAGCCATCACCCTAATTTTGAGTTTTGTTTGCCTTTTAATTGATTTGATATCACATTGAGTGTCAGTTCGTACCTTCATCCTATATAGTTCTATCCAAGTTTCATTCAGGTTTGGGACCATAAGCAATCGTGTTGTCTTGTGATTCCAGAAGGTTCACATTTTGTTTTATTGGCATGTTTGGGCATCATTATATCTTTTTGTTATCAGTTCATGAAAATTGCTTTAATCACTAATCAGCTTCACTAGTAAAATGTTGTGTTCGACAAGACGGGATCCATGAGCTTCACTAGTATATTGTTTCAAAGTCTGAGTTCTCTGAGTTAATTTGGTGGTGTATATTGCAAATCAATAGGAAGCAAACTTTGGAAAATAGAAGAACCCTTGCCACCAAGTTGTGGTGATATGGGAAAACATATGTTGTACTACCACTCATTTTATATGGAGATATCTGACTGAAAATAAAGCTAAAATTGTTAATTCGACTTAGCACTATAAATATGGTCAATAGCAATTTCTGAAAAGTTTAGTTTAATTCAATTCATGAAAAATCTAATAATTTATGATCAAATTCATTCAGCATATTCTTTTTAGAGGACAATTACTCATATCCAAATTATGTACTCCTCTGTCCCAAAAAAATTATCTTAGTTTAATTTGACACAGAGTTTAAAAAATGAAAGAAGACTTTTGAAATGCGTAATTATAACGAGGGAGAATTGTATTGATAGGGAGAAGTGCAATCACATGCATTGATATATGAGTTCATCTCCAAATTAATACAAACTCTTCCAAGAAAGAAGAAAGAAATAAAAAGATAAGAGTGAGGTTTCAGAATTAATCTAAATAATTAAGAAAAATAAAGATATAACTTCATAGCATAACTCTAATAGAATATATTTTATTCTATGTATAGGCATCCTCACAAAGTGCACATGCTCCTTCTCAAACCTAATTTGCCAATTTTCCAAATGAACCCTTCATCATGGTTATATTTGTTACACTTACAATAATCCAAAGCAAGATTTAAATATAAAAATGTCTCAATCTTTTTTAGACAAACTAATAAATAAAGTAAGACAGTCTTTTTAAAATGGAGTGAGTATTTGATATACTAATTAACTTATGTGGAATTACGTTCCAAATTAAAATAGAAACTGCAAAGAAGCCAGTGATTCTACATATAAAATAAAAACCAAAAGAGAAAAGGGAAGAAATTTAAACAAAAGAATATGGATTTTTGTTAACCTATGGGTCTCATTATCTACTTTTGTACAATGTGAAAGCTCCTATAGAAATGGCCTTTAAGAGACAACCAAAAAAATGGTTACCCAGAGGAGATGGCGGCTGATTTACAAGAATAGCCTTGAAGGTGGATGATCTGAACTTTTCAACCCACTTACTTCATGAGAAAAACTTCAAACAGTGCCGGCTAAAGGGTAAGGCAGCCAAAGCAATGGCTTTAGACCCCTAAATCTTGGGGACCCCATTTTTACTAATAGATTTATGAATTAATTTCAAGAAAAAGAAATTACTTCAATGTATGTGATATTTTTCGCTTTCCGAGATTCAAACTGCATAAATTTTGATCAATATTTTAAGATATATTTTTTATCAAATTGATATAAATAAAATAATAACTTATAGTACTTTTCATGTAGTTTTCAAATATATAAATTTTAATCTTAAATTATTGAGTTAATCTAATACAATTTAACTTCAAAATTTAATCAAATTGACTCTTGAAGAGCAAAAAGTATCACATAAATTGAGACGGAAAGAGTAGTATTTAAAAGTGAAAAGAAATAACTTTAACTAAAAAGAGAGAAGAAAAACTATTGTATTTGTTACCAATGCTGATTACACCGGTTTGAAAAATAGACTTCATAATAAAAATATATAAGGAGTTTTCTTTAAAAGAAAAGTTAGGGCCTCTAATCAAGATTTGACTTTAGGCCATCTAGGACGTTGAGTCGGCCCTGACTTCAAGTGTAACAATTTTTGACTTTGGACTTTAAAAGTTTCCCCGTGGGGTAAGTGTGAGTCAAAAGTTCAAGACCACCAATTTTCAAGGTTATTCGTGTAATTTTACTTCAAAAAGAAAGATATTTGCCAACAATATTTTTTTTTGTCATATGTTGGAAGTCGTTGCCAAAAGTATTTTTCGCAACAACAAAAATTGTTGCATGTTATTTCAATAACCTCCTATATGAAAAGTTTTCGCAACAACAAGTTGTTGCCATTTTCGTTTTTTAGCAACAATATATTACAGTTTTGTTGCCATTTAGCTAAAATTTTATTGTTGATGCTATACTTTCTTGTAGTGTTTCCTGATACTAGTCTTTCTCAAAGTGCGTGGCTCGTTTATCCCATATCATTATTATAATTTTTGTATTGCATGTTGAACTTTATCATATGCATACTTCAAGAATTTTTGCTTGAGTTATAAAAGCATTTAGACACACATATTATTGTTTTACAAATAGATGAAAAAAATTTAAGACTAAATTTTTTGTTTGAGCATCTCAGATGAAGTAATGTTTCACTCACAAAAGTTCAACTTCTTCTTCTTCAAGTAGAATTCATGTCAAATATAATTTAAACTTTAACTTAAAATATTAATTTTTTAAACTTCAACCAAATATTGTTCCAACAAATCATTTAAATTAGATACGTAATCGATATTTGTAACTAACAATTATACAATAAATTTCTTTTTTATAGTTTAAAGTTATATGTTTTTCAAATCTTAAAAGATATTTTCATAAGTATAATATGTGCATTTTCAAATTAGTAGGAGGGCTATTGTTTGTGAAAAAAAAGACTAAATGCTAAAAAAGGAAATTGACTCGATGATGACAACAATATAACCCCAGGTTTTCCTTCACTTCACATTTTTTTCTTTTGTCTTTTCCCTCAAGCTTGTTTTCATTTTTTTTTTTTGTTGCAATGTGTATTTTATAGTTATGAGCAAAAATTACTTTCTATATGACTACCAATCTCGGAGAAGAAATAAGAGAAGACTTTAGTTTATAATATATAGCTTTCAATATCATTCAATCACAAAAATATCGAACTTGTAAAATTATGCATAAAAATTGTCAAGAAATGAAGTACTCAAAATTTATGTGCCAAAAGATGATTAAACTTTCTTTTTAAAGGCTAAAATATTGTCAATTCAAAATCAAACTACCACACTTTCCCCTCATCGAAACATATAAGTATATTATATGATTCTTCAATATATAGATCTTTAAAGGTATTTATCAAATCGGTGAAGATATCTTACCTCAAGAAACTAAATATAAATCAAATATTTCTTCCTTGAATTATACTGTCTTTTTCGAACTAAAATAGTAGCAGCCTGTTGATAATATTATCAAACTGTTTCGCTTTCACTATCAGTTGCATAAGTACTATTGTTCAATTTGTTGTAAAAAATATTAAAATCGTGCAAGAGAATTATAATAAAAATGTGAAAGGAATGGAGACAACGCGTTTCAGAGAAACTATGTTGAAGATATTAATTTTACTACAATGTGCAAATGATTAATGAAAATCCGATACTCAAGGTACAATGCCTGATTAAAAAATAAAGGTACATTCTTTAATTTCTTTTCCCACAAGAACTTCATCCCATTAAAAATTTTTGAATTGAAGTATAAGATTTTCAGAAGAAATAAAACTTTAAATCCAAACCAAAACAGAAAGCTTTTATTTTAAAACCAATGGTAAACCATGTATTAACTACTCCGGTTGAATAAATGTGAAAGAAAACATTTGAGAAATTATTTTGCCAATTTGAAGGCGACAACCCTTCAAATCAAGGTATAAGGTTTTTTTTTTTTTTTAATATTTTCTGACAGAGAAATATTTATTAAAAGTATTAATTACTAATGAAAGAACACAACTATTTAGAAAAGACACAACATAAATCTATATATTTTAGGCATTTCCTTAATTATTATCATTAAATATAAATAATTAATATTGAAAATATATTTTGGTAATTCAACTTTTTAGGTATGGACTTCCTACGATTTTGCAAAAATAACATCGATATTGTTAAAATAATATTTCGAGTAAGTAATTATACATGAAAGAAGTATATTAAGTTCAAGATGATCGGATATAATATGAATCTACGAAGATGAACATTTCAAGTTTATCGCGCAGTATGGACAGGAATGGTCAATAGTCCAATATTCTCTGTTAGACAAGAAATTAAAAAATAGTGCAATTTCAATTCATAAAATATAATACACTAATAGTATATAAGATTGTTGGCCTAAATACAATACTTACTGAAGAGATTAAAATTTTCCCTTTTGATTTCAGTTTCCACAAATACTAAGTCCAATAAGGAGGAGGAATAGAAGATATGCAGTGAACAAATTTTAAGTGTTTAATTTTTTATGTAAATAAGGTAAATGTTTAAAAACTTCAAACATATAGGTGAGAAGTCTGATATTTCTTGTGTAAGCGACTTCAAATATTTCTGTCTCAAGTTTGGCTACTGGTCTAGAGGATAAGGAGGAGAAGAGAAAGAGCATCTCTTTTGTCTAAAGTTTGCCAACACTAGTTACATGTTAAATATCTTTGAAAAAATGAATATAACTTAAATATACTCCCAAGTACAATAATTCCAACATATGATGATAGTGAAACTGCCACTCCATGCCCAAACAACAATGATTCTAGATTATGGATCTACCTATGTAGCTATGTCCCTTTCCCCCATTTTAGCTCGTCTTCTAATCTTCAAATGTGTTCGTGCTCCCTTCTATAGGGTAATATGCTCTTTGTTCCTTGAAGTGAACCTTTTATGTTCCTAATTTCATTTACGTATGTTAATTTGATGGGAATTTGTTGTTTGTGGAGCCTGGAGAGGGGAGGATGGATGAAAAAGGCAAATTGTGGAAGAACAGCGAGCCTACACAGAAAATTAAAGGACAAAGGAAAAAGACCCTACAATTCTGAACCAACACTAAGCTGTACATGAATGAATAATAACGTGACTTGTTTAGGTGGGGAACTCAAGGAGATAAATTCTCATTTTTCACAGGTCCCAAAATTAACATTAAGAAAAAATTATGGACTCGTTGTAGAAAGGATAGAATATGAACCTAATAGTTCTTCTGGGGTCACTCCAATACAATGGACCGGCGGAGGCATACTAAACCAACTTAATGCTAATGTTATGCCATAGTTTAAGGATGCCAATGCACACATTACTGTTGGCTCAAGCTGTATAAACATTTAGTTGAAATATTTTTACAAAAAATTAAACATATCTATACTAATTATTAAACAGAGGTGTTTTCACAACGAAACAATGATGTAACTGTAAGTTAATTTATATTAACCTATGAACATTGCACTGAGTAAGAACGCCATAAAAGCGAGATTAGATATGTACCTATTAAGCTCTCTTGTCCATGTTCATTAGTGCGGAAATGTTCCAACTGAAGTTGGTTAGGCCAAGTCTTCCTCTCCTTCTCCTCTATAGTCATATGATGGTTTCATTGGGTAGTTGCCAAGGTTGAGGAGGGGAGAAGGACCTAGCCATATACTTGTAGGCTTAAAACAACAACAACATACCCAGTGTAATTCCACAAGTGGGGTCTGGGGAGGGTAGAAGTAGAATATACGCAGACCTTATCCCTACCTTTGTGGGGTAGAGAGATTGTTTCCGGTAGACCCTCGGCTCAAAAGAAGTGTAATCAAAGCATGATAGAAAGGAAAACAACAGCGACAAAATAACAAGATAAACATAGCAAATGAACAACAGGTAGTAGTGAAAATTTGAAGAATAAACTAATACTATCTTAGATCCACAACAATTCATGACGCCCAAGTCATGTCCACCATGGATCCAGGCCCAACATGGAATCCAAGGTATATGAGGCCCAAGCAATGTCCACCTACTATATTTGTTTAGCACGTTCTATAAACAAGATTTAAGTTAATGTTAAGTCCACATTGAAGATAATTTTCCAATAGTAACAATACTCAATATCTATTGTAAATCTTGGATCTGCTGACTCGTCTAGAAAGCCCGGTTATCTGTGAATTACGCGGTTTGGTGAGGAGGTTTGAAGGGGTGACAAAGGGGAAGTCATCAGAATTTTTTTCCGACTCAACAATTCCACAGTAGGTACTGAAGAGTGTCCCACCTGGAGATCTGGTTTGTGAATGATGATGCTAAATTCAAGAAATCTGAGACATGAAATCCTAAGGCATGGGTGTCACACAGGATGATGCAAACAGAAGCAAGGAAAAAGTAAAAACAATCACCATCCCGCCAACACATCATTCTGTTGGTGAATCATTTTAGCAGTCCACTGAAGAAATTAACAGATATTACAACATGGATATCTTTTGTGCCCCCACCCCTAAATAATTTGTAGGGACAAAATCCATGGTGAATTACTTCACCTCACTATTCAGTGATCTCTCATTTTCCTTGCTTGAGGTCAGTAAATATACTAAAAAAAATTGAAGCGATTAAATCTTCAAGAAGTGTATCATCACTTCCATTAGTAATGTCCCCATAGTGAGTGAGTTATATACCATCTTCAAGAAATAACAACCATTATCAAAAGGGCATCAATAAAATGTTAGACTAAGGAAGGGCGCGAAACAGTTTGACAACTTGTTGAGTGTTCTTTATAGTCCTGTCCTCCCCCCAGTAAACCCTTCTTGTTCACCTTCAAAAGTAGAAAAAAGAAAGGGGAAAGAGAACAGGATCTTGAGGAAAGAGAGAGTTTAACCTCTAAAATCATGCCTAGTTAGAAATAACTCTCTGGTTCATGTTGACTTCTACAGACACAAACTAGACAATAAGCTGCTTAGTTCATTAAAATGACAGGATTGAAATACCATATTTTATGTAATGGAAGATAACAAAAATAACATATTTCGTGTAACTTTAGGGTGGATACAGTTTAAAGATATCTGGAAGTTCATTGAAAAGATGAACATCATTGAAATCCTTAAGAGACAGCTACGAAGAGACAAAACTGTTACAGCTGCTCCCTACCATGTGAATCCAACTACTAGTTCATG
The DNA here is from genome assembly GCA_029783415.1 of Anisodus acutangulus. Classification (NCBI taxonomy): domain Eukaryota; kingdom Viridiplantae; phylum Streptophyta; class Magnoliopsida; order Solanales; family Solanaceae; genus Anisodus; species Anisodus acutangulus. Next base: position 38,197,079 of record CM056499.1, on the reverse strand, counting down.
ATATTCATGAAATTTGTACAATTACCTAATTCATGTGTTTAAGCACATTGCGCAATTGCGATTTTTGGCTTTCAATTCTTGCTTCCAAAAGCTTGGACTTCAAACCATGCTTCCGGATTCCCCGTGGCCATTCAATACATCCTTTCATGGCTCGAGTGGTATGTGGATTCTTTGGGCCACCTGAACAGCAATGATTCACAAAATCTTCGTAGGCTAGTTCCCTTTCAGCTGGTACATTCTCTGACAAAATAACATCCAGATTAGATGTTAATCCATTTGAAAGTCTTCCACTGTCATCAAATGAGATTGTCTTACAAAAGTCATCACTTGACAGTGAGGATCTCTTAAGCTTGCGAAAAGAGGATCCTTTCCTCTTTGATTTCCTTGGTAATACTGAGGTTATTTCACTGGTCTCAAAATCCAGAGAACCCGATTGTCCAGTGTTTTGGTCATGATTCACTTCGCCACATAAAAGATATCTCCCTCGGTCAATATCATTGACAGAATGCTCAGTTTCACCAACAGTGTTATTTGAAAACTGAATTTCAGCTTGGATCACTGTTTCCCTGCCACTTGCACCTTTGCAACTCTCATCATGATCAAGAAAGCCATTCATACATTCACTGCTGGAGTTCATAGCGCCATTTCTACTCTCAGTACCAACAGTTTGGATTGCAGAGGAATGACAAGGAATACTATAATCAGCGCACTTATTAGTTCCCAATTTTTTAGCTTCACAGATAATAGAACCCTCATTAGGTATATATTTGTCATTTGATATTGGAGAGCTAGAAGAGAACTCCTTTATTTCTTGGATGCTCAATGAGTCAACGACCTGCTTGACCACTTGCACTTCAATTAAGTCAGACATGTCCACAGTTACATTTTTAGACCTCAATAAGCTCTGAAGTTCTGATATAAGATTACTCATCAGGCAATATTTTTCTTCTAAGAGTAGCTTCGCATCAATTAGCTTCATTTGCACCCGTTCTTCGCGCCAAACCTCAGCCAATTGAAGCATTTTTCTCTCTTCTTCCACTTCCTCCTCAAGTTTGGCACTTTCATTCTTCAATACTTCAATTTCAGCTTTGTCTTCTTCAATCTCCTTGACTAGCTCATTACACACATCCTCCAGCAACTCTCTAGATTTTCTCTCTCTCTCATAATCATTTTTATATTGTCTGGCAGATAACTTTGAATCAGCTAGATCAACCAGCAATCTGGAAGTAACAACATCCAGCTGTTTACAATTTCTTCTTTCTCTTCTCAAATCATCTTTTAAGCCATCAAGTACAGCATGCATCTTCTGACACTCTCTTCTCATCCATGAGGTTCTTTCTTCATTCAGCTTCCTCACAGAGTGCTTGAATTTCTTTCTAAGGTGCCTCCTTTCACCCTCTAGCTCTTCAATGCAAATTCTTGCTCTTATTAGCTCAACTTGTAAAGCAGGAGCAACTGAGGTATTAGCAGTATGTTGACTTTCATTAAGCTTTACAAGGGTGTTGGAATGATTAACTTCTTTGGACATTTTTAAGTGGCCAGGATCCCACTTTGTAGCTCCCTCCATCACAGATTTAGGAATTGGTATCCAAGAAGGGAGCTAGCAATAATGAAAATAATCATGCAAATGGTCAGAAAGGCTGGATTTTAATCAAAATGGAACTTCCAGTTTGAGTATTTAGTAGAATGAATTAGTGGAAAGGGAGAAAGAAAGGCGACCAAACGTAAAACAGGAATCAAAGTAAAGGAGGATGCGTAAAATGGAACCCAATAGGACAAAGAAGGCAAGCTAAACCATATCTGCATTACAGAAATATAGTGGGATGTGTTTTTGCAATGACCTGCAGAATGACTAAAGCAAAATATACAGGCATCAGTTTTGATCTACTTAGAATTTCAGTTTTGACTTCTTTGCGATGATCAAGGAAACAAGTACTATTTCATTGTGTCGAGGTGGCTATTTACAACCACTGTAATATTATCACAAAAGTTGATGTTTTCTCATGACATCATACATCATACTGATTAGGATCTATTACCTTCCTCCCTGTTCTACTTTAACTTCCCATATTTAGTTGATAAGTATAACTAAAATCCTCGACTCCCCCATAATTACCTGATCAATACCCCAAACATGTCTTAATCTTGTGAAATTGCACGATGCGAGCAAGCTGGCAGTGCAGAAATGAGCCAAGAGTACATGAACCATTGAGTCCAATTCAAAGATATGCAATTGCACAATATTACTCCTAAGTATCAATTTTTTGGAGCAACAGGTTCGAGTCGTGGAAGCAGCAATAAACTATCTCTGTCATACCCAAGCCCTTGGGGTGCGGTCCTTTCCCCGACCATGCTAACTTTGTGCACCGGGCTGCCCTTTAGTAAGTCTCATTTTCTTGTGCTAAGCAGTACATTCAATTCCTCCCCATCCCCAACAACAAAACAGCATATATAAGAAACGAAAGAGGGAGTTGGGGTATAAATAGAAACAGAAATACAAGAAAGAAACAATGGTTTACATATGAAAACAATAACAAAGAGTTTAATTCAATCACACCTGAAAACCTACCGGATGAATTGATCCACACTGCCGCTTTATACTGCCGCCACCAGCAGCCGCAAAATGCCACAGGCCAGCGGCGAGCTTCCTGGCAGAGACACCCACCTTTGCCTCACCATTAAAACGCTCAAATCCTCTCAAGTCCATTTGGTCATCACCTTTTTCCTGAAACTTGCTCAACAAGATATGATTGACTGAGGCTGGCCCACTTTCACCTTTTACCCTCCTCCTAGCTCCGGTCATCGGAGACCTTATTTTCTTCCGGCGGTGATTCAACTTGTGATCAGTAGTCAATTGACAATCAAATGAACTAGTAGTTGACTTGTAAGTCCCATCTTTCTTGACATTTGCAGTTTTCATGAGGAGCAATCTATGCTCTGTCACAGAAATACTTATGATCATAAATTTGAACTCGAACTATATTACTACATATACTATATAATTATAATAAAAAATAAACTTATATAAACTGATTTTGGTGAACAGAATTAATAGATAGTAGAATAAAATTGTGTATATTGCATTATATGAATGATCTTCGAAAGTTTGAAACAGGGCGGGTCTTGAAGGTTGGTGGGGTTGTCGGACTTTTGGGTTAGTCAGTCCCTCGAAATTTTATTAAAGATTGACAACTCCTAACTGTACCTCTGAGTGTGTATGTTTTTTATGTTTTAACTTTTTCTCTTCGTAACTTTTTGTGCACGTTTAATTTTTTAAATGTCAGCAACTAGGCCACATATTCAGCCCAATTCTGTCCCTTTTTGTGCACGTCTAATTTTTTAAATGTCATCAACTAGGCCACATATTCAGCCCAATTCTGTCCCTGCTTCTGTTTCAAGTCACAATACCGATTCCAGTGTTGGGCCAGCAGGCCTGCTGGTGAGTCCGTCATCCATCCGATTTTTTCTCAAAATTCAATCAATTCTCCCCTGAGTCACAGACCGGTCACTCGTAGTCAAATTGGTATTTTTAAACCAAAGAGACATTATAATCTAAATTCTAATGTTCTTAAATCCCCCTACCCCGTAACCCAGTATCTGTGTTAAATGATCCGAATTGGAAATTGGTCATGAACGACGAATATGATGCTCTTATTGAAAATAAGACGTGGGAGTTGGTGTCCCGTCCTTCTGGTGTTAATATTATTCGGTCTATGTGGATTTTTACTCATAAAGATAATTCTGATGGTTCTTTTGTGAGGCATAACGCTCGTCTTGTATGTGATGGTAAGACTCAGCAGATTGGCGTAGATTGTGGTGAGACATTTAGTCCAGTGGTCAAACCGGCTATCGTTCGCACTGTTCACAGTCTGGCTCTATCAAAAGCATGGTCAATTCATCAGTTGAATGTGAAGAATGTTTTCTTACATGGTGATCTTAAAGAGACCATTTACATGCATCAGCCCTAGGGATTTCGAGACCCCGGATATCCTCATCATGTCTGTTTATTGAAGAAGTCATTGTATGGACTCAAGCATGCCCCACGGGCTTGGTATAAGCGATTTGCAGACTATGTTTCGTCTATTGGGTTTTCTCACAGCATGTCTGATAATTCATTGTTCATATATCGTCATGGTACTTTCCTGGCTTATATTATATTATATGTGGATGATATTATCTTGACTGCCACTTCTGATGCTTTGCACAAGTCTATCATGACAATGCTCAGTTCTGAGTTTGCTATGAAAGAATTGGGGCCCTTGAGTTACTTCTTGGAGATTGTTGTCACTCGTCATGCAAGTGGGTTATTCTTATCACAACGGAAGTATGCCGCTGAGATCATTGAGCGAGTTGGTATGTCCTCGTGTAAGTCTACTTCCACTCCAGTTGATACTAAACCCCAGGGTGTTGCGGCTGACTCACCTTACGAGGATTTCTCCCACTATCGCAGTCTTGCTGGAGCACTTCAATATCTTACTTTCACGAGACCATATATTATGTATGCAGTACAACATGTGTGTTTGCTTATGCATGACCCTAGGGTTGAGCACATGAATGCGCTCAAACGCATTATACGATACCTCCAGGGTACACTTGACTATGGCTTGCATTTATATCTGTCGTCGACCTCTACGCTTGTCTCGTATACAGATGTTGATTGGGGTGGTTGTCCAGACACCAGACGCTACACGTATGGTTATTGTATGTTTCTAGGTAATAACTTGGTCTCATGGTCTGCCAAGCGACAGTCTACATTATCACGCTCTAGTGCAGAGGCCGAGTATCAAGGGTAGCCAATGTGGTATCTGAATCATGTTGGTTACGAAATCTTCTATTAGAACTTCATTGTCCCATTTAAAAAGCTGCATTGGTTTATTGTGATAATATTAGTGCAATCTATCTTTCTGGTAATCCGGCTCAACACTAGCGCACTAAACACATCGAGATAGATATCCACTTTGTTCGCAAAAAGGTAGCTCGTGGACAAGTACGCATCTGCCATGTCCCTTCCAGGTATCAAATTGCAGACATTTTTACTAAGGGTCTTCCCTCGGTTCTATTTGACGATTTTAGGGACAGTCTCAACGTACGATGACCGCCCTCTATGACTGCGGGGGTGTGATAAATAGCATCAATATATACGTGATATACACGGTATAGACACTGCCATGTGTATACCGTGTATATCACGGATAACACGAGCAATATAAGGAAATACCGAGACCGTGTATATCACGGTAATATGGGTAGTATATTGTTGTATTTACTTAGCATTGTACATTTACCATAATTGTAGAATTCTTGTACAAATTGAATAGAGTTTTGGGAATAGAATAGGAATAGAATTTCCTATATTATGAAAATTATAAACTGTATATATACTCATTCATTAATGACTCAATGGAGGAAGAGCTAACCGAGATCATTCATAGGTTAATCAAGATAGAGGCTGAGATTCTACAGAAATGATATTGTTGATGGACCCCCTTCTCCTCACAAAATCGTATGAAATATATGAGAAGTAATAACTTCCCTCACATTTTTTATACTGATGATGATAATGACTTATCAAATGATAGCCCGTTACTTGAGACTGGAAACATTGCTTTTGGGAATGAATGCACCAGGGTTCTTGATATTTGAAATGATGCTGGTTAATGGTAGAAATAAGTGCATGTTTTTATCTTTGATCAATGGAGATGCTATGTCATCTAAATATTTTATTTATGTTATTTTGTTTTAGCTTGTCCCTTGTTTGTTTGTTTGGATTTTGGAATGAAAAAGTTTGTTTTGAAATGGAACAGTGTATCTCTTTTAATATGTGTATGGTTAATCAAATGTTCCAATGGAATAATTAGGTGTGAAGAAATTAACTAAGATGATGGAATAATTTTATGTGAAAACACTAGCACTTCAAAAAATATTTAATTTTAATTACACGGATTCTTATATTTTTTATTTATCCACATTAGATAATTTAATTAAAAATTGGCCAAAACGCACTCAATATACATATTATTTGGACAAAGTGATGTACAAAAGTTTAATCAACTTAAAAATAGAAAAGAAAAAGAAATAAAATAAGTGAATAAAAATAACACATGGGTTGCAACCGTTTATTTTTACACTCCAAACGGCGCATTGATTAACCAATCAGTGCAAAAAATTAAAATTATGACGGTTGAGATTGCTACATAAATTTATTTAAATCAAGACTACTCATGAAACATCCCTACACAATCAGAAAAAATACAATCTGAAAACCACTTCAAATTCATCTATAGAATGGCCACATCTCGAAGTGTTACACATCCTAACGTAGACCACATGAACATCCCCCTCCCCCCATATTGCTTATCATAACAATGTTGTTAATGCAAATTTCCAATTATCTCAAGAGATTGATGATCTAAAGAGAGAAATGAATTTTCTAAGGACTCTTTACAATGCTCTTAGTAGAGATAATGATGAACTAAGAAGAGAACTGCGCTTTGTAAGGCAGAAATTATTTCAACACATCAATGAATTCGACAATGGGGCAGTTTATAATGTGTGGTGAAGTAGGTGTTAATACTGGTGGTTTGTTTATGTTTTAGTATTTTTTTTGTGTCAGTTTTATGGTATTTTGGTTGTGTTTATGTTATTTTATTTTTTAAGTTTTGTGGTATTGTGGTGGTGTATCGACATTGATATTCAACCCTAATGAAATATTCAGATTACTGTCATATATTTCTAGATTATTTTTTCCATCTTAATCATTCCTTAAAATTTCATTTTATTTATTATTTAATCAGATTCTTGTTATAAATTTTAGGGATGTATATTTAATCTAAAAAATCATTTTGTAACAACTTGCAATACCATATCAAAATAAAATAATTTGCAAGACCAAATAAAACATAATATTATTGCAAATTAAACAGTATTACAAGCAAATTTTCCTGAAATCTTCAATCCAACTACAATTCCAACCAAAAAATAAGCTAGCCTAGAGATATTTTCATCATGATCCTCGACATTTTTCAGTGCCCCAAATGTTTCTCCAGGTATTTACCCAGATGATTCCTCAGCTACTACTTTAAAATTATATTCTCTTAATGCATCCATGGGTTCTTCATGTGTTGCAAATTGTTTGACGATGTTTTCTCGAAAATTATTTGCCAGTGGTGCACACTCCCACCAATCATCAAAGATACCTTGCTTTCTCCCCTTAGAAACAACATAAAAATCACCCTTCTTGGCCATTTGATCTTAATCCTAGACTAATAAGAAGAAAGAGGAAAGAGAAAAAAAAAAAAGAAGATCTAGTTGAATATTGATCGCCTAAACATAAATATAAAGTGGAATCTTTCTATGGATGTTATACACATCTATTTGATGATCAATGAAAAATAAGGAGTGTATAAATAGCGTATATGAAAAGTATTGTATATAAATAGTGTATATGAAAAAAATTAGTATTTGAAAAAAGTGTATATGAAAAGTATAATTTTGATATTAGGGTTCCACATTTATCCCAACTGATTGAGTATTGAGAAGTAAAGAGTAATGATGAAATAGTGTAAATTTTGAATTTTTTTACTTTTCCACTCTTCTTTTTTAAGAAGGGTATTAACGGAACAACAAATTAATTCAATGATCAATGCACCCTCAAAGGCCATCTGAAATTACATTAATACCCTAATTTGGACGAGTTGTGCCAAGTTGTGACAAAAGTGATTGTGACAAATATAATTATCAATGAGTATATAGTATGGCTGACCAATGGGACGGGACAAGACAGGATTAGGGGGACGGGGATTTGGGGATGGTGGAGTGGGTCGGGATCGGGATTAGGGGGACAGTATTAGGGGGATAGGAAGTGGTCCCATCCTGTCCCACATCCCACTATCAAAGGGAACAGGATTTGGGGGGGGGGGGGGGGGATGGGACGGGAAGGGGAATTTGGGGGACTTTTAAAAACTTTTTTTACACACTTAATTTTTTAAAAAAATATGTTTAAACACTTAAATAATTGAACAAGATAGTGAAAAAATTCCAAGGCTAATTGCCTCTTATATTATTTAATAGAAATATAATTTTTTTTCTAATACAATTTCAAAATTACAACTTTGTTTCGTAGTTCAAAAGTTGCAAATCACATAGTAAATTGGCATTAAAAAATAACATATGCAACCATACTTTTTCTAATTTTCTGACAATCTCTTGAGGATCTTCTGTTGGAATTGGAATTTGTTGGTCAAATTATTCAACGTCGTTTCCTACTCCCTCAGATAAGATTTCGTTGTAATTGTAGCCATCTTCTTCATTGATCTCTGGTTGACCGCACCTTCTACGCTCCGCTCTTAATCTAATCTCTAAATAAATCTACAATCTCCAAACTGTCTCCCGCCAATGAGTGTTTGTGCTCTCCTATTTGAAACCTTCCAACACAAAAAGCGCTTTCAGAAGCTGTAGATGACGCTTGAATATTCAACACATCTCGTGTCATCTTTGATAGAGTGGAAAATGTCTTTTGATTCTCCCTTCAGTATTTTAACAAGTCTTCACGTCCATTTTCATTAGCAATTGATTCGAACGGTACAACACCCTGCAAAACATAAACATCAAACTCGTTAATTTGTGAAGCACTTGAATCACTATACATTCTATTTCGAAGGTCTTGAATACTTGAAGCAGAAACCGCATGTTTGTTATAAAGTTGAACTGAAGTAGAAGAAGATGGTACAAAAGTCGTTTGATTATTTACACTTTTCTCTTGGTAATACATATATATAGTTTTGCATTGTGTTTGTATGCTAGAGATAACATATTATTTAGTTGGTTTTGTTTCAAGTATTTCTAGGCATTCATAAATTATTTCAATAAGGGCATTACAACCGTCTACTTTAATAGTAGGATTTAATACAACACCAATAAAATAAATAGTGAAAATAAAAAAAATTAAATTTTACAATCATTTTTTGTAATAGCTGGAGTGTAAGTTGATTTTTTCTTATATTCATTAAATAACAAAAATATTAGAACTATATAAAATAACATAGATGAAATAATATGATAATAAATACCAGAAAATTCCTTAATAGCTAAAAATAAATTCTCTAAGAATCCTCAAGCTAGTTGTCAACTTCACTCCCAATTTTTTAACTTTGATAGAAATTAGCAAATAAAATATAATATTTAGTGTGCAATTTAGACTTGTAAAGAGAGAGATATTAGAGAGATGGTAGGAAGATGTGTGAAGAAAATGAAGAGAAAAATGAGGTATTTATAGTTGAGAAATAGGGTTAATGTGTAAATATAATAACTTAGGGGTTAAAAATAAATATTAAGGAGGTGGGGGTTTATGGGGTGTTGGGGAGGCAAAATGGTGGTTTGTAACCGTTGCCAACGACTAGAATTGCAAATGGACGTTTGTGCAACGGCTACTTTCTGACAGAAACGGGACGGGCCGGGACGGGGCGGGACCGTAATAGGCGGGACATGTGCTTGTCCCATGCCGATTTCTAACCCGACTAGAGTCAATCCCTATCTCCTAATTTACCCAACAAAATCGGGAGTGGACGGGGCGGGATCTGGTTGTCCCGGCCCACTGGCCAGCCTTAGTATATAACTACTAAGTATTATGTATGTATCTTCCGTTCTCTCTTGAATCAATAATGCATCTTTAATGTTGAGGAACCGGGACTACTATCTCCAGAAATAGTCTGGTGTAAGCAAGAAAGCTGAATATAAAAAAAAATTAAAAAAATAATGCATCTTAAGTTACAAGTTACAACCAACTAAATTTCTTGGTTCTTGAGGAAAATTCCAAATTGCTGTGAATTGACAACCCAACAAACATCAGTCTATTTATTTTGCTTTTAATTTTGTACATTTAAGTTAGTGGCATTTACCTATCTTCTTTCCTGCACAACATTCATGGCCCTCTTTCTCTTTGTCCGAACTAAGTATATTAGTAGTACTATTAATTATCATTAGTTTTAGCAGCCATGACGTAAGTGATGACATTGCATTTTCTCATGTAGAGGAACTTCTTTTTAGTTTTTCTTTTTTAATTTAAAAAATATTTTCCCTTTGGTTTATCCAAAATATGAGGGGCCTCATTTGCTTTTCCTGCTTTAACTTTCTTCAAGAAGATGCTTCTTTTTATCATTGAATTCCACTAAAGTTGTTGAATCTTTACTTGTACTGTTAAAAAGTGAATCTTTATGCAAGAATCATGTAGAAAGAAGTAGTAGAATCATCAAGATAAACATTCTTGCATAGTAAACACATCAAATTAACACCTCCTTCATAACTTAGAAGGGTAGCTAAAACAGTGAATTTCACACAACATGTAATGGACATGAACATGGACATGAACATGGACATGGTCACCACCACTTTCATGCCACTACACAAACTTACAACACTGAGAAAAACCATCTTATTCCTATCATTTTTCACTGTCCACTCCCTCACATATACCACAAAGGAAGGGGGGAAAGTGATAAATGAGTACAAGCACATAGCAAGCAAAAGCATGATCTCTTAGTGGAGCTTGTTGGCAAGATTGCACTGCTTTCTGATCTCACCCTTTGTCCCAGTGAGTGGATTATTCTCAGAAAGAATAGTGATCGCTCTTGAAAATTCCTTGAAGAAATAATCTTGGCTCTTTGCCATTTTCTTTACATAGGGCTTAGTCCTCTTGTCAGTTGCTAGTTGGTGGTCAACTAACATTAAGCCCTTGTTGTCCAATATGTTCCTGTAGTAGTTGTTGTCTAGCTTCATGGGTGTGCCTCTGTCATTTCTCACATACTGCACTGCCTTTGGGTCTGGGATTGGGTCTGGACACTTCTTGAGCATGTGGGGTACATGGTCTGGGTTCAGCTGAGGGTCTACTTCTGGATACAAACGGTGAACCAACTTCACACAGTGTGTTCTTCCCACACTGTGTGCCCCTGTTCAATAAGACCACATCACACAAAATTAGCTTTGATTTTTTCACTCACATACCAATAAATAAAATAACAGCCCAGTGGACCGTATGGCCTCTACTGATACAGTAAACGGCTTGAACACACCTTATGGTCACCTGACAACAACTCTTATAGTTGGGCCAAGGCTCACTTCACTCTCAAATACTAATAGAGGCAGAGTCAAATTTCGAACCCGTAGCCAACATTCTAGTTCCACCCATGGATACTAACAGATCAAAGAAAATTGAAGTGCTCTTTTTTGCTTTATTTTTTCTGTGGGGTGCAAGTGTTGTAGCCAGAATTTTTGATAAGGGGTTCAAAAGTATAAAGAAATAAACACACGGAAGAAGCCAAGAGTTCCAACATCTATTATATAAACATAAAAATAATTTAATTTTTCGCCAAAGGTTCGGCCCGTACTAGCTCCGCCCCTGGGGGAGGGAGTCTGTTTATAGTACCTAACAAGGCAACAACTCCAGGAGTGTTGATTCCAATGTTGGCAAACCTATCAAGAACAACACTCATGCTTTCATTGTGGTCTGGGAGGTGTTGTTCAAGAATATCTGCTCTGCTCTTCCTTCCATCTCTTCTTCCAGCTTTGAGTGGGATATGCGGCCCTCCTAGCTGTGTAAAAGTCCATTATACATATCACTAGATATTAGTATTACAGTTTTTAACCAAACCACTTTAAAGAACCAAAAAAGGAAACACAGAAAAATATCTGAGCCTGTCAAAAATACATAAATAGTAGACAAGTAGTCGAGTACACAGAGTAAATGCTCACAAAGCAAATGTTTGCTCAAAGTTGGAAAGTTTATAAACTATTGACTAGAGTAGATCCAGATCTACTACTACAAGTACACATGGAAATAAAAGAAGGGAAGTTGATCTACTACTACAAGTACACATAGAAATAAAAGAAGGGAAGTTTCTTGGAAGTTAAAAGATTTTAGTAAGTTACTAGTAGTAAAACTTACAGCAACAATGCCATCTCTACCAGACAAAACAAGAATATCAGCACAAGAAACAACACCAGGGCACTCCCTTTCTACAGCTTCCTTAATAGTCTCAATGTATCTGAAGTTTCTCATACCAAAACTCCTGTCTGTCTCCTTCTCAGACAGCATCCTCCTTGTTGAGTCCAACAACAATGAAGCATCACATGACTGCACCAAAAAAAAAAGTTCAGTTGTCATTTCTTCAAAAAGGGTGGCTAAAGAAAAGGAAAAAAAGAGAGTACTATTTTTGTTTTGTGTACCTCAACAAAGCAGTCATGGAAAATGTTTCTGAGCCAAGAAAATGCAGTGTTCTTGTGGCGTTTGTAGAGAAGTTTGACTTGTTCTTTGATGATTTCTTCAGCTTGAGGGCAAGTGTCCTTGTAATAGTCCATAACAAGGCTAGGATTGTTGTCCTCAGCAAAAGCAGAGAGAGCTGAAAAGAAGAGGATAGCAAAGAAAAAGAGAAGTTTGGAAGCCATTTTTCTTTACTCAGTACTGTGACTAATGGTCACAACTCTTGTTCTTTGGATGATCACTCAGCTACTGCTTAAATAAGGAAAAAAGTGCTGAAATTGCCCACAAAGAAATGACCTTTTTCTTTTTATTTCTGTAATGATTTTACTCATATGCATTGGCTGCCTAAATAAATTAATCTGCTATTTCTTTGTACTCTAGTAATCATATTAGTTGATATATTTACTGTTCAAATTTCTCAATTAATATTTATTCATAATACTTTGTCATGATCTCTTTGCTTTACTTTTCTTCACTTTCTTCAAATTTTCTCTAACCTTTTGTTGTCATATTTTCTTTAAAGCCAAGTTATTTCAGAAACAGTCTCCCTATCTCTCAAGTAGGAGTAAGTTATGCGTACACTTTATCCTTCTCATATCCATCTTATGAGATTATATTGAGTATGTTATTATTATTACATTTAATTTATTATACTTCCTCCGTATTAAATATTTATTTGATTTTAATTTGACATGAAATTTAAAAAGATAAAGATAACTTTTGAATAGATATGAAAAGAGATATCAAAATGTCTTTTAATCTTGTGAAATATATCATGTGAAAAGTTAAATTAAAAAAAATTTAAAAAAAGAAAGAGACATTTTTTTTAACGAATCAAAAATAAAAGAAGTCAAATATTTTAAAATAAAGGTGAAAGAAATAATCCCTTGATTATTTCATTGATTGAAAGGTTATATATACAAGTTACATATTTTCATAATAGGAGAATCATATTCCTATTCTATTCCTAAAACCTTATTCTACTTGGATACTAAATATACAATTATGGTAATTCAAATATTATAGTAAGTGTACAATACTAATTACACCACAATATTACCTAAACTAGGAGACTACAATATTACCTAAATATGTACACCGTATACGGTTTACCTATGGAATCCGAGAGCAACAATATACATAATATACACATGTATATCATGTGTATATTATATATATTTAACACAGCTGAGACTGTCCCTAAAATCTTCAAAAAGGACCGAGGGAAGACCCTTTGTAAAGATGTCGGTAATTTGATATCTTGACGGGACATGGCAGACGCGTACCTGGCCACGAGCAACCTTTTCGCGAACAAAGTGAATGTCCATCTCGATATGTTTAGTGCGCTGGTGTTGAACCGGATTACCAGAAAGGTAGATGACACTAATATTATCGCAATAAACCAAGGTTGCTTTCTGAATAGGTGAATGAAGCTCCAATAGCAAATTACGTAACCAACATGATTCCGAGACCACATTAGCTACCCCTCAATACTCGGCCTCGGCACTGGATCGGAACAATGTCGACTGACGTTTTGCAGACCATGAGACCAGGTTATTGCCAAGAAACATATAATAGCCAGACGTAGACCGTCTGGTGTCTGGACACCAACCCCAATCAGCATCTGTATACGAGACAAGTGTGGACGTCGATGAAGGATATAAATGCAAATCATAGTCAAGTGTACCCTGAATATATCGAATGATGCGTTTGAGTGCATTCATGTGCTCAATCCTAGGATCATACATGAACAAACACACCTGCTGGACAGCATATGTAATATCTGGTCTAGTAAATGTAAGATATTGAAGGGCCCATGTAAGACTGCCATAGCGGGTGGGATCCTCGTATGGTACGCCGGCCGCGACACTAAGCTTCGACTTAGTATCAACTGGAGTGGAAGTGGACTTACAGGATGACATCTCAGCCCTCTCAATGATCTCAGCTGCATACTTCCGTTGAGATAAGAACAACCCATCTGCATGACAAGTGACAGTAATCCCCAAAAAGTAACTCAAGGGCCCCAAGTCTTTTATAGCAAACTCAGAGCTGAGCATTGTCATGATAGACTGGCGTAAGGCATCGGAAGAGGCAGTCAAAACAATATCATCCACATATAACAGAATATAGGCCAAGGACGAACCACGACGGTAGATGAACAAGGAATTATCCGACCTGCTGTGAGTGAACCCAATAGTTGAAATATAGTCGGCAAACCGCGTATACCAGAACCGTGGAGATTGCTTAAGCCCATATAAGGACTTCTTCAACAAACAGATATGATGAGGATGTTTGGGGATCCCTGAATCCTAAAGGCTGATGCATATAGACTGTTTCCTTGAGATCACCATGTAGAAAAGCATTATTCACATCTAACTGATGAATATTCCATGCTTTCGAAAGAGCTAAGTTGAGCACAGTACGAATGGTAGCCGGCTTGACCACCGGACTAAACGTCTCACCACAATCCACACCAACCTGTTGAGTCTTACCATCGCGCACAAGCCGCGCCTTATGTCTGGCAAATGACCCATCTGAATTTTTCCTTATGAGCAAAAATCCACATAGACCTAATAATATTAATACCAGATGGACGGGGCACCAACTCCCACGTCTTATTATCAATAATAGCATTATATTCATCGGTCATAACAATTTTCCAATTCGTGTCATTTAATGCAGACACGTAATTACGGGGTAAGGGTGATTTAAGAACATTAGAATGTAAATTAAAATGTCTTTTTGGTGTAAAAATACACCGTTGACTACGGGTGACTGGTCTATGACTCGGGGCAGAGGCGGGTGGATTTTGGGAATTTTCGGGACTCGGGACGGACTGGCCAGCAGGCAGTGGGCCTGCTAGCCCAAATCGAGAACTGAAATCGGGAACTGGGCCAATACTGGACCCAGAAACAGTACTCGGAACTGGGCCAGAACTGGGTAGAACGGATGGCCAGTTGCTGGACCCAGATTTGAAGACGACATTGTGTAGGGAGTACCAACGGGCAGTGGGCCCGCTGGAGAATTTTGGGTGCGAAATACGTCCGGAAAATAGTGAATAATAGACGGGGATATACTATCATCCAAATAATTATACGAACTAGGCACGGGAGTATTAACTTTAGCAAATGAAATTGGGTTTCATAAAAAAAATACATGGTGATTAATGATGATTTTATTAGAGGATAAATTAAAATATTTATAACCACGATGATTAGACGAAAAACCCAAAAATACACCCGGAGTAGACCGGGCCTGAAGTTTATTAATTGTGGTGGACGGGAATAACGGATAACACAAGCACCCAAAGACCCGAAGATGAGAATAAGAAAGAGTCTTATTATATAAAATTTGAAGGGGGGAAGAATATGTCAGACCTTTGGAAGGAATTATGTTAAGGAGATATGTAGCCATTTGAAGAGCATGATGCCAAAAATATGAGGGTATGGAAGCGTGAATTAATAGAGTTCGGACAATGTTATTTATGGAACGAATTTTGCGTCCGGCTTTCCTACTTTGTGAAGACGTATGAGGACAAGAAAAATGAAAATTGATCACATTATTAGCACAGAATTCCTGAAACACCCCATTGTCATATTCTTTGCCATTATCACACTGAATATTTTTTATTTCTCATTCGAATTGGGTTCTAATGAATGCTCTAAATTTTAAGAAGACGGAAAAAACTTGAGATTTTTTCGCTATCGGAAACATCCATAAAATTTTAGAATAATCATCCAAAAAGAGAACATAATACCGATGACCCAAAGAACTAAGAACAGGAGACGTCCATAAGTCGCTATGAATAATATCAAATGACTGTTGACACCCAATTTTGTCCCATCTTTTATGATTTTATTCGTAATTTTTAATATTTTGACACTTTTAAAATAATTTTAAAATATAGGCATATATGTGTATATCCTCTTATTATTATTATTATTCGCATTTTTTATATCATTTGCATTTTTATCATAATCATAAGTTTTATCCGAAAATTCTATGTTATTTTATTTTCGCAAAATTGCATCGCGTTCCCATTTTTTTTAAGCATTAAACATTTCACAAATATTATATTTTTATTATTATCACGTCGTTATGTTATTTTAAATAATTCACATCTTTTACAAAACAAAAATAATATTTTTTATATTAAACCCCTTTTATATTTTTATCCATAACCCATTTTCATTTTTCCAACCCAAAATAATTTCTAACCCATTTAATCTCCCCTCACCCAAAATAAATCAAAACCCACAAAATAAAACAAACCCCCCAATCTTCGGCCCACACCAAAACAAGCCCAAACTCCCCAATTAAATTCCCTTATACCCAAACCCCACAAAACAAAATCCCAAAACCAACCCAAACCTACCAAACCTCGCCCAGGCCCAACCGGCCAACCCGTCGGCCCAAACCAACTCGTCGCCCCAGACCAAGCCCATAACCCCCACCCCCTTAATTCCCCAAATCCCAAAACCAACCCAAACCTACCAAACTTCGCCAGGCCCAACCGGCCAACTCGTCGACCCAAACCAATTCCGTCGCTGACCCAAGCCCATAACCCCATCCCTTTAATTCCCCCAAATCCCAAAACAAAACCAAAAACCAAAAATTAAAAAAACTAAAAATCAGAAAACCTAAAACCCTACCCCCCCCTGAACCGACGCCGCACCCTACACCCCTGCCCCTTACGTCGCCGCACCCCTACCCCCGTCACTTCACCACTGCCACCACCCTACCCTGACACCGCCGAACTCTTGCCCCAAGAACACGCCCCAAAAATCAGATTTTGTTCCCCCTTTATTTTGAAATTTGAATTCGTTTTAAGGGGGGTATGAGGGGTTGGAACGTTGGGTTGAGTACCTATAAATACCCCATGTTGTTCTTCATTTTGGAGAGGATTTTTTTTTTCGGAGGATTTTTGGAAAAAATGATTCAATATATAAATCTTTGTTGTGTTCTTGATTTCAAGCATTTGGCTTCTTTGTTGTTTCAAGAATCAAGTCCGAAAAGGTTTGTTCTCCCATTTTGATTCTCTGATTTTCTTCACTGATTTCGGGTCGGGTCGACCGATTCATTCTTGATTTTCGTAATTCTTGCATTTCATATTTATGTATGTTGGTTATCTGAATTTTGTGTTAAAATTTGATTTGGATCACCGATTTCGGTCAGATTCTTGACCCGGTCGATCGACCGATTTGAATTTCCAAATTTCTTGCATTATTCTTTGTTGTTATCATTGGTTATCTGAAATTGATGAAATTATTTGATTAGGTTGAAACTCCAATTAGTCGGGTCATCGACCGGTCAGATCGCCTCAATTTGAATTTCCAAATTTCTTGCATTATTCTTTGTTATTATTATTGGTTATCTGAAATTGATGAATTTATTTGATTAGGGTTGAAACACCGATCCGGTCGGGTCACCGATCCGGTCGGTCGACGATTCTTAACATTTCCGAATTCTTGCATTTCATATTCTTGTTATTGGTTATCTGAATTTGGTGTTGAAATCGATTCGAAGTTTGGATCGTGATCGGTCAGATCGACCGGTTGGGTAACATTTTCGTAATTCTTGCATTTCATATTCTTGTTATTGGTTATCTGAATTGGGTGTTGAAATCGATCAGGGTTGAAACACCGATCCGGTCGGTCATCGATCCGTCGGTCGACCGATTTGGATATTTCGAATTCTTGCATTCCATATTCTTGTTATTGGTTATCTGAATTTGGTCTTTGAAATCGATTCGAGTTTGGATCATCGATCCGGTCAGATCATCGACCGGTCGGGCGACCGATTTGAATATTTCCGAATTTGAACTCGGGTCGGATATTTTAAACCGCTCATCGCTTCGTTTCTTTGGCAATCGCTTTTTTCTTGTTTTATTAATATCGCATTAAAGGCCGATTTAAATTGAATTCGAGGCCGCGCTTTTCTTTCATTTCGCTTCTCTGTTTTTAGTATAATCGTTTTAGATATCCGTACAACGGATATATTATTGTTTTATTAAGTTTCTTGTTTTAGATTTCTTGCGACGGATATCATTGTTTCTTGTTTTGAATAAATACCGCCTGTTCGCGCGTTTGTTTTTTTCTGTTTGCTCCCGTTTCAGATTCATCGCTTTTGTTTGTTATCATTTTCTTGTTTTAAACTAGACACCGCGTCATTTTGAACTGTTTTTTCCTCTGCCTCTGTTTTTACGCTACTGCTCACTCTTTGCTCACGCTATCACTGCTTCTTTGTTTACATTCGATTTAAACTTTTCCTGATTTGAACACGATACTACACTGGCCGATGAAAAATATCCGTCGATTTTGAGGCCTCCACAGTTGCAAAGACGGAAATATAACTTCTGGGCAATGATGAGGCTTAAACCTTTTTCCAAGATCAACATGTTTAGTAGGCGAGGTGACTAAAATAACCAACAAGTTATATATTCGCAGCCACGACGTGATTATAGTGATCTTTTCTATTTCACCCGAGAGACCAACACGTTTAGTAGGCGAGGCAATCAAAATAACCACATTAGTCATATGTTTGCAGCCACGACGTGATTGGAATGTTCTTTTCAAAATTTAAGTCTGAGCCCTCCGTGATCAAAACATTCACTGTTTTGAATGCGGATATGGAGTTATTTGTATTTAACTGTTTCTAACCGTTTGTTCTTGACAGCTTGCAGGGATTAAAGTAAATAACGGCGAATTATTCCTCGGAGTTTATTTATTTTATTTCTTTCTTTAATTCAGCTTTTATCCCGCTTTGTATTGTAATATTATTTATCGCACTTATGTAACTATTGAAATGCTTAGAATAGGCAAACTTAGGATTAATTCATAAGGTAGTTTAAGATTTGAAACCCGTCGCTAGCTTATTTATTTGTAGGCTCGGTTGAATTCAAACTTAGAAATCCTTCGCTAGTTTATTTATTTTAGGCTCACGAATTCAAGATTTGCAAAACAACTTTGTCGTCTTTTATTTGCTTTATTAATCATACCGAATAAGTTTTATCTTTTTATTATTTATTTTGGCAACTCGATGATTTCCGGAAGATTTGCTTCTTTGGCTTTATAAATAATTTTGTTTCTACTCTCGATTGACAAAATGCATATTTTTTCAACTCTACATGTATTTTTCTTTAAATGTCATACAAATGCATATTTTTTCTCTACATGTATTTTTCTTTTAAAAAATGCATCATTTATTAATTATTTGCAAACATCTTTAACTTCATACATTAAACATGCATTTTTCTAGCAATAATTAACCTGAGTTTGACCGGATTACCGCAAGTTAGCGGATCTTAAAGGATGCCTAAACCCTTCCCTTTAGGATAATAAAGAACCCTTACCTAGAATCTCACTAGTTTCGCAGACCTTAAAATTGGAGTTTACATTGCAGCACTTAGTTTAATATTTAGGTGTCCTAATTCACCGTAAAAATAATTAGGTGGCGACTCCTCAACCCTTTTACCCAGGAATCACCCCGAACACGTCCGTGCTCCGCTTTGACCCGAGCAGGTCAAAATAGGGCGCGACAGCATGGCGACTCCGCTGGGGAGCATCAGGTTCTTAAACCATAGCAAGTTCGGATTAATTATTGCTTTACTTTTTGTTCTTTATTTGATTTAGTGCTTTGATGTGTTTCATTTATGAGATTTTTGCATAAACTGCTTTAATTGCTATATTGTCTTACTGCTTTCCTTAAATTGGCATTCCGCTCATATTTCTTCCACTCTGGAAAATTGACACTATCACACACTACACGCGAGGTGTGTTTCGCGCACCCGCAAATTTCTTTCAATCTACCAAATTTTAGGAGAGTTGGCGTATGCGCGGAGTGACCGGACCATCCGATGGCCGCGTAGCCTTCTCACTCGAGTAGTCCGCTCGGGAACCTTGTGTCTAGTCAGCCAAATCTTAGAAAATTTAAGATAGAGCTATACCACCCTTTATTTTAAGTCATGCATGCATACATCTTAGGTGGGTTGATCCTTGGCATCAACTTCACAAATAAGAAAACCACCAAATTGTCGACGGGTCTCACAACCCAACGACCAATCAGCATATTATGTGTAGCAGGATATTGATGGACGGATCCAAGCCTAAACAGTATGCCAAAATCGGAAAATGTATATTCATTTTTTTTATTTATTTTGTTATAGATGGAGTCTGTGCCGCAAGTCAGGATGGTGAGTGGGATTCCGAGCAAAC
The DNA here is from genome assembly GCA_029783415.1 of Anisodus acutangulus. Taxonomy (NCBI): domain Eukaryota; kingdom Viridiplantae; phylum Streptophyta; class Magnoliopsida; order Solanales; family Solanaceae; genus Anisodus; species Anisodus acutangulus. Next base: position 38,176,613 of record CM056499.1, on the reverse strand, counting down.
TGAAAATATGGTGGACAAACTTTGACCTTGGCAGCCAAATGGCAATTAGGAGAAGATTAGGTTGCCTCGTTTCGTTGTTCGACATCTTCCCCGATCAACATTTGGTCAGAGCACTAATCCATTTTTGGGATCCGGATCGGGTTGTCTTCAGATTCGGAGATTTTGAGATGACTCCTACTTTGGAAGAAATCAACTATTTCACCAACTTGATCTACCAGGGTAGAGGACAAATTATCCCGCACTGTCAATCCGGAAAGAAATCTCTCCGCTACTTAGGGCTAAAGAACACTAAGAAACTCCTATGCTTTGAAAACAACTGGGTCTCAATGGATTATCTTTATGAGAGAATACGGTTGTCGAGGCAGTTACAAGACATTCAAAATGAATTTTCTTGCACCCCGATCATTGGCGGACCAAACGACCCATTGCATTCTTGTCGCCTTTCTCGGGTCTCTGATATTCCGGCTTGAGTATGGAAAGATCGGTACTGCATATGTTCCGTGGCACGGGCACTTTTCGAAGGAGCAAGCGGAGCACAACTCACTTTGGCCCCTATGATCTTAGCGTAAATGTTTGGGCTTTAGGAAATGTAAAAGAGGTGAAACATGTTTCTTGAAGGCTGCAACCTTATTTTGCGGATGTGGGCAATGGAACACTTCTATCGGCGCCGAATATGGTCGACATATGCTTGGCCGAGTCGAACAAAATCGTCGACTTTACGACGAAACGAAGCGATTCGTATCGCTCGTCGGCATGAATGATTGGTATGGGTTTTTGGCGTCCACTTTGTGAACAGATCCAATGGAAATACCCTCTGCTCCCGAATGCCAAAAACCTACATAAGATGCAAAAGGCTTTATTATATTGAGCTTATCGGGTTGAAAGGCCTCAACCTTACGCTCCACTCCGCGTACTCGGCGGTTGGGACAAGAGCGAGATAATTCCCCTCCGGCAAATATGAGGATTTACGAAATTCCATTCGGGCGAATTTCATTGTCCCCGAGCTAGGCAAGTCTTCGATGAATGGAACAATATTGACACAATAGACATTGGAGGTAGTCAGGAGGTACCCCAGAATATCAAGCGTGGCTACAAGAGGATTGCGATGAGTACGGACCATAGTCCTGATGGCGAGCAAGGTTTTGAAGATATCGGCCACGACAATTTGGGTAAGGAATTTCCGGCTCGGAGACACAGTCGTTACCCCGAAATGTGGCGGCAAATGCAAAATATAGTGCAATATCTAGAGGACGCAGAGTCGGACCCGAGCAATGTTAGGGTTCCATCTTCATCTCGGTGATCAAAAGCAAGATTTAGAGCCTGTGCATAAATATCTTATGTTATCTGCTTTATTATTGTTCGCATTATTATTTCAAAAAAGTCAACCTTTATTTTCGACAAAAGGCATCACAATCTTTGGCTTGGATCAATTTATCAGTATCTTGCATATTTTTGCGTTTAAGCCCACCTCCGGCATAAAGGAGGCCCCATGCACATTAGGACGCGCATTTAATTTTCATATAATCATGCGCTACTTGTTTCTTGTTTTCCACTCTATACATGTTATTCAAAGCAATAATTATTCGTCTCATACTAACTTGGTTTGTTTCATTTTTAGAGAAGGTTTATTTTGCTCGCTTTATTTTCCAAAAGTTGATTCGCGTTGATTGAAAGCGGCGGAACACCATTACTTCACGAGATCCAATGCACAATCATCCGACAAAATGACTGATTCAGGCGGTGAACAAACCGGTTTGGGACTTGTCGCTCTTCCGGGAGGTGAACCAGAGACATCGGAAAGGAGAAATACTTCCGTCCCGGATGAATACCTCGCCCAACTACTGCAGCAAATGGCAACTATGCAAACTGAGATCGAACGGCTCCGGAATCTTACCAATCTTTCCATCAGCATCAACACTCCACTGCCTGAACAAGAGACGAGCGCAATCGCACACACCTTTCCATCTCACGAACCATCATTCCCCCAGAACCTTCCCCGAAATCCCTTACCAAGCAGAACCAATCCTCAACTCGCCAGCCCACAACGTACCAATCCGCATCCTATCAACCCGCAGGCCAGTCCACAACAAAGCCCGCTACAAAATGACCCAGTATCCTTCACAGCTCCATATATACATCCAGCTCCACTTACCCAAACTACCCCACTTGTCCAAAATATCCCTCCCACACAAAATTACCAGGCAACCCAACAAATACCAATGGCACACATCACTAACAAGCAGTATGTGCCACCGTATATCTGGCGGAAGCCCAACCTTCTACTTCTACCATACCAAACATACATCATCAGGAGATAGACCAATACGAAGAGATGGAAAGGCAAGCAAGGATTAGAAATGATGAAAGTATGGCAAGGGAAATTCATAGCCTAAAAGAAGCATTTAAAAATATTCAAACCAGCAAGGGGCACGAAGGACTCGAGTATGAAGATCTCTGCATGCATCCCGACGTTCAGTTGCCTATCGGGTATAAGGTGCCAAAATTTGACTTATTCAATGGAAAGGGAAATCCTCGCGCTCATTTGAGATCGTATTGTGACAAGTTGGTTGGAGTGGGTAAGGACCAGGCCATAATAATGAAGTTGTTCATAAGAAGTTTGACAGGAGAAGCGCTCGACTGGTACACAAGCCAGGACCCGCGAAAATGGCATAAGCGGGCACAATGGCACAGGATTTTGTGGATAGGTTCGTGTTTAACACCGACACAGTCTTGGATAGATTTTATTTAATGAAATTGGAAAAAAAATCTACAGAGACTTTCAGGGAATATGCCATGAGGTGGAGGGCGGAAGCAGCAAAGGTTCAACCTCCGATGGCAGAAAGTGAAATGACCACGCTCTTTGTGCAATCTATGAAGGATGCAACTTATTATGAAAAAATGATAAGCGTCATTGGACGGAATTTCTCTGAAGTGGTTAGGATGGGAGATTTCATAGAAGAAGGTATCAAAACAGGGAGAATCACGAACTTAGCAGCATTGCAGGCGACAAGTAAGGCCATTCAGTCAGACTCATTCGGGGGAGCAATTAAGAAGAGGAGGGATGGAGCGTCCCCTGTCATGGCAGTCCAGGAACATAGGTCCAACCAAATGCCAACCTACCAAAGCCCATCATCCCAGCCTCCATACTATAATCATAACACCCAAAATCATCACCCTCTACTATAGCCAAAGCACACAAAGCCTTGACCTTATTGTCAACACTCGCCTACTCCACTACCTGTCTATCATACCCAACCAATATATAGCCCACCACGAGCACCTACCTATAGAAATTCCCCACGGTATCAACCCACACATCCGCCTCGGTAAACCCATCCACCAAATACTCCCGGACCGGGCAAATTACGAAAGAAGGCGGTCAAGACATATACACCTTTAGCCGAACCTCTAGCCCAACTATCTGAAGATTGAGGACCGCGAGAATACTCCAACCCATCCCAGGGCATATCCCCAATCCTATTCCCAGGTCGTATGATGAAACTAAGCATTGTGCGTACCACTCGGGATCACCTGACATGACATCGAGTTTGTTTTGCCCTCAAAGACAAGATCGAGGCTTTGATCAAAGAGGGAATTATCCAACCGAAAGGACCTCCCCTAATGTAAATAATAACCCTTTGCCAAATCATGACAATGCCAATATAAACATGATTACCGTTGATGAAGAAAGCAGTTTGGAAGGGACCATTGTGCCGATCCGAGCGAGAGGAAAGGGTTGAATCATCGGCTTTGATCACCCCTATAATTACAGTTCAAGTAAGAGCACCGTTTGAAGTGGAAGTACTTCCTCCGAAATCGCGGATGGTGACGTCGTATGTTGATACCAAAACCGCCCCTTGGAGCTATTCGATTGGGGAAAGGAGCAAGGGAAAGGAGAAACAAATTGTAGAAGTTGTCGTCGCTGGTATGACAAGATCCGGATGATGTTATGCCCCTGCAGACAATCCAAAAAAGGTTGTAATGAGGCGAAGTGGAAGAGTTCTGGAGGAAAATGCCAACCAAGGAGTATTCCGTTGTAGAGCAATTGAAGAAAACACCGGCTCAGATTTCTTTACTATCATTGTTGATGAATTCTCCGGACCACGGACGCGCTTTATTAGAAGTACTCAAAGAAGCTTATGTTCCGAGAGAGACCACGGGCGAGAAACTCTCGGCCTTGGTCGGACAAATTTTAGAGGCCCATAAAGTCTCTTTTCATGACAAAGAATTGCCACCTGAGGGTTTGGGCCACAACAAAGCTTTGAACATAACAGTAAAGTGCATGAACAAGTTCATTTCTAAGGTATTGATTGATGGAGGCTCAGCCGTCAATATTTGTCCCGCGGCGACTCTCCGAGCCTTGGGAATTAGCATTGGAAAGATTCGCGAAAGTCATGTGCGAGTTAAAGGTTTTGATGGAGCCCAAAGGAGCGTTATGGGAGAAATGGATTTAACATTACAAGTGGGGGCCGTAGAGTTCGTCGTGGAATTCCAAGTGCTAGACATATCTACCGGCTATAACCTACTAATGGGAAGACCTTGGATCCATGTGGCTGGTGCAGTTCCTTCTACCCTACATCAGAGTTTGAAGTTTGTTTGGGATCATCACGAGGTCGTGGTACACGGAGAAGGGAGCAATTCAATATGTCCCGAAGGGCAGATCCCTGCTGTTGAAAGCGTAGATACACTGGATGGGTTTGTCTTCCATGTCAGAGAAATTACATGTGCCTCCAAAGCTGAAATATTGAAGTTACCCCGGGTCCTCACAATGGTGGCCCAGGAAATGTTGAAGAATGGCTTTAAGCGGGTCGAGGCCTCGGATTGAATTTAGAAGGTATGGTGGAGCCTGTTCACTTGCTCGATGAAGGATACTTTTGGTCTCGGATACAAACCCACTTCTAAAGAAGTCTTATCAGTCAACCTCCGAAAGAAAAGGGACACTCCCTTGCCGAAGCCTGTTCCACCCTTGAATCAGTCATTTGTCAAAGCATATGCCGCTCAGGAGTCGAGTGAAGATGATGCAGACGACCTCGCGGAAGGACTCAAAAGCCTTTTCATTGCAGAAGAAGAAATGGAATGCAATGTAATTCTGGATGATTTTGATGAAGGCCCAACTATTTGGGGTGCGAGCGTGGAGATATTTTGAAAAATTGGACTGTTCCCGGCCTGTTTCTCAGGAAGCTTGGTAGAAATTACCTTAGTACTTTTTGAAACAATGCGATTCTAATTGAGGCTTGAATCGCATCTATGCATTAATGTGTTTTGCCTCCATCTTTTGAAAGCTTAAATGACAAATCCACATTTCTTTTGCTATTTTAAAATTTGTTTTGTTTACTAATTTTCTTTTCTCTTTCAAAGATGCAAACTAATAAATCATCGATAATGTGAATGTGACATGTAATGAAACAAACAAACAAAATCCAAACAATGAACAGGACTTGAAGAGCATGAGGAAGACTCATGACGGAAGAATTGTGAGAGGAATTGGAACATTTTGAGAATAAACCAAAGCCAAATTTAGAAGAAAGCGAGGCAATAAATTTGGGGGTGCAGAAAATGTGAAAGAAACAAGAATCGGCGTCCATCCGAGCGCCCACAAAGGAAAGAATTGACGGATCTTTTGAGACAATATATCGACGTATTTGCTTGGTCTTATGACGAGATGCCAGGGTTGAGCACGGATATTGTTTCGCATAGATTGCCTATCGATCCATCCTACCCTCGGTGAAACAAAAATCAAGGAAAATCAATCTGATTTGAGCTTAAGGGTCAAGGAAGAGGTGTCCAAGCAATTCGATGCAAAGGTCATTCGAGTCACAAGATACCCCACTTGGTTGGCCAACATTGTACGGTGCCAAAGAAAGATGGAAAGATCTGAGTGTGCGTGGATTATCGGGATCTCCACAAGGCGGTCAGAAGGATGACTTCCTCTTCCAAATATTCACATACTCATTGACAAGCGTGCAAAGCATGAATTACAATCATTTGTTGATTGCTTTGTGGTTACCACCAAATCTTGATGGATGAGGAAGATGCAGAGAAGACGATTCACTACACCTTGGGAGTATCTTTGTTATCGGGTAATGCCGTTCGGACTCAAGAATGCAGGTGCCACCTACATGAGGGCCATGACTACCATTTTTCACGATATGATCCACAAAGAAATAGAGGTCTACATAGATGACGTTATTATTAAGTCGCGAAAGACTTCGGATCACTTGACGGATTTAGAGAAGTTCTTTGATCGGCTGAGGTGGTATAACCTAAAATTAAACCCTGCAAAGTGTGCGTTTGGTGTCCTGTTTGGGAAGGCTGCTAGGTTTCATCGTGAGTAGAAGAGGTATTGAATTAGACCCCTCGAAGGTAAAAGCTATTCAAGACTTGCCTCCTCCAAAGAGTCGAAAAGACGTGATGAGTTTCCTTGGTCGCCTCAATTACATCAGCAGGTTCATAGCACAATCAACAGTGATATGTGAGCCGATATTCAAGTTACTGAAGAAAGACGCTGCTACCAAATGGACGACGGATTGCCAACAAGCTTTTGAAAGAATCAAAGAATATCTGTCTAACCCACCTGTTTTGGTACCTCCAGAGCCCGGAAGGCCTTTGTTATTATATCATGCGTGTTAGAGAACGCGTTTGGATGCGTGTTGGGACAACACGATGAAACAGGAAAGAAGGAGCAAGCCATATACTACTTAAGCAAGAAGTTCATGCCGTATGAAGCTCGGTATACTTTGCTGGAACGCACTTGTTGCGCCTTGACATGGATTGCGCAAAAGTTTAGGCATTATCTGTCTGCATATACCACTTATCTCATCTCAAGGATGGACCCGCTCAAATATATTTTTCAGAAGCCCATGCCCACCGGGAAGCTAGCGAAGTGGCAAATCTTGTTAAGTGAATTCGACATCATATATGTCACCCAAAAGGCTATCAAAGGACAGGCACTAGCCGACCATCTTGCGGAAAACCCCGTGGATGAAGAATACATGCCTCTCCGGACTTATTTTCCGGACGAGGAGGTACTGTTTGTTGGAGAAGACATCTCAGAAGAGTACCCGGGTTGGAGAATGTTCTTCGACGGAGCTGCAAACTTCAAAGGGGTTGGTATTGGAGCAGTTTGGATTTGAATCAGTCAACACTACCCAATTTCGGCAAAACTCCGATTTCCATGCACCAACAATATGGCGGAATATGAAGCTTGTGTACTCGGACTTAGAATGGCCGTTGATATGAACATTCAAGAACTGTTGGTTATAGGTGATTCGGACTTATTGATTCATCAGGTGCAAGGCGAATGGGCGACCAAGAACGGGAAGATACTTCCTTACCTGCATTGCGTGAAAGAATTATGCAAAAAATTCAGCAAGATAGAATTCAAGCATATCCCACGAACTCAAAACGAGTTCGCTGACGCTCTGGCAACACTGTCCTCCAAGATTCAACATCCGGATAAGAACTACATTGATCCCATCAAGGTGAGCTTATCGGATCAGCCGGCATATTGTTTCAATATAGATGGAGAGTTGGATGGAAAGCCTTGGTACCACGACATTAAGAGATATCTCAAGATAGGTGAATATCCAGAAGGCATAACCAGTATACAAAAGAGGACACTTAGGAGGTTAGCAAACCATTTCTTCCTAAACGGAGAGATCCTTTATCGGAGGACTCCAGATCTCGGTTTGTTAAGATGTGTTGATGCTCGAGAGGCAAGCAGTTTAGTTGAAGAGATACACGGAGGCACGTGCGGGCCTCATATGAATGGCTTCACTTTGGCAAAGAAGATTCTGAGAGCAGGATACTTTTGGATGACCATGGAAACAGATTGCATCCACTTCGTGCAAAGATGCCATCGATGTCAGATTCATGGCGATCTAATCAAGGTGCCTCCTAACGAACTCAATGTGACGAGCTCTCCTTGGCCATTCGCAGCTTGGGGCATGGATGTCATTGGCCCTATTGAACCTGCCGCGTCAAATGGACACAGATTTATTCTAGTGGCAATTGACTATTTCACAAAGTGGGTAGAAGCATAGTCCCACAAGTCAGTAACAAAGAAAGTGGTAGTTGATTTTGTCCGCAATAGCATCATTTGTCGATTTGGAATCCCTGAGTCGATTATAACAGACAATGGAGCTAATCTCAACAGTAATCTGATGAATGAGATATGCGAAAAGTTTAAGATTACTCACCGCAATTCCACTCCATACCGACCTCAGATGAACGGAGCAGTCGAGGCGACCAACAAAAACATCAAAAGAATACTACGAAGATGATTGATAATTACAAGCAACGGCATGAGCATTTGTCCTTGGCACTTTTGGGATATCGCTTTTCTGATCGGGACTTCTCACGGGCAACGCCTTATCTATTGGTCTATGGAGCAGGCGTGTTACCGGCAGAAGTGGAAATACCCTCTTTGAGAATTATCCAAGAAGTCGGTGAGCGAAGCGAAATGGATCTGAGAATCGATACGAACAATTGATGCTTTGATTGATGAAAAGCGATTGAACGCGATGCGCCACGGACAACTTTATCAAAGCAGAATGGCCAAAGCTTTCAACAGAAAGTAAAACCAAGGACTTTCGAACCAGGGCAATTGGTGCTAAAGCGAATATTCCCGCACCAAAATGAAGCTAAAGGAAAATTCGCACCTAAGCGGCAAGGGCCTTATATGGTTCATAGGGTGTTGGTAGGGAGCATTAATTCTAGCTGAAATGGACGGTGAAGTATGGCCAAAAGCTATCAACGCGGATGCAGTGAAAAGATACTACATTTAGGATTTTTCCTATGTAATGCATTTCTTATGTTGTAAAAGTTGCGCTCCCTGGCGGGATACGCAAAGAACCCATGTCGGGTTCCGTTTCCTAGATTGCAAATTTCCCAGAAACACATTTCTTTGTAACATGAACTACGTTATGACCTGATTCCCTCGGCGGGATACGTAGGCGGCCACATCGGCTTCGGTCCCATTTTAGAAAATCCTTACAATCCCCTTTTGCTTGTAATGAACTACGTCACGACCTGATTCCCTCATGGGGATACGTAGGCGGCCTAAATCGGCTTCGGTCCCACCATTAGGAAATATTTTCTCCTTTATCTCACAAAAGACAAAATGCACCCATCTGATCACCCTGATAGGGCAGGCAAGAAATCTACACAAGACTCGGTTGTCCGTTCAAAAGATCGTCATTCTCATATATCAGACACTGGGGCATTTTTAAGGGATCACTGCCAGAGGACGCCGATAAACATGGAAAACCATCGGCAAACTAAGTCTTCAGCCAGAAGAATTTTGGATAAGACGTTTGCTTTGTTTCACCGCATGTCACTGCTCGACAGACATATATATATGCAGTAATCCTTATAAGCAAATTATTTTCAACAAACATTTTCATCAAAATTCGATAGAATTTTTTATGTTTCTATTCTTTAAGATGCATTTCTACAAATTGTTTTCGAATGTTTTCATTAACGGCTGGCCAAGACTGGGAAGCAGAGAGGGGCTACGGGTCCGAGTTAGCAGGACATGCAGATACCAAGGGCGAAGCTAGAAAGTCAACGCGAATCAACTCCCGCCTCCCAAAACTCATAAATTTATTTTAGTACAGAGTTCTTCAGTCAACAAGCAGGGAAGTCGCAACGTTTATGAGCAGATTCGCGAGCCTCCGCATCGCAACTCACTACAGAATCACTTTCTGTTTGGAGATTGTACAAAGACGTCATGCTAAACTACATGTTCCCAACCGTGTTGTGTCAACGCAAGAAACGGTATTTCGACTCACGGTCGCGTTACGATCTACTCAACTTTTGCATCGCTTATGTCCACACATTAACTATCACGACATAAATCAGCGCCCACCTTCTAATGCGGGTATGTTTTAAATCAGCGCCCACCTTCTAATGCGGGTATGTTTTAAATCGCGCCCACCTTCTAATGCGGGTATGTTTTAAATCGGCGCCCACCTTCTAATCTTGGTATGTTATAAATCGGCGCCCACCTTCTAATGCGGGTATGTTTTAAATCGAGCGTCCACCTTCTAATGCGGGTATGTTTTAAATCGTAGCCCACCTTCTAATGCGGGTATGTTTTAAATCAGCGTCCACCTTCTAATGCGGGTATGTTTTAAATCAGCGCTCACCTTCTAATGCGGGTATGTTTTAAATCGGCGCCCACCTTCTAATGCGGGTATGTTTTAAATCAGCGCCCACCTTCTAATGCGGGTATGTTTAAATCAGCGCCCACCTTCTAATCTTGGGTATGTTTTAAATCAGCCCACCTTCTAATCGCGGTATGTTTTAAATCAGTAGCCCACCTTCTAATCTTGGGTATGTTTTAAATCAGCGCCCACCTTCTAATCTGGTATGTTTTAAATCAGGCGCCCACCTTCTAATGCGGGTATGTTTTAAATCAGGCGCCCACCTTCTAATGCGGGTATGTTTTAAATCAGGCGTCCACCTTCTAATGCGGGTATGTTTTAAATCAGGCGCCCACCTTCTAATGCGGGTATGTTTTAAATCAAGCGCCCACCTTCTAATGCGGGTATGTTTTAAATCAGGCGCCCACCTTCTAATGCGGGTATGTTTTAAATCAGGCGCCCACCTTCTAATGCGGGTATTTAAATTTCAGTCAGGCGCCCACCTCCTAATGCGAGTATTTAAATTTCAGTCAGGCGCCCACCTCCTAATGCGGGTATTTAAATTTCAGTCAGGCGCCCACCTCCTAATGCGGGTATTTCAATTTCAGTCAGGCGCCCACCTTCTAATGCGGGTATTTTATTTTTAAAATCCGGCGCTCACCTTCTAATGCGGGTACTTTATTTTAAAGTATAAACAGGCGCCCGCCAACGGCGTCATTTGCACAATATTAAGCAACGACATCATTTCAACTTACCAAAGTCATTTCTCACAATACATATCTTATGCAACAGTTATGCACTAACTTTTATCTTAGCTCTAGTCCACAGGAATTTGAATCGGCGGGAGCTTTCAGCATAACGTGGAATTATATCTTACGGCGAACCGAGGCAATTTGGTCAACGACCTACTTCGAACGTCGATCCGCTCTTTCCCAATGTGTTGCCACACCTTCAACCAGTGTCATCATAATTCGACACTGGGGCAATATTTCTTGGATCTGCACCAACTTTTTCAATATCTTCTCCCTCGAAATTCTGTTTCTACCATACATTCCTAATCTTCCTTCGAGTCCCGATGATCAGAACAAAATTGGCTACTCAGTCAACTTCTTTGGCCGAAAACTCTTTCATCGTCTCCGTCCAAAGAGGGGCATCTGTTGACACCCAATTTTGTCCCATCTTTTATGATTTTATTCGTAATTTTTAATATTTTGACACTTTTAAAATAATTTTAAAATATAGGCATATATGTGTATATCCTCTTATTATTATTATTATTCGCATTTTTTATATCATTTGCATTTTTATCATAATCATAAGTTTTATCCGAAAATTCTATGTTATTTTATTTTATAAAATTGCATCGTTCCCATTATTAAGCATTAAACATTTCACAAATATTATATTTTTATTTTTATCACGTCGTTATGTTATTTTAAATAATTCACATCTTTTACAAAACAAAAATAATATTTTTTATATTAAACCCCTTTTATATTTTTATCCATAACCCATTTTCATTTTTCCAACCCAAAATAATTTCTAACCCATTTAATCTCCCCTCACCCAAAATAAATCAAAACCCACAAAACAAAACAAACCCCCAATCTTCTACCCACACCAAAACAAGCCCAACTCCCCAATTAAATTCCCTTATACCCAAACCCCACAAAACAAAATCCCAAAACCAACCCAAACCTACCAAACTTCGCCCAGGCCCAACTGGCCAACCCGTCGGCCCAAACCAATTCCGTCGCTGACCCAAGCCCATAACCCCCATCCCTTTAATTCCCCAAATCCCAAAACCAACCCAAACCTACCAAACTTCGCCCAGCCCAACCGCCAACCCGCCCAAACCAATTCCTGCCGCCTCAAATTTCAAGCCCATAACCCCCATCCCTTTAATTCCCCCAAATCCCAAAACAAAACCAAAAACCAAAAATCAAAAAAACCAAAAATCAGAAAACCTAAAACCCTACCCCCCCTGAACCCGCGCCGCACCCCACACCCCTCTTTACGTCGCCGCACCCCTACCCCCGTCACTTCACCACTGCCACCACCCTACCCTGACACCGCCGAACGCTTGCCCCAAGAACACGCCCCAAAAATCAGATTTTGTTCCCCCTTTATTTTGAAATTTGAATTCGTTTTAAGGGGGGGTATGAGGGGTTGGAACGTTGGGTTGAGTACCTATAAATACCCCATGTTGTTCTTCATTTTGGAGAGGATTTTTTTTCGGAGGATTTTTGGAAAAAACGATTCAATATATAAATCTTTGTTGTGTTCTTGATTTCAAGCATTTGGCTTCTTTGTTGTTTCAAGAATCAAGTCCGAAAAGGTTTGTTCTCCCATTTTGATTCTCTGATTTTCTTCACTGATTTGTTGGTCGGGTCGACCAGTTCAATAACATTTTCGAAATTCTTGCATTTCATATTTATGTATGTTGGTTATCTGAATTTGGTGTTAAAATTTGATTTGGATCACCGATTTGGTCAGATTCTTGACGGTCGGGTCGACCGATTTGAATTTCCAAATTTCTTGCATTATTCTTTGTTGTTATCATTGGTTATCTGAAATTGATGAAATTATTTGATTAGGGTTGAAACTCCAATTCGGGTCAGATCGACCGGTCAGATCGCCTCAATTTGAATTTCCAAATTTCTTGCATTATTCTTTATTATTATTATTGGTTATCTGAAATTGATGAATTTATTTGATTAGGGTTGAAACACCGATCCGGTCGGATCAGCGATCCGGTCGGGTCGACCGATTCTAACATTTCGAATTCTTGCATTTCATATTCTTGTTATTGGTTATCTGAATTTGGTGTTGAAATCGATTCGAGTTTGGATCATTGATCCGGTCAGGTCGACCGGTTAGGTAACATTTTGCATTCTTGCATTTCATATTCTTGTTATTGGTTATCTGAATTGGGTGTTGAAATCGATCCGGGTTGAAACAACGATCCGGTCAGATCATCGATCGGTCGGGTCGACCGATTTGGATATTTCGAATTCTTGCATTCCATATTCTTGTTATTGGTTATCTGAATTTGGTCTTTGAAATCGATTCGAGTTTGGATCATCGATCCGGTCAGATCAACGACGGTCTGGGCGACCCGATTTGAATATTTCCGAATTTGAACTCGGGTCGGATATTTTAAAGCGCTCACCGCTCGTTTCTTTGGCACTTTGTTTCTTGTTTTATTAATATCGCATTAAAGTAAGCGAAATTGAATTGAGGCCGCGCTTTTCTTTCATTTAAGCTTCTCTGTTTTTAGTATAATCGTTTTAGATATCCGTGCAACGAATATATTATTGTTTTATTAAGTTTCTTGTTTTAGATTTCTTGCGACGGATATCATTGTTTCTTGTTTTGAATAAATACCGTCTGTTGGGCGTTTGTTTTTTTCTGTTTGCTCCCGTTTGATTCTTGTTTCTTGTTTGTTATCATTTCTTGTTTTAAACTAGACACCGCGTCATTTTCGTAAACTGTTTTTCCTCTGCCTCTGTTTTTACGCTCAAGCTCACTCTCTGCTTTGTTTACATTCGATTTAAAATTTTCTTGATTTGAACACGATACTACACTGGCCGATGAAAAATATCCGTCGATTTTGAGGCCTCCCACGGTTGCAAAGACGGAAATATAACTTCGGGCAATGATGAGGCTTAAACCTTTTTCCAAGATCAACATGTTTAGTAGGCGAGGTGACTAAAATAACCAACAAGTTATATATTAGCGACCACGACGTGATTATAGTGATCTTTTCTATTTCACCGAGAGACCAACACGTTTAGTAGGCGAGGCAATCAAAATAACCACATTAGTCATATGTTTGCAGCCACGGCGTGATTGGAATGTTCTTTTCAAAATTTAAGTCTGAGCCCTCCGTGATCAAAACATTCACTGTTTTGAATGCGGATATGGAGTTATTTGTATTTAACTGTTTCTAACCGTTTGTTCTTGACAGCTTGCAGGGATTAAAGTAAATAACGGCGAATTATTCCTCGGAGTTTATTTATTTTATTTCTTTCTTTAATTCAGCTTTTATCCCGCTTTGTATTGTAATATTATTTATCGCACTTATGTAACTATTGAAATGCTTAGAATAGGCAAACTTAGGATTAATTCATAAGGTAGTTTAAGATTTGAAACCCGTCGCTAGCTTATTTATTTGTAGGCTCGGTTGAATTCAAACTTAGAAATCCTTCGCTAGTTTATTTATTTTAGGCTCACGAATTCAAGATTTTCAAAACAACTTTGTCGTCTTTTATTTGCTTTATTAATCATACCGAATAAGTTTTATCTTTTTATTATTTATTTTGGCAACTCGATGATTTCCGGAAGATTTGCTTCTTTGGCTTTATAAATAATTTTGTTTCTACTCTCGATTGACAAAATGCATATTTTTTCAACTCTACATGTATTTTTCTTTAAATGTCATACAAATGCATATTTTTTCTCTACATGTATTTTTCTTTTAAAAAATGCATCATTTATTAATTATTTGCAAACATCTTTAACTTCATACATTAAACATGCATTTTTCTAGCAATAATTAACCTGAGTTTGACCGGATAACCGCAAGTTAGCGGATCTTAAAGGATGCCTAAACCCTTCCCTTTAGGATAATAAAGAACCCTTACCTAGAATCTCACTAGTTTCGCAGACCTTAAAATTGGAGTTTACATTGCAGCACTTAGTTTAATATTTAGGTGTCCTAATTCACCGTAAAAATAATTAGGTGGCGACTCCTCAACCCTTTTACCCAGGAATCACCCCGAACACGTCCGTGCTCCGCTTTGACCCGAGCATGTCAAAATAGGGCGCGACAATGACATTAAAGTATGAGAATTTGAGTCTACAAATGGCAACCTAACAATTTTTCCTAAAGAACAAGACTGACAAATTGGAGTATAGTTCGTACCCTTACATGAGATAAAATTATTTTTATCTAATGACGATAAAATAGATGATCCCGGATGACCAAGACGAGCATGCCACAAGGAAGGAGTTAGAGCGGCAAAAATGGATGGCATTGCGTGACACAGAATTATCAGTGGTGAATTTTCGGACAGACACCAAATTTTTAATCAATTTTGGAGCGTGAAAGATATTTTTCAAAATAAGGGGTGGATGGGGGGAGACAATGTTTTCTGACCATACCCATGAATTGGAATTGAATTACCATTTTCAATAATTATACCACGATTGTTTCTCAAATTGGAATAAGACGAGAGAGTACATGAGTCAGAAGTTATGTGAGTAGTGGCGCAGGTGTTCATGTACCAATTTGGGTCCGATGAATTTATTTCAAGCGTGTGCATCGCGGCTTCAATGCCGGTAGGTGTGGGGCCTGCTGCATGATGGGCCTGATGGGGCCCAAAGGTGCCTCCCTGCTGACTGGAACTGCCACTGTAGCGTTGGGCTGGAGTAAAAACAGTGGGCCATTGCGGAAACTGGCAGTGGGCTGAAACTGTGGTGGCATCTGGGCCCAATTTGCTGGCTGACCGTAGGGACTATTGGGCCAAGGGTTACCGGCCCAGCCCCATGGCGAGGGGTCCACTACTGGGACTAGGCTGACTGGGCCCACTTCCCGGATGATGTCTACCGCCACTATTACCGGAACCACCGCGTTTGCCCCGCGATTTTTGCCATTATTTTTCGATTATTCTTGTCGCCACCATGACCACGGTTTTGGCCAGAATTATCAACAAGACCTGGAGAATTTGGAGAGGACGTCATCATGACTACGGGACTAGCACCGGTAGCCGCCTTCTTGGCCAAGTCGGCTTCTTCGAGCGTAAGCATAGAACGGGCCTGATAAAATTGTGGAAGAGGATTGCTCTGACGAAGAAGCGTGCCAACACCACTATAGGCCTCATATAGGCCTGCAACAATTTGGAGGACCAAACGATCATTTGTAATGGGCGCGCCAATGTTGCGGAGTTGGTCCGCCAATTCTGTCAACCTGTTGCAATATGCTGAAACGTTGGGGAAATTTTCCATGTTGACGTGGGAGAATTCCTGTTCCAGGGTAACATCACGTGAATTTTGATTATCTTGGAATATATCACGTATTCTATTCCATGTCGCCATCGCCATAGCGTCCGGTTCGATAATCGTTTGCAAGAGGTCAATGGAAATAGTGGAGTAAATCCACTGAAGAACGGTAGCATCAATGGTCGTCCATAACTTAGGATCATCCTCGGGTTTGGGCACCCCCGTATCCGTAAGAGCCGCGGGGATAATATGATGGAGGACTTGATGCGAGCGTGCGTGAACTTTGAACAGTTCGGCCCAGGTCGCGTATTGGACCCTTTCTATTTCAAGAATGACAGGGATTTGATTCTTGATGTTAGAAATAGTAAGGGCAAGGTGAAACGTGTTCTTAGCCATAATCGCAACGCAAGACGTGATATAGGGATTGGGGAGAGAAATTTGGGAAAAGAGGAGGTACCGTCGGGCACGAAATTCGAGAAAGAAGGCTCGGAAATCGGGGCAAAGTGACGGAAATAGGGAGAGGTCGACGGAATTGTGGAGAGAGGAATAAACGACCTAGACTTCTGATATCATGAAAGAAATAATCTGTTGATTATTTTCATTGATTGAAAGGCTATATATACAAGTTACATATTTCCTTAATAGGAGAATCATATTCCTATTCTATTCCTAAAACTTTATTCTACTTGGATACTAAATATACAATTATGATAATTCAAATATTATGGTAAGTGTACAATATTAATTACACCACAATATTACCTAAACTAGGAGACTACAATATTACCTAAATATGTACACCATATACGGTTTACCTATGAAATCCGAGAGCAACAATATACATAATATACACATGTATATCATGTGTATATTATGTATATTTAATAAAAGGACGTAATAGATAATTTGTTTAATTTTTCATGTTACTAAATTCATTTTATGAACGTGCCATTTAATTATATTAACTTATCTGATAGCGGATTAATTTACACCGATAGTGTAAAAAATACTTATCACTTTAATATAGAGGAGTCATAAATATTTCAAAGTCATGAAGATTGAAGCTGAGTCACATTTGTATACGTGGAGACATTTATTGATTGCTGCCACCATGTTGCCAAACTTTTTCTCTACTCTAGCTAGTCCGAAACACTTTTTTCTTGGCGGATTTTCGGATCTAAGAAACAAGAAATACAACTAGAAGAACAAAACTATTTGGAATGTTAGAAGTAGCATGTGGCCCAAAAATTGAAGAATGTTACGCCATCCGTCTCAATTTAAATATCTTAGTTTGACTAGATATGAATTTAAAAAATATAAAAAAAAAATTTGAATTTTGTGATCTTAAATTTGTCAAAACTTACTAAATATAGAAAGAAACACTATTTTTGAGATAAACCAAAAAGAAAAATAAAACACTTATATTGGGACGGAGAGAGTATAAAATAAAGATTATAAAGTAAATACACTAGAGACAAGTATATAGAAAGAACATGATATTATTCAACTTCAAACTGATGTACGAAAGAACATGAAATATTTATAGAAGAAAAGTAGTTGATGGCAAGCTGCCTACTCGCAAGTTGTCTGCTTGATTGCAAGCCTAAGGAAGTCGTTGCAAGGCTTTTTCAGGGAGCTGCTTGAAAGCTGCCTGCATGAGCTACTTGCAAGTTGCTTGCTTGATTGCAAGTTTATCCAGTTGCAAGCTTGTCCAGTTGTAAGATTATTCAGTTTCAAACTTATCCCAATTGCGGGACTATTTAAATGAACATTCATAATACAATGTATTTATAACACTCCCCCTGGATGTTCATCAATAGATAATGTGCCTCGTTAAAATGTTATTTGGAAATTCAAGTGAAGAAAAAAGAGTACACATCTAGTAATACACATTACAAGATGCCTCATTAAAAATATTACCAGGAAAACCCAATGGGACAAAATCTTGAATAAAAAAAATGAGTACGACGCGTATTTTACTCCCCCTGATTAAGACCATGATTTAGATGTTGAAAACTTCACATTCCAGTCTTGAATATCATCTTCTCAAAAGTTTAAGTTGACAAAGATTTAGTGAACAAATCTGCAGGATTGTCTATTGAATGAATTTGTTGCACGGTATATCACAAATCTTTTGAAGATTATGTGTAAAGAATAACTTTGGTGAAATGTGTTTCGTTCTGCGTTCTGTCTTCTTTATTGAATCTTCTTTTTAATTGAATTATGCATGTAGTATTTTCTTCATTTAATACTATGGGTATTTTTGTATCACACTTCAGGCCACATATTTCTCTGATGAAATGTATCACTAATCTCAATCATTCTCCACTTGCTTCATAAATAGCTATTATCTCATCATAGTTCGAAGAAGTAGCAACAATAGACTATTTTGTAGATCTCCATGATATAGCAGTACATCCGCATGTAAACAGATATCATGTTTGAGATCGAGCTTTATGTAGATCAGATAAATAACATGCATCTGCTTAACCAATAAGATTTGCACTACCATTGTTAGCATAAACACAGACCCATATCAATAGTATCTTTCATATATCGCAATATATGCTTAATTCCATTCCAATGTCTCCGTGTAGGAGAAGAATTATATCTTGTTATCAAATTAACAGAAAATGTTATATCAGGTCTTGTAGGGTTGGCAAGATACATAAGTGCACCAATTGCACTAAGATATGGTACTTCAAAACCAAGAAGCTCTGTATTTTCTTTTTGAGGTCGGAACATATTTTTACTCACTTCAAGTGAACAAATAATTATTGGAGTACTTAAAGAATGTGCATTGTCCATGTAAAATCGTTTTAAAATTTTTTCAGTATAGACAGTTTGATGGATAAATATCCCGTCTTCTAAATTTTCAATTTACCGACCAAGATAAAATTTTGTCTTTCCAATATCTTTCATCTCAAATGTTTTCTTTAGATATTCAATTGCCTTTCGGAGCTCTTCTAGAGTTTCAATTAGATTATCTCATCAACATAAACAACAAGTATAACAAACTCTGATGTTGTTTTCTTAATAAAAACACATAGACAGATGGCATCATTTATATAACTTTCGTTTATCAAGTATTCACTAAGGCGATTATACCACATGCACTCTGATTGTTTTAGATCATATAATTATTATTGTAATCTGATTGAGTATATTTTTTAGACATTGAATTATAGGCTTCAAGCATAATTAATTCTTCTGGGACTTTCATATAAATTGCATTATCAAGTGAGTCATAAAGATAAGTTGTACATTTCGTGCTTCTTTTTCTAAAATTTTTATCCTTGAAATTCAATAGTCTTCCACGCTTTAGGCGTGTATGGAACTCATTAGCTACGACTCTAGTAGATTGTCCCTTTGTGACATCAATTCGGATAGGCGCATTATTTGCAAAGATATTGACTAAGTTATTCTTTTCAAATTAGTAAATGTGTCTGACATTTAATTTGCGATTTTCTGCAAGTGTTTGATCTTCTGGATCTCCTGTTCATATATAGGGGTACATGGATCAAAATGATATAGTGATGAAACTGTAACACCCCGTACTTTCAGGCGATGGTTTGAGCATCTAGACGTATGCAAGTAGACTCGAGCTTTGGGGAATTTACGTCATATGCACGTATGCAAATAAAGAGCTTAAGGTATAAAAGGATGTGATCCCTTACTAATTTAGGACTTACGAAGTGGGACAACGATCGACTAATTGATAATTATAGTGGGAGACAAGATTAGTGGGGGTATCTACGTGTAGCATCTAAATTAGTCACCTAAATGACTAAGGCAACATAACGGAATGGTGGCAGCTCGTGAGGATAACAGGGCATGGGGTAATTAATAGGGGGGGGGGAGTAAATCGTGGTTTGGTTCATAGTATAGACCCCTCCGACACTTTTGTGTGAAACAACATACTTCACTTTAAGATTAATACAGATACATCACTTAACCTTTGCTAATTATAGGAATCAATTTATAGGAATTATAGGCAGCAACGTCCAAGCCCTTGCTCTTAAGAACATGAGCAGCCAACATTTTCTCCTATAGAATTAATTCAACTTTGTTCTGAGTATGATCGAACAGAAACATAAGTTCAATTTTGTTGTGGTAGTAATTCTTGGAATATAAGATCGAAGTGCTATACGGCGTACACGAGTGTCGACGGGTGATCCGACAAAAGGTATGTTAAGACAAATCATTTCTTCTTTTGGCATGTTCCATGTAACGAAATGTAAACGTAATATTGTTCCATAAACTATTCTACTCTCAGTAGTTAAGGATGTTCATGTTATTTATTCCTATGTTAAAAACATGTCTAAATATGTTCCCAAATCCTTATTGAGGTATGTGGAAAAGATGTTAATATTCCCAATGTTAGCCGAAGGTACAAGGATATTATGCAATTCAAATAAACTCAGAATGTTTTATTGTCATTAATGTATTTTATTCATATATTACCCCGGACCATATATTGGGGATGGAAAATGGGATACACATGCCACATGATCAGCTGAGATATGATAATGATTAGGCTCACAGAGGCCGATATGATATGATGCCCACAAAGGCTGTTATGGAAAGGAAGATGCCTAATGAGGCCAATGGTGTTATATACATATATATATATATATATATATACCACATTGTGCATAACATTTAGGCATATTATGGCCCTCAGAGGCATTTACTATTGGTCGGCTGTTTCTGTCGGCTGTTTCTGTCGGCTGTTGCTATCGGATGTTGTTGTCAGTTGTTTCTGTTGGCTGTTGTTGTTAGTTATTTCTGTCGGCTATTTCTGTTTCTGTTTATTTATGTATCTCTATTATGCTATTTCTCATGCTTGACATACTCAGTACATCAATCGTACTGACGTCCCTTTTGTCGGGGGACGCTGCGTTTCATGCCCGCAGGTTCACGTACGAAATGTGACAATCCGCATTAGTAGGTTGCTGACTCAACGGATATTGGAGCACTCCCCTTGTTTTGGAGTGTCAGTCAAATCTTGGTACGATAATTTTTGCTTGTATATATGGGTATGACGGGGCCCTATCCTGACCCTTATGATATCATGTACTCTTTTAGAGGCTTGTAGACGGTGTCCTGTGTGTAGTAGTCATGTATGGCCTTGTCGGCCTTGATATGTATATATATATAAGTTGGGCTTTCTGGTTAAGATTTTACGTAGTTACTTTTCAGTGTATAGTTTCTATGTGTCAGCAGAGTACAGGGTGACAGCCCTTGTGGCCGTGATTAATTATGATTAGATGTTGACTGTATGATTAATAGTACTCGGCATGTAAGGTCTGGGTGCCCGTTGCGGCACTACGGTTTGGGTCGTGACAGAAACTTTCCACGCACTTTCTATTTTGATTTCTTTTATATCTCCCCCTTATTGTGGAAAATTTATTTCATCAAATCGACTATCTGCAAATCGAGCAGTGAATAAATCTCCGGTAAATGATTCAAGGTAGTGAATAATATAGGGTGATTCAAACCCAATATATATTCCTAACTTTTTTTGCGGACTATCTTAGTGTGTTGTGGTGGTGCTACAAACACATATACAACACAATCAAAAATTCGAAGATGAGCAATATTTGGTTCATGACCAAATACTAATTGTGACGGAGAGTATTTATAATGAGTCAGCCAGAGACAAATAAGAGATGTTGCATGTAAAATAGCATTACACCAAACAATAATGGGTAATCATATTTTCATAAGTAGTGGTCTTTCTATCAATTGTAGGCGTTTAATAAATGACTCAACAATACCATTTCGGGATGAACATGAGCTACATGATATTCAGCTTTTATCCCAACTGATAAACAATAATCATCAAAAGCTTGGGATATAAAATCTCTGCCATTATTGAGGTGTATAGCCTTGATGGGATAATCTGAAAAATGTGTCCTTAAGCGTATTATTTGTGTCAATAATTTCGCAAGTGTCAGGTTGCGAGACGATAGGAGACACACATGAGATCATCTTGAAGATGCGTCTATTAGGATCATAAAATATCTAAATGACCCACAAGGTGGGTGAATAGGTCCACATATACCTCCATGTAAACTCTCTAGAAAGGCAAGGGATTCAATGCAAATTTTTATTGGTGATGGACTAGTTATCAATTTGTCGTGAAAACAAGCAGTATATGAAAATTTACCACCTTCAGGAATCTTCAAGTTCTTAAGTGGGTGCCCATTTGAATTTTTAATTATTCGTCTCATCATTATTGCTCCAGGATGGCCCATTCATACATGGCAAAACACAAAAGTACTTGAATCAATAAACTTCTTATTTACGATAGAGTGGGATTCAATTGTACTAATTTTGGCATAATACATGCCAGAAGATAAAGTTGATAATTTCTCTAAAATATATTTTTGGCCGGAGACATTCTTAGTTAATACCAAGATATTCAACATTTATTTCATATAATGTCTCAACATGATACCCATTCCAGCAGATATCTTTGAAACTCAACAAGTTTCTTAGGGATTTAGAAGAGACTAATGCATCTTCCATAATTGTCCCATTAGGCAAAAATATAGTAGCTCTTCCAGAGCCTTCAATCAATTTCGAATTATCAGAAATTGTAGTAACATTTCTTTTTTTTCCTAAGCAAATAAGAAAAATATTTCTCATCTTTGAATATGACATGCGTTGTTCCACTATCAATCACGC
This sequence comes from Anisodus acutangulus, assembly GCA_029783415.1. Taxonomy (NCBI): domain Eukaryota; kingdom Viridiplantae; phylum Streptophyta; class Magnoliopsida; order Solanales; family Solanaceae; genus Anisodus; species Anisodus acutangulus. The sequence goes on along the minus strand of CM056499.1, from coordinate 38,153,772 downwards.
AAATATCTTCATGATTGATCATTGATCCAAATAAAATTTAAGAAATTTCCAAATATTCTTCAAAATGAAAATATACACAAAGTGAACATTTTAGTAAATATCATTACCAAAATATGATTTACACTTTATAAAATATCACTTATTTTTATGTATTAACATGATTATACTAACTAATACAAACAACATGAACTAAAATATTTCATGTTTCTACGGATTCATCTATGATTACAGGATCTATTTCTGAGAGTGCAAAGTAATCAGCTACATTCAAATGCATGAAGTCATCATTATCTTCATAAATAAAATTTGCTTCAACATTCTTTTCTGTCTTTTTTAGAGAGGCTTGATAAAGCTCATACCGGGTGCTTTGGTGTATGACATGTATGTGACTAGTGCCCTTTTCCTTCATATCAGTAACATTTATTTTCTGATTTTTTTGCACCGCTTTATGCTTTTCATCCTTCTTTTTACACTGCTAGTGGTGAAGGGTATTATTTGGTGCAGAACGACAATCATGATTAGAATTTCTTCCTCGATCATGGACATGACCACGATTGGAGCCACGACCTCTTCCACGCCTAGATTGGTGAAAGTTTGCCTCATTCACTTTAGGCAATGGGATAGTATCAGTAGGTTGATTTTCATGGTTTTTTTATCAATAGTTCATTATATTGTTCAATCACTAAAAGATGTGAAATTAGGTCAGAATATTTTTTGAACCTCATCTCTCGGTATTGCTGTTGCAGGAGCATACCCGAGGCAGAAAAAGTGAAAACTATTTTCTCCAGCATATCATGATCGGTGATATTCTCACCACATAATTTCAACTGAGAAATAATTCTAAACATGAAAGAATTATACTCACATCTAGATTTAAAATCTTTTAACTGCAAGTGAATCCAATTAAAACGTGCTTGTGGAAGCACTGCCATATTCAGGTAGTCATTTCTAACTTTTAAATTATTTCACAGTATAAGAGGATCTTTAACAGTGAGATATTCCAATTTCAGGCCCTCATCAAGGTGATGGCAGAGGAATATCATTGTCTTGACACAGTCCTGATTTGATGCCTAATTTTTATCTTTGATGGTGTTTGGCAGACCCATCGCATCAAGATGAATTTTCGTATCAACCACCTAAGACATATAGTTTTGCCTGATATATCTAGGGCAATAAATTCACGTTTAGAAAAAATTGTCATTATTAAGAAAAAGTAAGGCAAGACCTTTGAGGTTTTCAAAGTATTTGCTCGTGATGGCAAAATCTCGTGCTGATAACGTGTTATAAAATAAAGACTATAAAATAAATACACCAGAGACAAATATATAGAAAGAGACCGATATATTATTCAATTTCAAACTGATGTACAAATGAACTGAATTAACTTCCTATTTATAGAAGAAAAGAAGTTGCTGGCAAGCGGCTTACGCGAGCTATCTGCTTGATTGCAAGCCTAAGAAAGCTGCTGCTGCAAGGCTTTTGAAGGAACTGCTTGCAAGCTGTCTGCATGAACTACTTACTTAATTACAAGTTGTTTGTTTGATTGCAAGCTTATCCAGTTGCAAGCTTATTCAATTGCGGAATTATTTAAATGGACATTCATAATACATCGTATTTATAACAAAGAAAATTTTCTTAGAAAATTAACAAAAATCAGCTATTTGCAAAACCTGGTTACCGACCAAACGCTAATAATGAAAAGCCTAGTTTCATCATGTGTAGTATTAATATCCTTAGGTAAAGTTCCTCCCCGACTAGTATGATTGAAGGTTTTAGCAAATAAGTCACATTCACGAAGAAACATTTTGATTTTCTTTCCTACAATCCAATCCGATTTTGGTGATCACTTAAATTTTATCCAATAAAGAATTACAAAAGACTTGTTGAATTTAATTATTTTTTTCTTTCATTAAAAAAAAAGCGATGCTATTCTTTTATCTAAATATTTTTCTTTGTGTATTAACTTCCCCAGGGTAGATGGTTCAGCTATGTCTGGCGTCAGGAAATGATTGAAAATTACCATAGAGTCTAAATGCATTTTGTTCTTTATATTTAATAAGCTAAGATTTTTTTGGGCCTCGCGCCACTTCAAAATCAGAAGAGAGGATCCCATAGGCTTCTCTAGCGGATATTGATTGAAAATGATGTGATGAAAGCGAACCTCTACTAAAAAGCTTTCCTAAAGTTTCACTTGGATACTTGCTTACTTTTCATTAAGTCTTTTGTTTTCCATTAATTTCCATGCACGCACTTTAATATATTGTAATAATAATACTAATACTTTTCTAGTACTGTTATAGATTATATTATTTAGATTCTATCCAGGAAAATTAGATACCGGATAATAAAGGCAGAGCACAACCAATGAGTTAATATGTACTCCATGTGGTGTTCTTTTCGGTACCATTTGTCGTCTTCACGGAAGACAGTTAGGGATGTCAATGGGGCGGGTAAATACGGTATCGCTCCGCACTCGCTCCAGTTAAGTCGGGCATGGAGATGGTTTGGTGGGTGGTGGGGCGGGTATGGATATCAAAAGTGCTACCCGTCATAGATAGTGGGACGGAGGTGAATTTCATATAAGACTCGCATCGTACTCGCACCGCCTATAATCATCAAATCATCATAAAAAATAAGATCAATTTTGAGAGTTTACACATAAGATGGAACTGAAAATCAGATAGTTAACTCATTTCTTGTAGAGTTTTAGAAAGATATTCCATCACCAACACAAACAATAGTAGTGACATGGGATCTCCATGCCTAAACAAATCATGACATATCAAGACATTATGAATCAATGATCTTTCAGCTACAAAAGTTGCTTGATTCTCAGTAGGAATGATGTTCTTTTAATCTCATGCAAATTAATTTAGAAATGCATTTATATAGGACATTGCATCAAGATATGGGCCTATATTAACTAACATATTGGGGGGCTTCTACTTTGGGGATCAGAGATATAATAGTAGAATTTACTTTTCTTAGTAATTTACCATTCTCAAAGAACTCCAGCACAACACTTGTCACCTCCTGCCCAATAATACTCCAAGCATCTCCAGTGGGGCGGGTACCACCCCGCACCCGCTCCAGTTGGGTCGGGTATGTGGATGATTTGGTGGGTGGTGGGGTGGATATGGGTATCAAAAATGCTACCCGTCATGGGTGGTGGGGCGGGTGTGGGGGTGGATTTTAGGTGGCGGGTACAGGTATGGGGTACCCTTCCCCCGCCCCGTTGACATCCCTAAAGACGTTGCTTGAAAGCAGGAGGTATCATCACATGATGTCGCGGTAAAAAATTAAGTAAAATTATACTTTTTCATTAATTTTTGAATTAATTAAGTAGCCGTTTAGACATGATTTAAAATCATGATATGAAATCATGAGAGGAAATCGTGATGATTTGAAGTTGAAATTTTGTTTGGATATGCAATTGAATTTCTTAAATTGTATTTTTTTTTATAGACATAAAAACCCCATAAGTTGTGAAAATCATCAAAACTTTCACAATTCTTATATAATCTTATCAAATGAATAAGTCATAGTTCATAACAAAATTAATACGCTAATAGAAGACATTTCTAAAAAATACAACATCAATTGATCAAACTTTAGTTCGATAAAATGAAAAATTGAACATGAGTTGTAGTGTAACTACTCTTTAATATAATCCTTCCATATGATTGGTAAGAGTAAATTTGTTATAAACATTACCAACTTGTATATCTTATAATATTTGATATAAATGATTGATAAACACGATTGGTAAATATATCTATCAACTTATGGATCTATTTTTATAAAATATAAATTTATGGGTCAATTTTTACATTTAGAAAATTTAAATCATGATTTAAAATTTTAAATTATGTCTTATTGGATAATTTGGAATTGTATCTCATGAGATAAAATTATGAAATGAAATTGCATGTTAAAATGCCTACTAAGTAAAGAATGAACAGTTGACGGGAAATTTTAGAAGTACCTTTTATTAACAAGTTGCCTGGTGAAGCACAACCAAAGGAGGTATGATCACCATCCTGACATGAATGAGTTTTTTTCATTTTAATTCAGAAATTTCGAGTTTCACCTTTGAAAATAAAAAAAATCTGATAAAATGATTTCTTTTTAAATAAGACACACACAATATGAATGAGTTAGTCGTGTTAATAAATTCCTGATACTAAATTATTCAAAAAAATCGCATTCATTCATGAAAGCATTTACCTTCTCTATTAGATAATTTAGAATTCTTATAGTACTAATAATAATTCAATCGTTGTAGTCGGCTCTACACATTCTCATAGGTCCTCTTATCTCTTCCTTCTCCGAGTTCTAGTTATGGAAGAAGAAATCAAGGAGATGTATCAACAACAATAGATTTTATTAGGTGGTAGCTTATTTTATTTATATCGATCTATTATGTGTCTCTGATTCTAGCATTGGATAGATAATCATACAATAACTATCCTGGCTCTATGATATTTTTCGTTTTATTTTTTCTGAAACAATCCCAAAAACTTTTTTTATTATTAATCTACACCCAAAATTCAATAGTGTAATCTCAAAATTTTAATGCGTATTCCTGAATCTAATAAAGGAATATGTTCATTGATTGTATTCATCAATAATGTACAATATATATAGTAGTACGGAAATATTTAAACTAAGTAACTAATCAACCTAATTACAATAAAAAATATAATTATACCTAAAATACGAGACCTAATTACAATAGGAATACAATTCTACATAAAATAAGAGATATACAATTAATGAAAGAATATTAGGAAAATATTTTATTACACCCCCCGCAGTCGAAGCGGGAGGTTCACGAACATTGAGACTGGCTCGAATATCATCAAATAGTATGCATGGAAGTCCTTTGGTGAAGATGTCGGCAATCTGATATCTTGAAGGAACATGAAGGATACGAACTTGACCACAAGCCACTTTTTTTAGAACGAAATGAATGTCCATCTCAATGTGTTTAGTGGGATGATGTTGGACGGGATTGCCGGAAAGATATATCGCACTAATATTATCGTAGTAGACCAGTGTTGCCTTTTGAATCCGGCAGTGAATCTCAAGTAGAAGGTTACGGATCCAACAAGACTCAGAGATGACGTTGACGACACATCTGTACTCTTCGTTGGCACTGGATCGGGATAATGTAGGTTGCCTTTTGGAAGAACAAAACAATAGGTTATCTCCGAGGAAAACGCAGTAACCAGACGTGGAGCGTCGGGTGTCAGGACATCCACCCCAGTCAGCATCAGAATAAGCAGTGAGATTAGTGAGCGAGGACCTGTATAGATGTAATCCGAAGTGAAGTGTACCTTGGACATATCGTAAAATACGTTTGAGGGCATGCATGCGTGTTTCCGTCGGATTGTGCATGTGTAGGAAGATTTGTTCCACGACATAGAATACGTCAGGTCTCATGAGTGTGAGGTACCGCAAGGCCCCAACCAGTCTACGATAGTGAGTCGGGTCTGAATATGGGGGGTTAGAATCAGCACTAAGCTTGGAATTGGTGTCTACTGGCGTGTGGGATGGTTTGTAAGATGTCATTCCTGCACGGTCAATGATCTCTTCGGCGTATTTCTTCTGACACAGAAATAGGCTACCAGAATGTCGAGTGATAAAAATGCCCAAGAAATAACTCAGGGGGCTCAGATCCTTCATAGCAAACTCAAAGAAAATGAGAGACATAATAGACCGGCGGAGAGCATCAGATGATGTGGTGAAGATGATGTCATCAACATATAATAATAGGTAAGCCATGTATGTACCCTTGTTGTAGATGAATAGGGAATGATCAGATATGTTGTGTGAAGAACCGATAGATGAGACATAATCGGCGAACCGCTTGTACTATGCTCAAGGAGCCTGTTTCAGTACATAGAGCGATTTCCGCAACATACACACATAATTCGGATGAATAGGATCCCTGAAATCCATAGGCTGATGCATATATATCATTTCATGAAGATCCTCATATAAAAAGATATTCTTAACATCAAGCTGATGAATGGGCCAAGACTTGGATAGAGCAATGTTGAGGACGGTCTATACGGTTGCGGGCTTTACGACCGGGCTGAACATTTCATCACAGTCCACTCCCACCTGTTGAGACCTGTCATCACCTACAAGACGAGCCTTGTACCTCTCAAAAGAACCATCATATTTCTTTTTATGTCTAAAAATCCACATAGAATGAATAATGTTAGCATCAGGTGGATGGGGTACTAGGTCCCGCGTCTTATTATCAATAAGAGCATTATATTCGTCAATCATTACAGCTTTTCAATTAGGGTCGGACAAGGCATCTTTCGAATTTTGAGGGACAAGGGAAGGGACAACTGAAATGGATAGGTTGAACATCCATTTAGGTTAATGAATTATGTGCATGGCATGGGTTTTTATAGTCTGAGAGCATGTCTCGGGATGCGGGATAGGAAGGGGGTGTGTCGCGGGACTACCGGGAAGAGAAGGAATAGTAGAGGTGGCAGGATCGGCTGGCCGATTCTCGGTTTGCCTAGAGGTGGCTGCGGAATCACCGTGAGGGAGGTTGTTTCGGCTACCGTCGGCAGAATTGGGTGGGCAGTGTGTCCAAGATTATTTGAGGTGGGGGCGGGTGCCGGGGTTTGGGACGACAGACTATGTAAATGATGAATTAGAAGAGGTTTTGGGCCATCATCTAGGAAGTTGTAGGAATGCCGAAGTGGCAAGTTTAGGGAGGCAAATGGGAATTGAGACTCATCAAATAAGACATGGCGTGAAATAATAATTTTACAGCTTGATAAGTCATAGCATGAGTAACCACGATGATTGACGGGGTAAACCAGAAACACACACGGGAAAGACTGGGGTTGGAGTTTGTGAGTGGTCGGATGGAGAGGATAACAGAGACATCCAAAGATACGCAAGTGTTGGTAGGAGGGGTTCCTAAGAAACAGAACTTGAGTAGGCGACCATTGAGCTAGAGATTTGTTTGGGATTATGTTTAGGAGATAGGTGTCCATGGAGAGTGCGTAATGACAGAATTTAGAGGGAATTGAGGTGTGAGCAAGTAGGACACGAATTAGGTTGTTTATGGTTCGGATTTTTCGTTCGGCTTTACCATTTTGGGAGGAGATGTGAGGGCATGAAAAATGAAAGGTAAGACCATTTTTAGCAAAACTGTTTGAATTGGTTATTATCAAATTCTTTCTCATTGTCACATTGAAAATATTTAATGCTCTTTTCAATTTGTGTTTTTACGAAAGCACTAAATGAGGAAAAAATGGGGTAGACCTGTGATTTATTTCCAATTGGAAAAGTCCATAGAAAGTTGGAATAATCGTCCAAAAATAACACATAATATTGATGGTCAACCGTACTTAAAATAGGGGACGTCCACAAATCACTATGTATGATATCGAACGTTTGTAAACTACAATTTATGGATGCAGAAAATGATAATATAACATATTTCCCAAAAAACGCAGGATTCACATATAGGAGTCCTAGAAATACAGTTGCAATTAATAAAATTATTTTTCCTAAGAGAGCGTAAAACATAATCTCCAGGATGTTCTAATCTAGAGTGTCATAAGGAAGACGAAAGAGCAATAAAGGTTGATGAAACTGAGGCTAGATTATTGACGACATTTGAAATAGGGTAGAGATCTCCGGTTCTGTCACATCTCATTATTCATCTCCTTGTCGTAAAATCCTTCACAAAAAAATCAAAAGGATCAAGTCAAGGGAAACATTATTATAAGTTGTGAAACGTCGCACATAGATTAGATTCTTAATGAGTTTAAGGGCATAGAGGAAATTTTTTAAGATTAGCGGTGGATGTGGTGGGGATAAGGATGAATGACCAAAACTGCGAATGTAAATTCCTTGTCTACTACCAATAATAATATTTCGATTTAAATTACTCAAATTGGAATAAGACAAGAGAGTACCTTGTAATGTCGTCATGTGAGATGTGGCGCCTGTGTCCATATATCAATTTTCGTCTAGAGCGTTGAATGACATTACGTTCATAGATGCCTCAACGTTAGTTGGTGCATAAGTTGAGGGCGAGGGGGCTTGTGTTGTGTAGGCTTGTTGGGGATGTCGACCGAGTATGCCAGAGTGGGCTTGTTGGTTCTGAGGTGGAGTCCACGAGGATGTCGGATACGGGCTATGAGGAGAGGCCCATGAAGGTGGGGCCCATGTGACCCACAACGGGTAGGTAGTCCACCGCAGAGGCTGCTGCCACTACCGGTGTCGTTGCTGGTTATTTCCTGCTGGTAGGGACTGCCCCTTTCCATCGTCGTTGTTGCCAAAATTCCGTCTACCGCGGCCCTTGCCGGACTGCCTGCTTTGGCGGTTGTTGCGGGTGGATGCAGGCTACTGCGGGTCCTCGGGCCGACGATTCTGGTTGCCGGAGTTGGAGGCCCTGCCATCGGTGGAGGGCCCGATGGGGTGGTGAGGGCGACATCGACAATGCTGGCTTGAGTGGTGTTGCGCTTGATTTTTCGGGTTTCCTCAAGAATAAGCTTCGAACGGGCCTCATAAAACCGAGTTAACGGCGTGCATTGCTGAAGGATGGTGGCAACGCCGTCATAGGATTCGTTCAAGCCTGCAATAAGTTGCATGACCAATCGTTGATTAGTGACTGGTGTGCCGACGTTGGAGAGTTGGTCGGCAAACATTTTGAGTTCTTGACAATATGCAGACACGTTTGGGAAATCGTCCTAATGAATGTCCTTCAACTGATTTTCAAGGTATAACGCTCGTTGATTTTTGTTGTCGTAGAAAATACTTTCCAAACGTTCCCACGTTTGGCGGGCAGTGGCATCGGTCTCAATGATGGTGTGCAACAGATCATTAGAGATTATGTCGTATATCCACTAGAGGACGACTATGTTCAAACGAGACCAGAATGCATCATCAGAAGTCAAAGCCGATGATATGTTTGTAGACTTCGGGGTCGGATGGATGACATGGTCGATAACTTCGTAAACACGACAATGGATCTTAAAAAGCTCCACCCACGAGGAATATTGATCATTTTCCATCTCAAAAGGGATTCTTTTGTGCCCATCTGATTCGGTGCTGTCTTCCCACTTCACTAAGAAAGAGTCTCGACCAACCCAGTATTGACTTATTATATACAAGTTTTGGCTTTCCCATGACCGCTAGACGGAAGTTTCCCTCCAGATTCAATCGAACGACGAATTCTTACGTGGTCCAAGGAAATCAAAGGTCCGCTTCCACGATATTCTATTATATAATTTTACCTAAAATATAACCTAGTTACAAAAGAAATACAATTTTACCTAAAATAAGAGATATACAATTAATGAAAGAATATTGGGGAAATATTCTATTATATAATTTTTCAATGATTCAAACATTTCATTTTATCCATTTCAATATTGACCAGATTAGTTAATATTTCTTTCTTTCACTCCAATAACAAATAATCACATTATGACCTCTTATCTTTCGTTTGTAATATTCTTTTATTTGTTTTTTTTTTACATAGTTAAGGGGGGAAATGGTATCCAGTTAACTGTCAAGAAGTTAATGAAGTATAGCTAGAAATTCGTGCTACTATGGTTTAAATTATGATATTTTAAGAGAAATTTGTCAAATGTAATCGATCCTTTACTCCAAAGGAGAAAACAAGAGGTTGGCATCTTCTTTGCATGGACACTTGTACGTGAAAAGGATACCCACGTGGCAAGTGGTACTATATATATTGTAGTAGCATTCTATAGATAGGAAGAGTGGGGGTAGCCCCCATTCATGGTGGTTGAGAAGCTTTAATCCATGTGAGACATTTAAGGGACATTAAGATCAAGAAATAAGTAAATGACACACTAATTTTTTAATCAGTGTCTTCACTCTTATGTTATCCATAAAAGGAGAAATGCATTATTAACTTGAATAATTACGACTATACGATACTAATTATTACTACTATTAGTACTTCTCCTTTTTTATTTTCGAATGTAATAGAAAAAGGATAAAAAGAAAAAAATGATATTTATTAATATTACTTTAATTAAATAACTATTTTACAGAAAATCAGGACAAAATCACCCGCCTCAGATAAACTACTCACCTCCCAGTGTCCCGCTTACTCCTCAATGATCAATGCACAGGATTCGAATCTAGGTGGAAAACTTCAACAAATTTTAAAATATATAATCCAAAAGAAAAAATATAAATTATTTATTATATTCAAATGGTAAGTGGACATATAAAATTATCTTCCACCCCTTCATAAGCGCAATTGCATATATACTCTTCTTTTGAGGTGAATAGCACTAGTTGAAGAAGAACGAATTAGTAATAGTTTGGTCATAAAAATTAAATATTTTTTATTTTATTTAAAATTTTTGAAGTTAGAATTAAAAATAGAGTTGTGTTTGGTTATAATTTTTACAAAGAATGTTTGATTATTTGAATGTACTGCAGTGAAAAAAGTGAAAACATAATTTTAGATGTTCTTCAAAACGCTGATTTTCAAATAAAGTGAAAAAATATTTTAAAAAATGAATAATTTTTATGCCAAACGGGTCCCTAATATATTAAATTTTGTTATGAATTCGTATATTAGCTTTTAACATGTTTAAAAATATATAAAAAATTAATCAAAAGCTTTTGTGATGAACCTATTTGATTTATCTATATAATACGGCGTAAACGAGAAGTGCTAATTCAATATAATTTTATGTTTTCTAATGAGCACCGACACTATGACATGAAAGTGCGCCACATTGCTTGGTGCTCACGCAACGTAGCTGAATGGTTGACCCAACTTATCCCTTCTAAATACGACAATTATAATATTTTATTTAGCTTTTTAAATTTCAAATTAGTTATTTCTTCGGTCCATCTGAGTAAATGATCAAAATGGTCCTTACTGACCTCTTTGGGTTCATTTGATTCTTAAAAAACATAATATAAATGAATTTTAATATATCTTAAAAATGATCAATTGGAATCTAAGCTTTATAAATAAAGATAATGAGGCGCTCAACATCTTCTCCCATATACCATGTACTTGGTCAAATTAAAAATATTGTAGGCTTTCTTTCATACTTTATTAAATATATTTACTATGAAATTACTATTCTTTTTAAGTCTGTGAAATTCTGAAATCGAATTGAACGATACAAGAAATTATCTTTATTTTGTAGTTTGATAGCTCATACAGTGTGCACATATCGAGGGCCTCAACTTATTTTAATAGCAAAAATAACGATTAAATTTATTTATATGGGTTAGGACCAAACTGATCCATCTTTGGGATATAATAAGGACCATTTCCATAATGTGTGCACAATAAACCAAATGAAACGAAAGCCCATGCATTAAGGATTATTTTCTCAAATTTTGTCTTTTCAACATTTTTATCCAAGGCTTGGCATAAAATACAGAAAAAATTGAATTATCGAATCGAATCCAAAATTTTGATAATTCGGTATTCGATATGGTATTCGGGAGTAAAATTTTAAAAGTACGATCTTCCGTACCAAAGTCTGAATGACAATCACAAAACGTATTTTCAAAATTTTAAGTGAACAAGAATTTTTTTAACTTTTGCTTAAGTTAGTTATCTTGTTTAAAATGAGTGCATCAAATTATAAGGTAGCTAAAACTATGGCACCTTTTAAATTAGTTGCAGCATAATTTTTATTTAGTGAATCATTAATTTATTGAACCCCATTAATCACACCTTGAACAACTTGGTTGTTTTCACAATTTGGCTCAACATTGATAGTATCATTAATTTTGTTTCTCAACATAGCATTCAAGATATTTCTCACATCAGCCATAAATTTCTTAACTTCCTGTCCAGCATCTCCTCCAAGCAACTCATCTTCATGATTGCTATTTTTGTATTTTCTCAAGAATAAACAACTATCCTCATCCTGGCCCGGGTGCTTGATCTTACCAAATCTACCTCAACAAGTTATTACCGAATATCATACCGAACCGAAATTTGATTTACCGTTTATTGAATTATTAAACCAAACTTTTTCGGTACGATATTTGATATCTACTTTCAACTACCGATTACCAAATTACCGAACTTTGAAAATATCGAACCGGATACCGAACGCCCACCCCTATTTTTACCTATACTTTAAAATATCTTAATCATAGTGGTACATTATCTGCATCCTTTTTTTCTCTTTAAACATCTTACATCTCAGTTTATTAACGTTTTATTAAGTGATATTGTCCTGAAATTTTACTTGCAATAACTTGATTGTATGAATTTCGAAATTCTAAGAAATTTTTTGAAGTTCATCTGACTTTCTAAATTACTTTGCCGCGCCACATTTTTAAGCTATGACTCAATGATTTTACAAATGTTGGCTATATTATAAACAACCCACTAAAAGTGGCAATCCTGATATCATTTTTACGTACTTTTTTCGATTGGGCTCTTTTCTTTTGTGGGCTTTAGATATCAGAAGTCCAGACGATTATTTTCAGACTTTCAGGCACATATGCAGTGTAAGAAGTTCAAGGACTTGATATTGGTCGTTTACTAAAATTCCAAGTTAGGGAAATAGCATTATCACGCTGTATAATTTTTAGTGTTCTCGAGAGAAGTAACTTGTACATTCTCCAATCAGGCAATGAAATGAAATGTCACCAAGTTATGTCTCATTTTAATTTGACTTTATAGGTAGGTATGGGCTTGCATATCGTAATTGTAATTAAGATTGAAGCTAAGTAGAGCTTTTTTTTTTCTTTTCTTCCTACATACTATAAGAAACAGGATTAGGAACGAAGATATTCAAGATAAGATGGAAGTGACCACAAGATGAGGGAGGTGAGGCTGAAATGGTTCGGACACGTGAAGAAAAGATGCACAGATCATGCCCATGCGAGGAGATGTAAGAGGTCAGTTATGGTGGATATGAGGAGTGGTAGAGGTAGGCCGAAGAAATATTGGGGAGAGATGATTAAACAGGACATGACATACCTACATCTTACCAAAGGACATGACCTTACATAGGAGGATATGGAGGTCGAGGAATAGGGTAGAAGGTTAGTACGTAGGTAGTCGAGAGTCATTTTAGTTTCTCTTATCAGTATTGTTATTATTACACTCCTACTATCTTATTCTTCAATTTTATTATTATCAATTATTTTCTTTGCTTCGGTTACCATACTATTTGTTGTTGCTACAGTTCTGTTATGTTCTCCTTTATTTTTAGCATGACTTCTTTATTACTGTACTTTTCATACTTGTTTTTTATATGATTTACTTGAGCTGAGGGTCTATTGGAAATAACTATAACTTCTCTGCCTTCACAAGGTAGGGGCAAAGTTGCATACACGCCACCGTTCCCACACCCCATTTATAGAATTACACTGAGTATATTACTGTCGTTGTTCCTCAAGTTGAATGAACCAAAGAGTTCCAATACTTCTAAGATACTACGTTTAGTCTCACTAAAAAGGCAGAGGAGGCCCTTGAGAAAATTATTCCCTTCGTTTCATTTTGCGTACTTTTTTCTTTTTAGTAGTATGTTCTAATTGGTATACTTTAATATTTAAAATCTTTTAACTTTAAATAAACTTTCAATTTATCCTTAATGAAATATTCTTATAGCTACACATATGTCATGAAATGTTTAAAGTTACAATTACAAGTTTAAAGATTTCTTTTGGCATGCGCCAAAAGTTCTCTTCCTTCTTTAATTGTACTCTCAATCAAACACCATTATGTAAACTGAATCGGAGGAAGTATAATTCAGTGTTCAATAGCCAAAAGGTCATAATTTCAAGCTAACGGGACGAAGCCCAGAGCTATCTTGAGAGAGAAAAAAAAAGAGCACAATGTCTTTTTAAAGAACATAGGAGACCTTCATGTTAATAAGGAGGCCCTTAGAGAAAGAAATTCCACAAAGGCAGCTAAGCTAGTGTAACAAACTTATCGAGTCTCTCATAGGCAAGTTTATTAGGTTCAACAAACTCTTTCACCTAAAGCTGGTCTTTTAAATTAGGCTCTTATGCTCAGTTTGTAACGTTTACTAGGGACAAATGCAAGGAGTTTATGTGATTGTGTAGACAATTAGAATATCATATTGTACCCAAAAAAAATAGAATATCATGTGATTATTTCCTTTGAACACCTAATCATCATAGCAATCGTGCAACATTTTTATCTATTAAAACTCAACTCGAGACCCCATAGTTCAAACTATAACATTAGTTATGATTTATGACATTAAACTACTAGCCATTAACAAAAACTTAACCGCGTAATCACTGAAATTTTGTCTCAATGGACAAAGGCATGAAATATCTGAGAATCACAAGAATAATCCATCAGAGAGGTCATTCAATGGGGTCACAGAGAGACCTCACACACTGATAATGACCGTAAACATTCTCATCAGTCATCAAATCATTTATTTGTATAATAGTGGTGTCTCGATTAGTTGTGCACATTTCGACTATTTCATTACATACATGTTACTTTCTATTAGTATGAATATCAAATACTTTTGTCCACTAATGTTTAGATACTATACTGGAAGAAATAATCTAGAGATTTTTTATTTGCTCAAATTTAAATTTTGAACATGATCTCTCAAAATTTTCACATACTTCATTAATCTCTAGGCTAAACTTTTGAATATGGCCGTCGCGGTCATAAATCAGTGGCATAGCCAGATAGACTGAAGGGTAATTAGTTGAAGATTCATTAGAAAATTATACTGTATATATATTTATATAAATATATACATTTAGTTTTAAATATCTTTAGTGACATTTGTGATTTCGCACGATGAATTAACATTAAAGACAAATAGAATTATAAGTAAGAAAATAAAAAATCTTTCCGAAGTAGCAAATCAATAGTTTTCTTTCATTCACAACCGCAATCTCCAACGGTCTAATATCCTTATCCCAAAACCTCATCCGTTTGCCCCTTCCCTCCACCTCTCATTCCCTCCTTCTCCCTTCACCCCATACCACCAACCACCAAGATTTCCGCCATTGTGATAAGAATCAAAAAGACCCTCAAACAAAAGCCAATCTTTATCTCCCACTTCCCTCTTTCTCTTCCACTTTGGCTGGCTTCTTTGCTCCTCCATAGCAGCCACATTTTTCTTTGAGCTAAAAAAACCATGTCTTGCTCAAATTTGACAATGTTGGTGTCCTCAAAACCATCTCTTTCTGACTCCTCTGCACTTTCTTTCCGCTCTTCTGTCAGTCCTTTTCAGCTTCCTAACCATAACTCATCAAGCCCTTCAAACCCCTCAAGATCATCGTCTATTCACTGTGGTCTTCGTGACCTGCGTGACCGAATTGAATCTGTCAAGAACACACAGAAAATCACTGAAGCTATGAAGCTTGTGGCTGCTGCTAAAGTCAGAAGAGCTCAAGAAGCTGTTGTGGGTGCTAGGCCTTTCTCTGAGACTTTGGTTGAGGTCCTTTACAACATCAATGAGCAGCTTCAAACAGATGATGTTGATGTTCCCCTCACCAAAGTAAGACCTGTCAAGAAAGTGGCTTTGGTTGTTGTCACTGGTGACCGTGGTCTTTGCGGTGGTTTCAACAACTATCTCATCAAGAAAGCTGAGGCTAGGATTAGAGATTTGAAAGGTCTTGGCATTGATTACACTGTCATCAGTGTTGGCAAAAAGGGTAATTCTTATTTCCTCCGCAGGCCTTACATTCCTGTAGATAAATTTCTTGAAGGAAGCAATCAGCCCACTGCTAAAGATGCTCAGGCCATTGCTGATGATGTTTTCTCACTTTTCGTGAGTGAAGAGGTTGACAAAGTTGAGCTTTTGTACACAAAGTTTGTGTCTTTAGTGAAATCTGAGCCAGTGATCCACACCCTGCTTCCATTGTCACCAAAGGGAGAGATTTGTGACATCAATGGGAACTGTGTTGATGCAGCTGAAGATGAGTTCTTTAGATTGACAACAAAGGAAGGGAAATTGACAGTGGAAAGAGATGTCATGAGGACTAAAACAACAGATTTTTCACCAATCTTGCAATTCGAGCAGGACCCTGTTCAGATTCTTGATGCCTTGCTGCCACTTTACTTGAACAGTCAAATCTTGAGGGCATTGCAGGAGTCATTAGCCAGTGAGCTTGCTGCTAGGATGAGTGCCATGAGCGCTGCAACAGATAATGCAACTGAATTGAAGAAGAATCTTTCTAGAGCGTACAACAGACAGCGTCAGGCGAAGATTACAGGAGAAATATTGGAGATTGTTGCTGGAGCAGATGCCTTGGTTTAAGCATCGTATGATCCCTGCAATTGTGCTTCTCTGTAGGTACAATAATGAAGTGTAGACAATTTTTATTTTCTGCTTCTCAACGTCATACAAAACTTTGTGCACGAGATGAGAACCACATTATATTTTGTACACAAGGCCGGACCAAAACTTATATTTGTATTTCAATTTTTCCTGCTATATTTGTAAAACATGAATTATTGAAACCCTGAAGATTTCACTACTTATTTTATAGTATCAAACTGTATAGATCAGTTAAAGCACTCATGTCATAGTATAGCATATCCAGTCTTTATAGCTTCACCAAGAATTACATAGGTAGATTAAACATAGATGCACCACAAGTGTAGCAGAATAGACTGATTTTATCAAGCAGTTACACTTTTAGAATGTGGCTTAGGATTTCATAGATTTTCCTTGATGATAAACTAAGCACTGTAAGCTGATCTACTATGAGGTTCAATAGGACAATGAGGATACATTGTGAACTTCATTGTTGACCAAAATCTCTTCCATTATTGGTAGATGATCTAGGAACATTGTTTCGATAAAGGTTGAATCATGCCTGAGTGATTTCTCCCCCAATTTAAACATTTAGTAAAGTTCAATGTTGAATCATGCCTGATGATCTAATAATAAATGTTTAAGCATTTAGAACTGTTCAAAGGTCAATCGTTGTTCTAGTAAAGCTCAACTTTTGATCATTCTCCCAAGCTTTGCCCTTCAATCGGTAAGCATTTGATTTCTTGTCTTGACATTTGTATGAGGGTATAACTAAATCTGGAAGTGTGATTACTAAAATACAAGTGGGGAGAGTGGCTGGCTGACTCGAATGTATAAGCTGATGCTACTACAGCATATTAATTACTATATGGATTGATAGAATGTAATGATGACTTTCTAATTAGATCTGTATCTATATAGAACAAAATGAAACGGAATCTAACTTCATAAGCTACCATATCTCAGAACTTGCATGAAAGAAGCAGTCAGAAGCCAAATTTATGAAGTCAAGATATATAAGTTAACTGTGGAATTTAAACACTGGAACATGAAATTCTTTCCTCACAAGGTCATTACTCAAGAAAATGCATTTAATGTAAGGGGCAATGAAACCTGCGCTGCCATGTCGCTCCCCCACACACAAGGAGAGAATAAGGAAATCATTATGCATTACCCCAGTATTAATGTTTCTTCTGTAGTGAAAAGATACTTCAAACAGCTATCTCCATGGTTAGCTATAAATGCTTTTTGAGTACTAACAATTGGATAACTTCTAAAGGGGATTGCCAGCATTATTTCTACATTACCTTCTTAAGCTAGTGCAGGATTAGCTAATCACTAATGCTTCTATGGCTGTCTTTATGGTTGTTAACCAAGGAGAGATCCACTGGTATGCCCTACCTTCTATTCTCATTTGCTCTTTTCTGAAATGTTAATGTTCCACTATTTTCGTCCTTACTAGCATGCCTGAAGATACAAATTGCCCGGACTGGCATAATTATGAGATCTAGGTGAAGAATAAAATGAAAGTAGGAGAAGGCTCACATAGAAAATAAAGGTCAGACGCCAAATGATTTTTCAGCTTCTGGGAAGACGATAAATCTCTGAAGAGGATTAAACTGAAGTGGCGGGAACTGGAAAACCTAAGTGGAAACTAAATTGATGACAGACAGTTGAGATTCTCCCAACTCCAACAAACAGGGAACTCAGAACTGGAAAAGTAGGAAAAGCATATAGCTTGTATGAAGTATGTTCAGAGTTATACTTAAAAATGTAAGCTGAAAGTAGGCATATATTAGAGTAGAAAGAAAAGAGCTTACATGGATGTGCAACTTCAGATCAGCCAGTTAGTGAGAATTACTAGGTAAAGCTTCATTCTTTGAATTGCTAAAAGAGGCAATATCTCCTTCCATTGCATACATGAGTAGCATAGACATTTAACAGTAGAAGCTGATGAATTGGTTACTACGGACTTAGAATCATGAGGAAAAGATTACAAAGGCTAACCATTATAAGCCTGATAATTCAATGAAGGCAAAGAACATTATTATAGATTCGACGGACTGATCCACTTTCAGTACAGCATGAACTATAACTTTACTTATTGAACACAACAAATGCTTGATAAAGAGTATGGCAGAGCATATCTTTAGTCTCAATTGAACTTTCTTCCATGCTCAGGTTTGCCAATCTAAAGACTTCTATTCCTCAGGCCATATTATCCTGAATTCTTGAAGCATGAAGGTGGCAATACTTTGAAGAGAAACCATTCAATAAGTATATATCATATTAGCACAACTATATCAAACACCAACTGTCTTCCATGCTCAGGTTTGCCAATCTAAAGACTTCTATTCCTCAGGCCATATTATCCTGAATTCTTGAAGCATGAAGGTGGCAATACTTTGAAGAGAAACCATTCAATAAGTATATATCATATTTGCACAACTATATCAAACACCACAAGTACAGTAGCCAGATGCCAATCAATATGCATGAAACAGTACCATGAATTCACATAACTACCTAACTATACTTAACCATATATCAAGTCATCAAAGAATCAACTGCATTGTTCGTATTGACTGTTGGTGTGTATTATCTGAAAATTGAAATCTTAGACAATAAATTCACCAACTTAACTGCGACGCATAGTGTCATTAAATGCATTTCCTATCACAATATCTATTTAACTTAAACTAGTATTCTCTCTCTTACTTAACTAGTATTTGGAATTGGAAGGTCAATCAGTCTACATTTTATTTGTTAATTATAAAATATTGTAACTTTTAGATAGTTTCTTTAAAATGTAAAATTCTGTTTCTAGAAATTAAAGATAACTGAATCTAAAGTTAAATAGTTTCTTTAAAGTATCAAACAACACTTAATTAATTCACAGGCAAGACCATTAAAGCAGAATAAATCACTGTATTGATGTAAAAACGATCCACATTTCCTTTTCACAACAATTCAAGGATAAATACACTACTTACATCAATCATAAGCCCCATAAATTATAGTAACAGGTAATAGAACAAAGTCAAATTTAAGAAAAACCTCTTTATTGGATTATATGGTAACGAGAGACGGGTCATGACTGGGTTCAGAGAAAACGGGTGCAACTGCAGAGAGCTTCTTTCTGTGAAGGTAGCAAGGGCGGTTGTTATTGATCTTCAAATAAAATCAAGGTTGGTGCTGTCTCTGAATTGCGTATTTGCTGGTACACTGCAATTAGAGTTTGGGGATTGTTCAGTTTTGATTTAGCGGTAAGTTTGGAGTTCCTGATTTGGGCTAATGCACCTGGCTTAAGGTATGTGTAATACCAAGGCATTGAAGATCTCAATTTTCTGCTTCTCATCTTATTTGATTTCATTTGTGTGTGTGGTGTGGGGGGGGGGGGGGGGGAGGGAAGAGTGGTTTTAAGATGAATGAAGAAAGGAAAAAGGGTTTGGGGCATAGCTGGATGTCAAATGAGTTAACTTAAAATTCAGCTGGAGGTCTGTAATGTGGGTTCGAATCTGTTGGGAGCAATTTGATCTTTTCTGAGGTAGAATTGTAGGGGATATCAGTTGCTTTGTTATTAAACTCTGATCATTCAGGCACATTCCATGATTTACTGATAGTAATGTTAAATAACCGGCCGAAAGCTTGATAACAAAAAAAGAAAGAAAAAAGCGTGGGAAATGGGGGGAGGGTTTTGAAATAAGGAGGTTTGTCAAAGCGGGAAAATGGTAGGCGGGTCATAGATTTGATCTAAATCTAAATCTTTTTATATTGAAAAAAGACCGCTTAAAGGTCAAAACTTTTTGCCGTCCTTGGCTCCTTGCCGACTTAAAACATTCTTGTATTTTCCCAAGAAGGCGTACTACTCAGTTGATAGATCAGGTGAGCCAGCCTAATTACTTTTCTTTATTTTAATTTATAAAGAAAATATATTTTTTCACCCCTTAAACTTCGTCTCCAAAATTTAATTTAACAATTTAATTTTGCGGGCATTTTTTTATCCCCTAATCTCATTCAAAGTATAATTTATATCATTTATTTAAGAGATGAACTGATTAACTTGTTCACGTGTCATTTCTAATTAGTCATTATATAATTAATACACTTAATATTAAATATTTCCATTTTAAAAAAATCTTTTTAATTTTGTCCCCCTTTTTTACTCTCCCCCCCCCCCCCGCGCTCTTTGACCACCTCCAAAACATTCTCCTGCACCCCACAACCTATTTTTCAGTCAATTTATAATGCTTCACCATTCTTTTAGATCATCAACAATAAGAAAAATGATTTTCTTGCTTGATTTGATAAAGCTTTCAACTTTCTTCCAAGTATTTAATTTTTCAGGTATTTGTTCATATCTTCCAAGTATTTGATTTTTTTCAAAAACCATAGTAAGCAGTGACGAATAAACAAGGAAAATACCCTAATATCAATGTCAAGAATGTGCACTGGAGCAAAAAGCAACGATCGAAAGAAAAATCGTTAACAAGTTCAAATTTGAATCATTTGTTCAAAGCCCAGAGGAATACAATGACAAAAAAATTGAATTTTCTGGATTCTTGTCAAAGCTTAGCGCATCTCTTTCAAATTCAATCTTGAAATTTGAAATTTGTGAGGACGTCGTTTGAGTTACTTGAAATCCTCCGATTCCATTGATATCCACTGCAAAAAGCCCCATTACCCTATTAGAAAGCGTGTGGCTCAACAACATCCAGCTTTGACTCGATTTGGGCAAGGGCGGGTTGAACAAAATTATTTTGAAAGTTGTTAAGAGTAAAAAAAACGTTTGTAAAGTTAAATTGTTAGTTTTCAAGACAAGTTTAGAAGTGAAAAAAAGATGTATTTTATTACTCTTACATGAATAATGGAGTAATATTTTTGGTTTCTTACTTATTAATAAATTTTTATTTTGATCCTCTAATTAATTGTATTGTACAGTTTGATATCTATGCTTGTGATTTTTCACAACTTTAATGTACTATTAATTATTAAACTATTTAATTACTCATCTATTATGTTAAATTAATATTATTACTTCATATTTTGATCATATTTAGTTCTAAAAATAGAACTTGTTAATAATTGGGGGACCAAAAGTGCTATTATCCCTTCTTTTTTTATTTATTTAAAAAAAATCTAAACTCCCTCCGTCTCAAATTATTTGTCGTAATTAGGGGTGGCAATGGGTGGGCTGGACTGAATTTGGGCGGGTCAAAATGAGTTGAGTTAGTAAATTGACGAGTTATTGACCCGCTCAAATGTTACTTGGGCTGAAATGGGCTAAAAAGCGGGTCAAAACTCAACCCACCCAATTCTTAGTAAGCTTTAATTGCCTTATTTGTTCTTATATAAATTTTTATTACCTAATAAATTACTCCCTCCGGATCAAAAAGAGTGTCCACTTAGCCTTTATTTTTTGAGTAAAAAAGAATGTCTACTTAGCAAATCAAGAAAGAATTAACATTACTTTTCCAGATTCGCCCTTATTAAGTATTAGGTGACGAAATCTCAATACATATTTAATTAGGAACATTTTAGTCAAATTATCTATTTTTGCCTAAAATATAGTATTTTCTTAAGGGGTGTGCAAATGACTAAGTGAATAATCTTTTTGATTCGGAGAAGTATAATTTTTCTTTATTATGGCTAGATATAACATATCAAATTTTAAAAAGTCTTTTTGAATATATTTTGAAATGATTTCTCATTGACCAATTTGGGTTAGATATCAGCCCAAAATTTAATGGGCTGACATGGGTTGAACTACCAAATGGGCGGGTTACCCGCCCAAACTTGTACGGGTTTGGCGGGTTATGATTTCATGAGCTAAGTTTACCACCTTTAGTCGTAATATCTAAAAATAGTTATTTAAAATTATTCGTCATTTTAGAAGTTCAAGTTAATATTAATTTTTTTTTCATTTTGTCCTTAGTTTTAATATTTTTTTGAAGATTACAAACACCTCAAGATGGCACATAAATAGAGAAAATATTCAATGAATAGATACTACTCATATCTTAAGACTTAAATAAAGGTAAATCAATCAAAAGACCCTCCTAATTAAGAGTACAATATTTAAAAATTATTTTAATACATTATACACAATTTTAATTATTAATCAAAAGACCCTCCTAATTAAGAGTACAAGAATTATAGATAATTTTAATTTAATATCACCAGACTCAAAAGTCTTCCTTAAAGTATATCTTATTTTTATAAGCTTCATATTAAATTAAATTAAATTAAGACACATAAAATAAAATGGCCGGAAGCATTAAGCAATGTCGCATCCAAGATGTAGATATCTTGACTTTAGGTTGAAGTGTAGGTTCTAAAATAGCTTTAACTCCATTTATACTCGTTTCCACATACAAACATTATGTCGAACACAAAGCTTGTTTATTGGATCTGCAATTGATATTTAGGAATCATTTATTCATACAAAATGAAGTAGAGTTGTAATTTTACCTGATACTTTGTCAATCCAAAAAAGAATAGGCATTATTGCTATTTGAGAAATTAAAAGAACTCCTTGACTAGGATTTTAAATATAAAACTATGATTGTAATTATTTCTTAGTAAAATAACTGAAGTATAGATATTTTGAATATGGTAACTTTGCCAATGCATTTGAAGGATGCCTTATATTCATTGTGCTACATGCAGCTTTCTGTATGGAGTATAGGAGGCAAGTGGGAAGAGTGGGTGGAGGCAAGAACTTTCTATGTGTATGCACCACAATAGGCATATAGCACTGGTTTTAGTGCTGAGTACTGTCATATACAACTCTTAACAAATCAGCAACTAATCCCCAAATTAGCCGAGCAGAGGTTTTGGGAGTCATGTGAAGTCATGCAGAAATAAACAAAACCATCATGTAGGCCTAATTGTGGAACAGAAGCAGAGTCTTGTGAACTCCAGTTATATCCTATGAATGGCAATGGAAGATGAGAACCCACAGCACCAAAGTTATTAAGAGAAGGTTGATAACAGTGAAGTTGTCAAGTTCAAACTTGATTATAGAACTATAAGATTCCTTCCTCACATGGTAATACAGTCATAAAACAAGTACAATGACAGGACTGGGAAGGGGGTGCATAGAAAATTGACAAACATGATATATCTCTCTTAATCTTACTTCTGCAAAAAGCTTTAGAATCCTATGTTAACTTGTCATGGAGATACACTAGGTTGCACTTAATGTCACAACTAGTATCTCTCTCAAAATAATGGTTTTACCTACAAGATACCAAACTCTAAAGACATACATTAATACCTTATCAGTTGAAACTTGGATCTACGTAAAGACATAAATCTCTAGAATTTCAGACGATAAGATTTCCACAATCATATCATAACATAATATACCATGTAAATTGTGTAGATTTTGATTACCGAGGACATGACCTTAGATAGGAAGATTTTGAGGTCGAGAATCAGGGTAAAAGGTTAGTGGGTAGTTGAATTTTTGTCGCTTTGTGAGGGAGAGGTGGGGGCTAGCCTCTTCTCCTCTTCCCCCTTTTTCTTAGTGGTAGTGGTACTGTTTAGGTATCGTGTAGATTCTTACTCTTTATGTGTGTATTACTATGTGTTGGCTCCATATGCTTTAAATCTGGATATTTTATTGTCTTTTTTCTTGCAATCCTGCTTCTATCCTTTTGAGCCGAGGATCTATTGAAAACAATATCTCTCACATAAAGGTTGAGGTAAGGTCTGCCTACACCTTACCCTCCCCAGACCCCATGTGCGATTACACTGGATATGTTGTTGTTGTTGTTAATTGTGTAGATTTGTCCCCTCAAAAATACATATATGGATCCAAACAGGATAAACATGTCCCATTTTTTACTCTCATCTAATTTCTGGCAACCGTACTGCTTCATAATATTTTGTCCTTGTAATCAGGAATGAGAATCAGAGTAAATTACCTTGATCCAGGATGATCAAATCTAACTGAAGGACAGAAGAAATGTTATCAAGTGGCTACAACGAACACAAGTAGCAGTTGATCTAACTGAAGTATAGAAGAAAACCTTTGAAGTGGCTACAAAGAACAAGTAGCAATAAATCTAACTAAAGGATAAACGAAAAGCTTTGAAGTGGCTACAAAGAACAAGTAGCAATAAATTTAACTTAAGGATAGAAGAAAAGCTATGAAGTGGCTACAAAATGTAGCAAGAAGCAATAAATCTACTTTAGGATAGAAGAAAAGTTATGAAGTGGCTACAAAGAACAAGTAGCAATAACTTCAATCACAAAAAGAAAGCTCAAGTGTTTTGCTGCTTGGAATAATAAGGAAACCCATGATACCTTAAGTAAACTGCAGTAAAAGACTATAATGTTTCTGTAAAACCCAAAATGGTATAAAAACATGTAATTGATGCCGGCAATAAATATCAACTCTGCATACTAATTCAGGTAGACATTGATGATTGATCATCAAACTGACAAATGGAAGCAGCCAATAGTCTGAACATTAGCAAGAGAAGCAATTTTTGTGGGAAAGTTTACTCTTTAATCTGTTAAAAGTAGCAGATCAGCCTGTAGTGTGCATTTATGAACACAGAAAGAACAGTCAACCAAATTTATAGGAAAACATAGCTTACCATTGGATGTATAGCACGAGGAATGATTAACTAGAGACCCCTTCAAGTCAAGTCTGTTCATTCCATGAACGAATACAACATACCCAGTGTAATCCTACAAAGTGGGTGTGGGGAGTATAGTGTAAAGAATGGATCTTGGGCCTAACTCAACCCCAAAAGCTAGCTTGTAGGGTGAGAATTGTCCAAGTCCATATAAGGAGTCCATGTTCCCATTTCATATCCAATGTGGAAATAGGATGTATGCGGACCTTATCTCTACCTTTATGGGGTAGAGAGGTTGTTTCCGATAGACACTATGTCTCAAAAGAAATGCAATCAAGACCAAAGTTATACTCCCTCCGTCCTAAAATACTTGTCATGTTTTTCATTTTAAAAATCAATTTGACTAAATTTCAAAGCTAAATTAGATTAGATTAACTCAATATTTTAAAATTAAAATTTAGATATTTGAAAACTATACGAAAAAAACTATAAGTTACAATTTTCTTATATTAATATGATGAAAAAAATATAGCTTAAAATGTTGGAAATTTGTCTTTGGCGGGAGTTGCGTCCGACCAACTGTAACGGCTTAAACACTAGTGTTACGCATGTTGGAGAATCCGGTTCTTCACACGTGCATGATCTACTAAGTACGTAGATAACCGTAGGGCCAAGAATCGTCAAATTTCATTGAGAAATGAAAGAGATATTGGTCCACGAAGTGAGGTGTTTGAAACATGAAAAAGTGTGGTATGGGATCAATTCTCCCTCATCGGTGGAGGAAGAAAGAATTGTTTTATTTATAAGACTCAAAGTTGGCTTGGGGTTTGGGACCCCAAGGGTATTTCATGTGTTTAAAGGAGAGAGGACATAGATGTGCTTCAGTTCGAGGAAAGCCCACACGCACGCCGCCGCCCGTCCCGTCCCGTCTCGGGGTCTCGGGTTTTTGGACCAGAGAACTTTGTCATATATAGAGTTTGATCCATGAAGTTTCATATGTACAGTCTGGACCATAATTTTTTCATATGTACAGTTTGGTCCCTAAAGTTTCAAGAAAGTCAGAATTGGGCAGAGAGATCAGAAAACGTCAACAGTACTCAATTCAGCCATTTATTTTGGCTGAATTACTCTTCCTAAATGGTCAATCTGTTGCACATCTTCACCATTTATTTTGGAGGAATTACTACCTCCATAATTGTCATTACTTGGCCAGTAATGGCACTTATAGAGGCAGTTCATCAGCCTCTCCTTCAACTATATAAAGACCCCTTGTCACCATTGTTGAGCTACATATAAAACAAACGAAAAACAGAAACAAAGAGTTCTTCCTACAACCTTCCAAACATCATTTCATTACTCAAAATTCTTCACGGTAGCACTTGAGTTTCCTTTGCTCAATTGTTCCATTGCTGTTTTATCTTGGGAGACAATTGTCCACGACGTATAAAGGATACATACGAGGCAATATTGTCTTAAAGACAAAGTGCAACACTCGACTCAGCATACACAAAACAGTTCCAGTTTCTTGTTTAACATAATTATAATTTAAGTTTGTTGTTAGAATTGTATTTTCAGTTCTTGTATTACTTAGCAGTTACTTGTAATTTCCGTTCCTTGCACCTTTGTAACCAACATAAAGTTCATATAGTTTCAACTATGGTAAGAAGTCACCATTGAATAAGCACAGAACACATCATAATTGCACAACCATAAAGCAATCTTCTTTACAAAGAAACATCACTTCAATAAATCAAATTTCCTTTCATGACACATAATTTAATACTTTCAATAAACTAAGTGTTTGAACATTACAATTGCAATAAAGCAAGTGTTGAACATTAAGATTGCAATAAAGTAAGTGTTTAACATTAACATACGACTCAAGATTCACATGAAAACTCATGCACAACATAAAAAAATAACAGTGTAGATCTCTTTATTCATATATCAATTGTGATTTTCTACATTTTTTTGTTTGTTGCAATTACAAAGTAATATACTTCAAACAACCCTTACCACTTACCGACACCCCCACCAGCTCCAACTAAATAACCAAATCAAAATATTCAAAGGGGAGATAAAACTCCCCATTTCACAAAGTTACATATTTTTCTGTATATTTTTTCACTATAAGTAACCAATTTGAGACCCCCCATTACAAAAAAAAGTCAAATTTTTTATTTTATTTTTCACCCACACAGACCAACTAAAGGATCAAGAATTGGATTCTGTAAAAATGGGAGCAACAGCACTGAGCTTCTTTCTCTGCATACAACGAGGGTAACGAATTCGGATCGAAGAATTGAAACAAGGAAGACCTTCCATAGTTGGTAAAGGGTCAGATGAGGGTAAACCTGAAAAGGGTATATGTTGATAAATAGCAAACTGAGATTGAACATTTTTCAATCTTGATTTGGCAGAGATTTTGGAGTATCTGATTTGGGCAAGTGCACCTGGTTTCAAGAATGTGTGAAATGATGGAGTTGTTGTAGATCTGGTAGTTCTTGTTCTAATGGATGATTTCATTGTTGGAGATGAAAGGGGAACTTGGGGTATTTGTGGTGAAAACACTGGTTGTTTGTGGTAACAAAGAGAGGAATGATACAAGGGTTCAAAATAAGGACATTGAAAGGCGGGAAAAAGTATGTTTAGGCGGCTATAAGTGCAAAAATTAGCCCATTTTGGGACCCATTTCAGAAATTTTGTAATTTAACCACTTCAGATTGAGTTGAACTTATAAAAATCTGTGTGTGAACTGTGAATTACAACCTATTTTAAATTATTTATCATTTTTTATTTTACACGTCCATTAGAAATATTAATTAGAAGAGATATTTGATTACTTTTATCTTTATTTATGTCCAAATTATAATCTTTCTCCATTAAATGTACTATATTTATATGTTATCTCTATTAATAACAAAATTTTACTAAGGGTAAAATCGGAAAAACATAATTAATTGTGCCTTTAATTTCTAAAACGACAAATAATTTGAGACAACTATTTTTAGTAATCACGCCAAATAATTTAAGTTCAAGTCTTATTATCATTTAAAAAAATAAATAAAACCCCCACATGAGGAGAGGACTCGTCGCTCAGCTTTAGGCCTTATTAGCTTGATTTCTGAAATGAGCATTTTGAATTGAATAGATAGTGAGATATGTTAAAAATATAATTACTCCCTCTATTCCAAAAAGATTGTCCTAGTTAGATTGAACATGAAGTTTAAGAAATAAATGAAAACTTTTGAAATGTGTGATCCAAAACAAGCCTTAAATATTCATGTGGTTGTAAATCATCTAATAAAGTAAAATTGTTAATAAGAATATGCCCTCTCTGAAACTTAACCTTTAATTGAAGAAAGATAAGAAATAAAGTTATAAATCTCACAAAATAATTTTTGTTCGTCTTTCAAGTTAGCAACATCAATCTAGCAGCTCTTAAATATATGATGGGTCTCAAATGCACTTATTAAAGGTGTCATGTGGTCCGGGTCGGTCCGTTCTCAACCCGATCCAACTTAGTGGAGGGGGACTGGGACAGGTAGGGATAATGGGACGATGCGGTGCCCAGACCGGGCAGGCCCGGTCTTAAGATATAGATGGGGATTGAACCCCATACCTCTCACATGCAAAGTGAGCACCCTACCACTTGAGTAGTTTACTCATTTTGTATGAAACTTGAAATTTCTATTGAATAAATGTAATAATTTTAAGCTTTGAATTTTATTAAGAATTGTCTTACATGAAATTATTTTTTCTTTTTATAAATACTAAAAAATAATCAAGGCTTTAAATTTCTTATAAAGACTTGAAAATTATATTTAATATTAATTAATAAGTTAAAAAATTAGCCGTTATAAGTTCAAAAAATTAATCGTTGCAGAATGAACTTAAATGATTTAAAGTTATACATTATACATTATATATATATATATATATATATATATATATATATATATATATATATATATATAAGCAATTCCAATATTAAGTTTTAAAAAAAACTAGATGTTTAAAATTCAGAAAACTAGTCGTTGCCAATTTATTTTAACTCGTCACTTTATTAAACTACACTATAACCTTATTTCTAAACTATAAAATGTCCCTCCGTCCTTCTTCATTCTTCACAAAATTCTCTCTCTATCTAAATTTAAAAACTCAACTATCCCACTTGCAAGTTGAGAAGTTCCAACTTTCAACTTTCAAATTCCATGGAAAATCCTCCTCCTCCTTCCCGAGCTCGAAGATTTTGAGCGAGTAGAAGAAGAACGTGTTAGATGTCAAGTGTGCAAAAAGATATGTGTACATAAGCTCGTACCAGGACGCGGGGGGGGGGGGGTACCAGTTCTTTAGCAAGGCACTTGAAGAAAAAACACGAAAATGAACTTTGAAGTTTATCTCTAATTCTTTATCAATGGTAGCCGTTTATTTTGTATGTTTTGAACTTTTACGATTTGCAATGTGTTTAAGTTTCGTTTCTATGTTTTGAATTTTTGATATGTAAATGTGTTTAAGTTTGTATGTTTTAAATTGCAATGTTATCAATTTAAATTTTAAGTTTGAAATTTTATATTAAAATTGTGGCTATTTAGTACTTAAAAGTCAAATATTTAAATAAAAAATAATAATAAAAGCCCATGACCCGTCCTGTCCCGTCCCATCTCGGAGTGGGACAGGACGGGCCCTCCCAAAAATCCCCCAAGTCCCGATCTCCCATGGGCCCTCTTTTTCTTAGTCCCGATCCCGTCCCATCCCACCAAAATAAGCTCATCTCGTCCCGTCCCGTTCGACAGACTTAGTTCAATTACATACAATTTCTTGAACTACTGACAACTAACATTTGTTTTTATCTTTTGTGACTATCTTTGCTATTACTTATTTTTTTAGGCTATTTAACATGTTTCCATCTTTTGCCGCTCTCTTATTCTCCTATTTAGGTGTTTCAACTCCTAATAACGTGATACATGATACAACACTTACATTTTGTTAAAATGTGTATGAGACCTAGATAGATGATTCATGAGACGTGTCAAGTTTTGACGTGAACGAAAAAAACAAGTAAATTATTATGAATAGAACAATAAAGTCTAATTCGAAAAATTCGAAAGTTGACTTATCTGGTGGAAGAGTCTATTCAATTTATGAATTCATAATCAATACTTTTTGCAGTTAATTTGGGACTCCTAAATTGATTCACGACATTTATCCCTCCTTGAGGATTAAGTTGATCACAATTGGCATCCCTTCTTAGATTTAAGCACTCTTTAATTCTATTAGAACACTGAAAATTATCTTTGTTTCCTTTTCGGACCTAAGTGCTAAAGGTTGCACAAGATGAAATAAGAAGTTATCCATTTTTATAATGCTAATTAAATATTAACCACCTTCGCAAAGTTATTTAACATTTAATCACTTTTCATCAATTAAAAAAAACAAGGTACATGCGGCAAGCATTTTTTCTTTTTTCTTTTGGTTGAATACTTCACCAGGATATTGTTTTGCATTTCGATAACACTTCAGATCCTAGATAAATTAATCAAGAATCATAATATTTTTTGAGATAATGGTCAAAAACTCACCTCAAGTATCATATTTTTTTGAGTTTTCTATCTGAACTATCGGGTGTGAGAGTTTTCTACCTAAACTATCACCAATTAATTTACAAAACGCATCTCAACTATCAATTATTCATTTTTTCTACTTAAACTATCACCAACTAGTTTGCAAAACAAACTTCAACTATCAGTTGTTCACTTTTAATGAGGTATGTTTTGCAAACTAATTGATGATGGTTCAAGTAGGAAAAGTGAACATTTGATAGTTGAAGTGTGTTTTGCAAACTAGTTGGTGATAGTTTAGATAAGAAACTCTCGCACCTGATAGTCTAGGTAGGAAACTCAAAAAAAATATGATTTTTGAGGTGTGTTTTCCACCCTTAACCCTATTTTTTTTAGCGGAAATTGTACTTTCATATATTATAAAAAATCGACTACAAATGAGGGGATATGACCTTACCTACCAAAACACAAAGCTGAATTGTGCAAAGACAATTCCTTTACAGATCGGAAGAAAGAAAGATGATGACAAAACACTAGATATCCCTGTATTATGCATAACATAGTCAAGGAAGATCAAAGAGGTATATATGTGCCGTCTGTCTATCCAAAAATAGGTATTCATGAGTTGCTTCATTCTGGATTAAGATCGAACATGAAATGTCAATTCCTACTTCAGATTCTTTTACGGCACTCTGACCGGCAATAAATTTATTTTTTGTTGACAAATAAATTGGGCATGCTTAAGTTATTACAATTACACCCAATGATTATGTTACGTCTCTTAGTTTTACGTTTCGTTGCGTCGTAGATTGATACCGACATTCCGGAAAGAAATGTGACCTTACGGAAGGATAAGGAGAGGTTATAGGTTGTTTATGAAAGTATCGGAATGTATAGAAGTTAAACGGATCGAAGAAAATACGTTTCGACGAAAATCTGTGGAATTGCATTTTGACAGCCAAAAGGACAGACCGTACAAATTTGTACAGACTGTCAAATGTGGACCCTCACCGTATTTTTAAGGGCAGATTATACGGTCCAAATTGACGGACCGTACAAAAATGTACAAACCGTCAAATTGGTCGGTAGCCGACTTTGTTTCGGGTTAAATTAATTTTAAGGCCATTTTTTGCCATTCTTTGACCAAACAAGTCCCAAACCCTCTCTCTAACCATCCCAATAGATTTCACTGGTTTCAAGGTGATTTCAAATTGATTACACCCTAATTCTACATCAAAAAGCTAGGATAAGTAAAGGAAAACACTTCTTTGGAGTTGCTATATACTTGAGGGTGGTTCTTGATGCTAGGATGATTGGGTACAAGGTTATAATTGATGGGCAAGGTAAGATTAACACTCTCTTTTTCTTATGCTTATGTTTATTCATGTGTTAATTAACCGTTTGGGTGAAGAATCGATGAATTAGCACCTCAATTGACAAAAAGATGATAGGGTTGGTTGTTGGGATGTTTGGACGTTGTATATATGACTGGTTAGGACAGAAATTTGTGGGATGTAACTTGACTATGTTGTAGATATTGTTGTTGAATCGTCTGAAGTGTGGATTTTGATAATGGAACTATAAGCTAGAGAAAGAAATGGCTAGAAATTATATAAAGATTGTTCTTGTTGATGTTAACTTATGTTGGGCTGGTTTTATAAGATTTAAGCTATCGAATGGAACCGTAAGTACATGGATAGAATAGTGATGAGTAAGAAGGACAATGAAAGTTGTTGTGATAGAATATATTGAACTTGAACCATGATTGATCTGAACCATCTCTAATGCGTAAGATATCGTTCGAAGGACGACCGGAGAATTGGAAGCTAGCATTGTCCGAGCAACAAAGGTATGTAAGGCTCACTTTTTTTTTTTAGCATGATCAATATTAAAACGATGATTATAAAATAAAATCCAATAAACACTCTACTCTTAGGTCATTAAGAAGGTACTTGTTGTTTTCCTACAAATGTGTTGTGATGTAATACCTATCCATTGTCGATATTACATCTTTATTTCCAAGGTCCTCTTTGATATCAATAAAAGTCAGCTCCTTATTGTTTCCTGAAAGCTAAGATAATAATGTGATCTATGGTTCTTATGAAGTCGTTAGAAAGAGTAACAAGTGATGTGTTACCCCTCATAAGGGAGTCGGAGGTGTAACGACCTTACATCACTCCGACGAGTTCAAAAGAGTATTCAGTAATCCTGGAGAGGTCATCATATGCATGTATTATATATCTATATTGTTCTCAGAGGCCTATGACGTTATATACACAGGTATACATACATAATATTGATGATATTGCCCATAGAGACCTATGGCGTTATATACGTAATTTATACAGATCTGACTTATGTTCATATACCCCCACAAGTTATGCCTTCTGAAAGGCCAATGAGCCCATTATCATGGAAGTCGGTTAATCAAGGTTCCTCAAGAACAAGTAGAGGTGAGGAATAAGTAACCAGTAGACAGACCCGAAGGTTTAGAATGAAAATAGGTAATGAAAGATTAGTGTTGCGAAACGTGTCAGATCGAAGCTCCCAGGTAGAAATCAGGCAAGTACAAGGAGATATTGGAAGTAGTAGACCACGATGTCATCAATGTGGAAGGAGGCACAATGGAGCATGTTTACCCGATACCGAGTTATGTTCTGGATGCGGCACCTTGGACCATAGGTCCAGAGAATGCCCCAAGGTAATTCAATTGTTGTGCCATCAGTATGAACAAGTGCATTATGAGCAATGTCCAGATGATGCTGATGAATGTTATTGGTATGGAAACAAAAGCCATAGAATATATAGATGTCCGAGATTGAGTCAGGGGGAATAGCAGGTCCCGATGTTACTCATAATTATACAACTAACCAGGTATGTTGATAATTTTATTGAGAATAGTTGTACTTATGCTTATAATCGATTGGTTATTATTGATATATAAAGTGTGTCATACAGATGTATATAGACCGTAAATGAATAGTGGAAGTGGAAGTGGCAAATGAAACTATAAGTTACGCTCAATTTCTAAGCAAAAAGATCCAGGAATAAACCATTTCTCAGCAGCATGTATACCCAACATTTTTAGGTCTTATAGCATGCCTGATATCGGGATATAAAATATGAACGAATACATGATTTAAAAAGGTACACACGGGTCCGAAGAATTAAGGAAAATCCCAGAGAATTGACAAGAAAAATGGATTTTTGGAGTTAAGTTACATGAAGCTTGTTTAGGAAGCAGTTGAGGGAAAGGAACGCGAAATGTCATACTTAAACTAGGAACCCCAATTCTTCTGCAAGGACCGAACCATTTAGGAAGATTGTGAGACATGATGGGTTTTGTTAGTTAAAGGCAAGCGATATACCTTTTTAATCGTAGCAATGCGCATGTAGGTGGTAGTAAAAGATAACAAGATTTTTGATATTAAGTGGTGAGATTTTTGAATCATATGGTGTAGTTTTATGAGCCGATTGGGCCAGAATGGATGGTTAAAGATAGCTACAATAAAGGCTTGATTTGACAGAAAGTGATGATAAATGGTAAACGGGTGTCTGGAAAACACAAGTGAAAGTGTCATGACAGAGTAATGAGTCCGAAGGGTGTTTCTTACACAAATAGATCGACGAAAAGATGGAAATGGTAAGGACATCAATAACGAGACTGGAGTTGGACCCAAAGCAACATGATTACCCCTTAAAAGATAAGTATATTAGTAAAGCATGGGTACTTAAACTTTCATAGCCAAAAATATAATATATGACGTTTATAAATGATGGTACCGGGAGTACGCTAAGATAAGAAATCTTTAAAGGAAACTCAAGTCGATAACGTACACGTTGATTAGATAAACGATGGGTAAAGAAGAGCCCCAATACCAATTAAAGTGAGGAAGCCTGAAATAGTGGTAAGATTGAACCCAACTATGATTTGAATTGGAGTACGTCAAGCACTAGTTCCACCACAAATGTCGGCAAGACGTTCAAGGATATGTAAGTGGAAGTAAAGACAAATGAAGCTCGATGTAAGCATATGACGAGGTAATAAAGGAATAGTCTAAGATAGACTATCAGGAGAAGAGCTAAAGAATAAGGGCAAGAGACAAGAGAGGAAGCGGGCGAGTAATGGTAAATTGTGACTGTCGAATGAACTAGAAACCCCACAAGAAGGATAACGCAATGATTGTAAGGTTAAGGACATTGGTTACAAGGGAAGCCAAAATCATGAAATAAATGCTGAAGTATTAACTTAAGTATGGTAGCCACGAGGGGATTAAGCAGAACAACGCCTTACAAAGGTAAATCCTTGGATGAAAAAAGGGGACAGGATGACCCCTAACATGAGTAATACTGAAAAACAACATGAGTATGTCAAATGTTTGCTTTTGGGAAAAGTTGTACATGAGATACCTAGCGAACGGAGGGTCGACTATGACGTATAAAGGATCTCAGAGTTACAAGGGTTAAGTATGTGCTTTTAGTATGGAGAAAATGTTATTCTCGAAAAAGCACAAGTCCGAAGCTGGTAAAATAGTATACATTTAAGAAATAAGGTCAACAGAAAGGGAAAACGACGTTAAAGATGAGAGAATATCTTGTTTCCAGTATCTAACAAAAAAGGGAAATCGAGGTAAATTGAAACGGAACAATACGGATTGAGAAAGAATACTTGAGCAAATATGGGAAAAACTAAGGAATAATAAACCTATCTTGTAATGCATAGCATCGCCAATGATATGCAAATCGGAGATATTATAAGAGACAAGAAGTCCCGATGTAATGAATAGGGAAATAATGAATGATAGGGTCATGTACCATTGAAAATGAGGGCCATTATAGAAGCTACATAAAAAGGTCGACCCAAAGAGGTAGTAGGTGGTCGGCCGTATTGGGAACCAAGCAATGATAATTCCCTGAAGCAGAAGACAAGTGAACCTTTCCTTATATTGAGAATTGGGGGAGTGTCAAGATAAATAGCTTGTTTAGAGTATATGGGGAGGTATGATGATATAGAGTCAAGGTAATAGCGGGAACCTTATCAAGATCCAAGATTTAAGTATATTGATTAATAGCACCTAAGAAGGGCTCGCCCCCAGAGTTAAAAAATTACATAAGGATTATTGTGTGATCTGAGAATTATTAAAAGGTATTTCATTATTAGTGGAACTATTTTGGTTCGGAATATTAACGCCCAATGGACTTGTCAATTTACGTCGTACCAACTAAGACTGCCTATACAATCAAAGTTTGACAGACTGTTGATCTTGAAGTTATCTTGATACATTGTACAATGGCTCGTTATGATAAACAATTGTTGGAGGAACCAGTCGAAAGAGGCTCTGGATGTTCAGGATTACTCTCACCCTCATCCTAGGGAAGCCAATTAAAACTAAGGTTCAGACCACCGAACACAGGTAGTGAGTGAATGTATGGAACTTAGAAGAAGTTTTGAACAATGATCAACATCTATTAAATGACATACTACTTGATCGATAAGTAGTTATACACGACAAAGGAGTGGGACTATTATCAAATCATGAAAAGGGAAGAGACCCGAAGTAACGATAACGGATTTGATGTAGTAGGTTATATAAAAAATGCTTAGATTAATGCAGAGATGTTTTAAGAGATTTGGTGTCAGGAGCAGGATACAACTTGATAAAGAAAGAAGACTTTGTCTAAAAAGTTAGCGATCATAATACCGAACTCGATTGAAAAATCCAATAGTCGACAAGTAAAATATATTTCCAACCATAGATGTTTATTGGATATTCACTTCAAGTATTGTCATGATGGAAATGTAAAAGTGAAAAGGAATTCATTTAAGAAAGAAATTCTGAGACCAGTGAGCTGTTCAGAACTTATGTCTATAAGTGTGACAATGGAAATGTATTAAGAAAAGACTGTATACGAATATTATAGAAAAATGAAAATGAAGAGCATCGGAAGAAATGGATTCAGATAATCCTATTATTTTCAAATCCTTGACCTTGACAATCTTCGTGTCGCAACCTCACATCATAATCTTAGTCCTTTGTACGAAAGAACTCTATCAGAATTGTCAAAAAATATAAGAATCGCTATACTCGAATGTTTCAAACTTTAGCTCCATGCTAATATTCGTACAATATGGTCCTTCTATTCCTATTTTGTTCACCGCAGTTGATCCATATACCTTATTTAGATGGTGTTTCTGAAACAAGTATACTAGGGACAACTCAGATGTTAGCAAAAGAATGCTAAGGTGAGTTATGACTAACTTTTCTCTGGTTATTATAAGTATAAGCGATCGCGTGAAGCCAATTTGATGATATCTTGCTATTATATTACATGTGTAGTATTGTATGTATATGTGGGCTACTTAACAGGTTTTGGATAATCATGTTTACAAAGGAAAATCTGGCAAAATTTTTGGAAAACCCAAGAGTTAGAATATTTTCAACATTCGCGGATGAATGTTTAAGGAGAGAAGGATGTTACGTCTCATAATTTTATATTTTGTCGCATTGTCGATTGATACCGGCATTCCGGGAAGAAATGTGACCTTACTGGAGGATAATGAGAGGTTATAGGTTGTTTATGAAAGTATCATAGTGTATAGAAGTTAAACGGATCGAAGAAAATATGTTTTGTTGAAAATCTGCGAAATTGCATTTTGATGGCAAAAAAGATGAACCGTACAAATTTGTACGGCCCATCAAAATTTGGACCCTCACCGTATTTTTAAGGGTAGATTATATGGTCCAAATTGACGGACCATACAAAATTATGCGGTCCGTCAAATTGGTCAGTGGCCGACTTTGCTTTGGGTTAAATCAATTTTAAGGCCATTTTATGTCATTCTTCGACCAAACAAGTCCCAAACCCTCCCAACAGATTTCAATGGCCTCGAGGTGATTTCAAGTTGATTACATCCTAATTCTACATCAAAAGGCTAGGATAAGTAAAGGAAAACACTTCTTTGAAGTTGCTATATACTTGAGGGTGGTTCTTGATGCTAGGATGATTAGGTACAAGGTTATAATTGTTGGGCAAGGTAAGATTAACACTCCATTTTCTTAGCTTATGTTTATTCATGTGTTATTAAGCATTTGGGTGAAGAATCGATGAATTAGCACCTCAATTGACAAAAAGATGCTAGGGTTGGTTGTTGGGTTGTTTGAACGTTGTATATATGACTGGTTAGGATCAAAATTTGTGGGATGTAACTTGACTATGTTGTAGATGTTGTTGTTGAGGTCGTCTAAAGTGTGGATTTTGATAATGGAACTATAAGCTACATAAAGTAATGGCTAGAAATTATGTAAAGATTGTTCTTGTTGATGTTAACATATGTTGGGCTGATTTTATAAGATTTAAGCTATCGAATGGAATCGTAAGTACATGGATAGAATGGTGATGAGTAAGAAGGACAATGAAAGTTATTGTGATAGAATATATTGAACTTGAACCATGATTGATATGAACTATCTCTAATGCGTAGGATATCATTCGAAAGACGGCCAGAGAATCGGAAACTAGCATTGTCCGAGCAACAAAGGTATGTAAGTCTCACTTCTTTTCTTTTTGGAATGATCAATATTGAAATGATTATTACGAAATAAAATTCGATAAACATTCTACTCTAAAGTCCTTAAGAATGTACTTGTTGTTTTTCTACAAATGTGTTGTGATGTAGTATCTATCAATTGTCGATATTACATCTTTATTTCCAAGGTCCTCTTTTTGATATCAATAAAAGTCGACTCCTTATTGTTTCTTGAAAGCTAAGCTAATAATGTGATCTATGGTTCTTATGGAGTCGTTAGAAAGAGTAACAAGTGATGTGTTACCCTTCATAAGGGAGTCGGAGGTGTAACGACCTTGTGTCACCCCAATGAGTTCAAAAGAGTATTCGGTAATCCTAGAGAGGTCATCATATACATGTATTATATATCTATATTGACCTCAGAGACCTATGCCGTTATATATGCAGCTATACATACATAATATTGATAATATTGCCTACAGAGGCTTGTGACGCTATATATTCAATTTATACAAATATGAGACTTATGATATAGCCCACAGAGGCCTACGATGTTATATATGCAATTATATTTCACTTATGCATATTCTAACCTACATAGGCACTCAGAGTACTGATTGTGCATCTTCTGGCCCACAGTGGCACTCAGAGTACATGTTGTCTTTCCATCACTCTATCTTACAGTTATGCATTTCATTTACAGTTTCAGCTCATGCTTTATTTACAGTGTTGTACTTATTTATAGTCTCAGCCTTACATATTTAGTACATCTTTCATATTGATGTCCCTTTCTTGGGCACTGTGTTTTATGCCCGCGTGTACAAATAGAGATGTAGATGATTCCTCACAGTAGGTGACTCGACTCAACTGAAGATTGTCACGTTCCTTTCTTCCGGAGCTGTTTAGTGAGCTGATAGGGATAATAGTTGTATATATGTATATAGTTGGGTACGGCGGGGTCCTATCCCAACTAAATATTGCTGATGTGCTCTTTAGAGGCTTATAGACAGTCGTGTTGTGT
The DNA here is from genome assembly GCA_029783415.1 of Anisodus acutangulus. Classification (NCBI taxonomy): domain Eukaryota; kingdom Viridiplantae; phylum Streptophyta; class Magnoliopsida; order Solanales; family Solanaceae; genus Anisodus; species Anisodus acutangulus. Next base: position 38,114,794 of record CM056499.1, on the reverse strand, counting down.
ATTATGGTTTTGTGTGGCCTTGTCAGCCTATTCAGTAGACTTGTTGTGTTCATGTCGACCTTGTTATATATATCTGTATTGGTTGGACCTTTTCTGTGTGCGCAGGGGATTGTGTCTTTATTCAGAGAATCATTTATCAGAGGCCTTGTTGGCCTACATGTTGTCGAGTATGTCGCAGGTATTAGGGTTGGTACGCTCGGGCCTTAGGACACCTGGTGTCGGTCACTCCCCCCCCCCCCCCCCAAGTTGGGGTGTGACAGATTATTCTTTATAATGAAATCTACTTTGGCTAGAAACTGGATAGTCTATTCCTATATGAGTTTGATTATAATTGTAACTAAACATGAATGAAATAAATACCAAATATCAAATCCTAAATAAATTTGATTTTCTATAACTTTGGATTATTCTTCAACATTCTCTCATAATTCAAAGTTGTATGCGCCTGACTTTTTTTTAATTGTTATACTGGAGCACTTCTCTCCAATCTTTCAATATTTAGATTTGTGTTGGAGCACTTCTCCCAACTTTCAATTATTAATGAACTTTTCATCAACTTTCAATTGTTGAAGCACTTCTATTCAAAAAAAAAATTTGTTGAAGCATTTCTCTCCAACCTCCAATAGTTTGGAACACTTTTCTCCAACTCTCAATTGTTGTTTGTATCCGAGCACGTCTCTCCAACTTTCAATAGTTGTTTGCTTTGGAGCACTTCTCTCTAACTTACCATTATTGAAGTACTTCTCTTCAACTTTCAATTGTTGGCGTACTTCTCGCCAAATTCCAATTTTTGGTGACTTTTCACCAACCTCCAATTTTTTTTGTCAATGCAACCAAGCCCCTTTCTGATCCATTCATTTCTGCAAGCAGGGAGGATCCAGAGCGTTGCCCCCTCCTATTCGAGGTCGGATGACCGCGCCCCACAAGCACCCAACCTTCCTTTTGCTCTTCCCTTTTCATTGAGTTTGATTCATCCTTTCAATTTCGACGGAGTCTATCTCAAAATTCATAATGTTCAAAACGTTCTCTTACCTGTCTATTGAAAAATGATTCACTAATAGACCAAGGGATAAGTCATTCGACTCATTCACATCCAAATCATGAATGTTTGGAATCCATATTATGCAAGGAGATATTGCTTTTGCTAATTCGAACCTCCAATATTTCCTTTCTTTTTAAATTTTTTTATAATTGTATGAATTTTTCAACATAATCCTTGGCCATACTGGACATATACATTGGCTTGCGTCGTCCATCGACACTGAAACCTATTTGATTTTTTATCAAGATTGTCGAGACTCTGATACAAATATAAAAGAAAATATGTTATTCATAAACTAATAAATCTTTAAATGCGATCTACAATTCTCTAATGCTATCCTATTACATGAAAATAACTAGCAACATCTCTATTTATAATCGTATGAAACTTACTATGCCTAGACATTGGAAATTAAAGTCTATTCGAATATGAATTTGACTACAAATTCTAACTAGACGTGAATTAGATAAATATGAAATACCTAATCTTAGACAAATCGGATCTTCTACATTTGAATTATTCTTCAACAAGCTCACTGTGAAAATGAAAATGTGTCAGCTACCACATCAAAATGGGTGAGTGAGTAAAGAAGCTGATGAAATTGAAGCTCTATATGGTTTGACTGCTAAATGGGTCAAGTGAGAGAATTCAATGTAAGAATCTTGGAGTATGTGGCTCTATAACTCAGAACTCAATGATCAATCCTTGAGTTTGTGGTTTCATATAGAGGCGCAGTCAAGATTTTAATTTTATGAATTTTTAATTTTAGAATAACCAATTCAAGTATTAATAACTATATTTTAAATTTAATATTTGTACATACATAATATAAATTCACTATTTGAGCAAAAGCTACTGTATTCAATCGAAACCGTATCCGAACTTTTAGCTTTGCCCCTCGTTCCACAATTGAGAATTCAAGAAGAGTCATAGAATTCGTAGTTCTACAAGTACTCAAGAATTTTATCCTAGAGTTTAAAATTCCATCACACTGTGTTGAAGTTTCACAAAAAAAAAAGAGTTTTCAGACTTCAACAAATTGTGCTGAAATTTCACTTATAAAAATTTTGAAACCCAACACACTATGGGAGACTATTATGTTAGTAAATATAAAACAAATAAAACCAAGAATCTACAATAACTAAACTAATGGTTTTAATCGTTAAAAGATAGATTGGATTTGATTTTTGGGTTTAACCAACAATCAACCAAACTAAATCATACCAATCATATCGATTTCTCTTCGATAACAGTACAGTTCAATTAATGTCTGATAATTTATTTTGAGAATGTCATGTAAGAGTTGCTCTACCAACTCCAATATAATAGCATGCAAGAGAAACAGTCAGAAAAAATTTAAAGCATTATGAAAATGCTGGTATAAAAAATGAATAAGCCATGATAGCGCATTTCAAAAAAGTAAGCAGTAACTAGCGCATGTAAATAAGCTAAACAAAGTACACTAAATGACACATATCAGCAGAAGACAAGCTACATGAGACTATAAAATAATATTGTGCCTATTAATATAATAGGCTAAGCAGGCCTACAATAATAACACTACCACTACCAGTTTGCAAGCGTAAGTAGGACTACGCTCGACTACCCACTACCTTCTACCCTAATATGTGTCCTCCACATAAGGTCATGTCCTTAGTAAGTTGCACCTGCATCATATCCCGTCTAATCACCTCTCCCCAATACTTCTTCGGCCTACCTCTACCCCTCATGAACCCGTCCATAGCCAACCTCTCACACCTCCGCACTGGGGCATTTGTGTCTCTCCTCTGCACATGCCCAAACCATCCCAACCTCGCTTCCCGCATCTTATCCTCCACCGAGGCCACTCCCACTCTGTCCCGGATATAATCATTTCTAATCTTATCCCTCCTTGTATTCCCGCACATCCATCTCAGCATCCTCATCTCCACAACTTTCATCTTTTGGATGTGTGAAGTCTTGACTGGCCAACACTCTGCCCCATATAACATAGTCGGTCTAACCACCACCCTATAGACCTTGCATTTAAGTTTTGGTGGCACCTTTTTTTCGCATAAGACTCCAGATGCGAGCCTCCATTTCATCCACCCTGCTCCAATAAGATGTGTGACATCGTCATCAATATCTCTATTCCCTTGGATAATAGACCCAAGGTACTTGAAGCTTCCTTTCTTTGGAATGACCTAAGTACCAAGCCTCGCCTCCACGTCTGTCTCAAGGTCGCTCCCGTTACTGAACTTGCACTCTAAGTATTCTATTTTGGTCCTACTTAGACTAAACCCTTTAGATTTCAGAGTCTGTCTCCAAACCTCCAGCTTAACATTCACTCCATTGTGAGTCTCATCAATCAGGACTATGTCGTCTGCGAATAACATACACCATGGCACCTCCCATTGGATTTGTTGCATCAGTCAATCCATCACCAAGGCAGATAAGAATGGGCAAAAAGTTGATCCCTGGTGTCGCCCCATCATCACTGGAAAGTGCTTCGTGTCTCCTCCTACTGTCCGTACCCTAATCTTGGCTCCATCATACATATACTTGATCGCCCTAGTGTACGCCACATGTACACCTCTAACCTCCAAACATCTCTTATAAAGAACTTACAACATATCTTTAGAGAAAAAACTATAAATATCAAAATACTTTTTTTTTCTTTAAAAAAAGTTTCAAAAAAAATATTTGAAATGTCCAAACGACTAACCAAATTCTCAAGGAAAGTATACACAAAGTTCATGATGATATAGAAGGACATTAGAGCTATATTTCCCCGAGAGATATGGAGTAATTAACAACACAATTTTAACGAATCCAGTAAATATATCGAATAAAATCAGTGACTTAGTAATGGCAAATACTCAATAGTACAATATTATCTGTGAAAAACACTTCAACCTTATGCTTTAGAAATAAAGGGAAACCGAAGAGAAAATAAATAAGAAATGCAATTAACTTGAAGAATATGTAATGGTTCACCGCATTTGCCATTTACTTCAATGACAATATGACCAGGCCGTCTCAAACATTTTGGGGGCCCTGTTCTAATTCGTAAAAGTGAGCCCTTAATATAAGTAAATATACGATTTCAATAATTAAAAATTATTTTAAATTGTAAATAACAACTCAATACAACTACAAGTTAATCAACCACTACTTTAAAAGAGCTATCCTTCTAACACTTTTTGAAGCAAATTCATCAACCAAGTCCTCATATGGTATATTCCCCAAAATTTTATTCTCAATTGCTACCAATGCTAATCTGTTAAGCCTTTCTTGTACCATGATAGACCGCAAGTAAGACTTCAACAACTTCAGTTTTGAAAAACTTCTTTCTGCAGATGCAACTGTCACGGGAATAGTTAATAAAATTCTATATGCAACAATTGTATTAGGAAAACAATGTAAGCTTTCAAATATGTTAATATTTCCATCGGTCTCATTTTTTATCCAGGCAAAAGTTCTCTTAATAACTTTAGCTCCACAGATAATTCATTCCCATCAATATCAGATTGCCCATTATATTTCAATGTCTCTTCAAAATTACTACGACAAGACTTCAAATTTGCATCGTCCAATGATTGTAACTTGTGAGAAGAAAACAAGAAACCAAAAATACCTTCATACTCTTGATATTGCTCAAATCTCTTATTAAGAGAAACAATGGCTTGATCGACGAGGCAAAGAAAATAATTAACTCTAAAAGACTCCTATCTTTAGATAACTCAACCGATGGGGTATTTAAATTCTCATCAAATTGTCTCTTTCTGCGAATTATATGCCTTTGAGAAAATACTGGATTAATATCCAATTCAATAGCAATTTCCTTAGCAGTATTCAATGCATTATGGAAAACAATTTCTCTATATCCTTCAAAGAATGACACCAATCCTTTTATTTTTTTCATGGCAACATCAATACGCATATCCTTTGATGGTAAAAGCTTGCTAACCACATTAATAGCATATAATATTTCAAACCAAATAATTATTGCCATTAAAAACTCAAAATCACCAAGCTCATTTGTCGCTAAAGATTTAGCTTCATTTTGTATTTTAGAATCAAGATCCTTTTCCGCCACTTCAAGTAAAGCTTCTCTAAAGTCCGACATTTGAGATCTTATAGCTTTGACACTATCTACACGACTCTCCCAACGAGTGGATGGCAATAATTTTGGTGTCACTTTTACATTATCTTTCAAAATTTGCCATCTCTTAGTAGAATTGGCAAAAAAATGTATAAATGCGTTGAATAATCCCAAAAAAATCTTTAGCTTAACTGCAGTTAGTCATATCACACAATGCCAAATTAAGACTATGACAATCACAAGGAGTATAAAAGGCTCTCGAATTCATGTCTAAAATTTTTTTTTGTACACCTTGATGTTTTCCTTTCATATTTGATCCATTATCATAACCTTGTCCTCGCACATCAAATATGTCAAGATCGAGATGTTTCAACTCATTTTGTAAAACATTAAAAAGTCCTTGGCCAGTTGTATCATTCACATTGAAAAATCCCAAAAAAGATTCCTCAATGCTAGCAAAATTTGAAGAAACATCCACATATCTTATTATCAAAGACATTTGCTCTTGGTGACTAACATCAAGAGTACAATCAAGTATCACAGAGAAATACTTTGCTTGTTTGATTTTCATAATGATTTCATTTTTAATTGCAGAAGCAAGAAAAGTATTAGCTCGTTTTGGATGTTATGCCCAAGATAATGATGATGAACTTCATCATTTGTAATACGTCTAACATGTTCTTGGACAAATGGGTCAAACTCTGCTAACGTTTCAATTAAGCCCAAAAAATTTCCATTGCTATTTTGATACATTCTTCCATTAGAACCACGAAAGGCCAAATTCTTTTTAGCAAGAAATTTCACTATAGCAATAATTCTTCTTAAAACATTTTTTCAGTGCTCCTTCTCCTTCTGAATTAGCCTTCGAGACATTTTATCAATAGTTTCATTCTTTTTTAGCCTTTGACGTAACTCATACCAGTGCTCATACTCTTAACATATTCGATGAATGTCTCATGCTCTTTAAGTTTTTCACCAATATGTAGCCAATCACTACAACCCTCATTTGTTAATTGACCTCTCCTATTCCCTAGTTTAAAAACTTTACAACAAAAACAAAATACTCTATCAAGCTGTTTCGAATAGACAAGCCAATCTCTATCACACTTTTCTCCATTTGATAAAACTCGAGTATACAAATTAGCAGTAAATCGTCTAGATAATTCATCTTTAGGACCATTCATAATGGACAAATCTCTTTTAGGACCTTTCGTCACTAATAACTCAATCCTTTTAGAATCAAGAGCATTCCACTTTCTTGGATCAAATATATCAAATGGGTTTCTTGCTCTTGCTCTACATTATCAATACCATTATCCTCCAGATCATCACTTTCATTATAAAATGAATTATTCAAATTATCATCACCATTTTCAGCATCGATTTGATTGTCCACATTATCATTTTCAATGGGTATATTATCTCTATTTTCCAGAACGGCTTGATTCTCTATATTAATATTCTCATTAACATTATTAACATTTTGATCTTCAACCTGAATTTGTGTCTCTTTTATAACAAACTTATCAAGAGCTCCTCTTTGAGATTTAGTTAATTCCTCGATTTTTTTCTTCTTCTTACGCCTTTCATATCCAGATTCATACTTTCTAGGAGACATAATATGTAATTGAAATGCAAAAAGGATCGAAAAAACCTGGTAATTTTATGTAATGCTCCAATTTGTTAGAAGTTAGAACACCCACTCTCACAATTTACCAGACATGAATTGAAGCTTTCAAGCTGAATATCGGACCGGACACCCACTGTTTTTGTTCAATAAAAAATTAGTGAACAATTGAAATATGATAAACAATAATATTTAATGATTAAAAATTAAAACAACAAACAAGGCTCCCTTCTTACATATTAAAACAACAAAGCCAAAATTCAGAAGTATTTGTTACAGCGTGGGGAAGAGTTAAAAAAGGAGAACAAATAATTTTTCAGCTTCATTTTCTGAAAATACACATAGCCAAGCAAGTTTAGCAATAAAAATAACCTATAAATCTAAAAATAGAGTTTTTTAATTAAAAAAAATAACTGATTCTACAAACTACAAACATAAAACTCAATTAGCAGATTGAATTGAAAAGACAAAGAGAGCAGCTTTGCATTATACCTGAAAGGACAAAAAAACTCAGATCTTAAAGAAACAAATGGTGTTTCAAAAGTGAATAATTTTTAAGAACACGAGTATTCAATGGAATAAAGATAAAACAATGAAAGTGTGTATATTTTCAGAGAGGGAGAGAGAAGGTGGGAATTGGGGTGCTTTCACAAAAGATGAGGGAACTATAGGGGGTAGGGCTAGAGATGAGTTTGGACTGCAAATTTCATTTTTCTGGGATGGTTCGTGGGTGTTGGCCGAAAATGTGTGTATGAGTTTATCACAGATCCATATTGAGGAAAATAATACCATCACATTCCTATTCCCAAAGAAGAAAAAAAAGGAAAAGACTTCACGTGGTATTCTTGTTTGCTTGCGATCAACTATTTCCATATAGTACCTAATCTTCACTTATAATTTAAATTGAAATGTATAATTTTACTAAAATCTCGTACAATTACTAATGAAAAAATCATATAACTAAAAAAATATTTGTAAATGATTATAAAATCAAATCTATCATCTTGTTTTGCTTCATTCCAATTCTACTCACACAATTTGTCGAAGTCTTTATTTTTTCAATAACATCAAACACATCACCACCGTGATTCAAATGCTACCCAAAAGGCATATTATACACTTAATATCTTGTTAATGTTCTAAAAGCGTTGCTATTGAATTTCACGTCATCAAATTTAAATTATTTATTACAACCAAATTTCTGGGCGTTTGGACATATTGTTAAGAGTTCCACCTCGGATATGAAATGAGAACATGGACTTCTTATATGGACTTGGACAATCCTCATTCTACAAGCTAGCTTTTGGGGTTGAGTTAGACCCAAGATCCATTCTTTACATGGTATCAGAACCAGACTCATTCAAATTCTTTGTTCACCAATGTTAGGTCCCTAAATTATACTGTCCACACTCCAGTTAACAAAGTATGTGCGTGCGGGGAGTGTTAAGAGTTCCACATCGGAAATTGAATGGAAACATGTACTCTTTATATGGATTTGGACAATCTTCACTCTACAAGCTAGATTTTGGGGTTGAGTTAGACTAATTCTTTACACATATATATTATGTGCAAATACTCAAATATTATTTATAAATTACTGATTATTTTACAATTTTGTCACAAATTTCAACTTCAACTTGAAATAGTGAATTTAAAGTGTTTTAACTTTTGAGGAGACTTTAGATGAACACACTTTTTTAAAGTGAAAATCATGTCTAACCTAACAGTTACTAAATACTCCTAACAGTTACTAAATACTCTTTTTAATTGTGATTTCAAATATTCATTTTTTCAGTTTCAATCAAAAATATTACACAGACCGAGTATATTTAATTTGATAACATATAAAACAATGTAAATAATAGTAGTAGTATATTATAATTTATACTACATATAAGTTAAATCCAACTCAAATAATCACTCTCTACAACCCTCCATACCCAAATTGGTCACATCCTTTTTTTTTGTTCATTTCCAAGAAAAAATTATATTTAAAAGAAAAAATCTGGTTTCAAGTCCACGTGTCAAAATATAAACGGTCACTCTTCTCATAGCCCAACCAAGCAATTTCAACCATCTGATTTTTGCAGGTACAACTTAAGTAAACTACACAGCATTACACAGAAAGAACTCCAAGTTGTTAAAACAAATTTGAAAAAATGACTTTTATTAAAAATATGAAATTTGCTTGATTTTATTAAGTTTTTTTAAAAAAAAAATATTCTGAAAAATTGAATCTAGAAAATATTTTTTAAAATTCAGTTTTTTCAGATTTTTTTTAAAAATTAATCCAAATTTAAATAATAATAATTTAGGACACTTTATTTTTTTTAAAAAAATAAGTTACAAATTTTTTAATTAAAAAATCTAATTTTCCAAAATATTTTTTTAAAAATATATTTTTAAATATTAGACATATATTTGATTACTTTCGCTAATGAGGTACAAAATTGACGAATATAAACTTGACCTTTTCCCTCAAATCAAATACACACATAGTGGTTCACATGGGATGTGTAGATGAAGGAGGAGAGATAGTTCACATGGGATGTTGTTCTATTTGATTCTGTGGTGAACAGTAGTTTTACAAAGAACATTTCTTTTTTGGATTTGGGTCAGCTATGGATGTTCCATTGCCACTACAAAGACCATTGAGTTGCACAAGTGTTTCCAATGAAAGAACCCACCTCAAGATCAAACCTTTTCTTGGATTTGTCCCTCATGGAACCACAACTCTATCACTACAAGTAAATTTCTCTTCTCACTCAGTATACCATTGTGTGTGTCTGAAATTTTCTTTTTTGTGTGTGTGTCCATTTGCACTAACTTGGGGATGCATTATGGTTATTACTTTTAACTGTTTTCTTAGATTTTGAGTACACCCATGTTTCATACTTCCCAATTTAGATAGCAATTCTTTCATATATGGAGTAATGTGAGCTCAAAATGGAATCTTGATTGGCATTGTCAATGGATCTTGGAGTTGGGCATTTTGTGATTATTCATCATTATTAGTATTTGTATATTTGTTGGTTCTTGGTGTATATTAGTGCTCATGGTTCCGGTTAATTGATGGTATATCATATGTGTGTGTGTGATGTTTACTTTCACTGATTATATTGTGTGTGTGTGTGTCCATTTGCACTAACTTGTGGATACATTTTGGTGGTACATTTAACTGTTTTCTTCGATTTTGAGTGCACCCTTATTTCGTATTTTGCAATTTTGATAGCAATTCTGTCATATATGGAGTAATGTGAGCTCAAAATGGAATCTTGATTGGCATTTTCATTGAGTCTTGGAGTTGGGCATTTGGTGGTTATTAATCATCATTAGTATTTGTATATTTGTTGGTTCTTGGTGTATAGTAGTGCTCATGGTTCCAGTTAATTGATGGTATATCATATGTGTGTGTTTGATGTTTATTTTCACTGATTATATTGTGTGTGTGTGTGTGTCCATTTGCACTAACTTGTGGATTCATTTTGGTAGTACTTTTAACTGTTTTCTTAGATTTTGAGTACACCCATGTTTCATACTTCCCAATTTAGATAGCAATTCTTTCATAGATGGAGTAATTTGAGCTCAAAATGGAATCTTGATTGGCATTTTTCATGGGTATTGTATTTGGGCATTTTGTGGTTACTTATCATCACGAGTGTTTGCATAGTGTTGGTTCTTGGTGTATTTTAGTGCTTGATTGACCTATAATCCCGAAGCCCTCTTAGCAGATATATTTACGTATTCAGGATGGAACTACCCGTTCAGAAGGAATTTCTTTGATAGAGAAATGCAAGAAGTTGACTTATTTATCCAGAAGATGCAATCAGTGGTGTTAGTTCCAAATAGAGAAGATAGCATAACTTCGGAAGACGGTAAAAAAAGGTTTTTTTACCGTCAACTCTTACTATAAAATTCTAAATTCTATTTGGCCGATGCAAGTACAAAAGTGGCCTTGGAGGATGATCTGGAAGACCATAGTCCCAACAAAAGTTGCCTTCTTTGGTTGGCTAGTGACTCATGAAGCATGTCTAACGTTAGAAAATTTGAAGAGAAGGAGTTGGAAGATGTGCAACAGATGCTACTTTTGTGAGAAAGCTTGTGAATCTGTGAACCACATATTTGTGCATTGGCAGCTGTGAGCCATGTTCATAGCTAATTTTGGCATTCATTGGACAAGTCCTATGACATTCAGAAGTGTGTTAGAGTGTTGGGAAGCTGCGTGTCCAAATGAATCCCTGAAGAAGATTTGGAGTGTCATTCCTCTTAGCATTGGTTGGACTATATGGAAAGAAAGAGATAAGAGGTCTTTTGAAGGCAAAAAGGAGCCGTTGCAGTCTGTGAAATATAGTTGTTTGCACAACGTATACTATTGGAAGGATGGAAATGTTGTTATGAATTTAGATGACATGGTAGACATGCTAGACTGCCTAGGCTTCTAATGTAATCTAGCCTGCATTTTCTTTGTACTTTCACAGTATCATCTTGATACTGTTTTTAATAAAATTTTACCATATCAAAAAAAAAATTGAGTGTTTGCATAGTGTTGGTTCTTGGTGTATTTTAGTGCTTGATGGTATATCATGTATGCGTGTGTGTAAAATTGTCTCTTCTCACTGAATATGTTGTGTGTGTCTCTGTCCATTTGCACTAACTTGTGGATACATTTTGTTAGTACGTTTAACTGTTTTCTTAGATTTTGAGTACACCCATATTTCATATTTTGCAATTTTGATAGCAATTCTGTCATATATGGAGTAATGTGAGATCAAAATGGAATCTTGATTGACATTTTCAATGAGTCTTGGAGTTGGGCATTTTGTGGCTATTAATCATCATTAGTATTTGTATATTTTTTGGTTCTTGGTGTATAGTAGTGCTCATGGTTCCAGTTAATTGATGGTATATCATATGTGTGTGTGTGATGTTTATTTTCACTGATTATATTGTGTGTGTGTGTGTGTCCATTTGCACTAACTTGTGGATACATTTTGGTAGTACTTTTAACTGTTTCCTTAGATTTTGAGTACACCCATGTTTTATACTTCCTAGTTTAGATAGCAATTCTTTCATATATGGAGTAATTTGAGCTCAAAATGGAATCTTGATTGGCATTTTTTATGGGTATTGTAGTTGGGCATTTTGTGGTTACATATCATCATGAGTGTTTGCATAGTGTTGGTTCTTGGTGTATTTTAGTGGTTGATGGTATATCATATATGTGTATGTGTGATGTTTATTTTCACTGATTATATTGTGTGTGTGTGTGTGTGTCCATTTGCACTAACTTGTGGATACATTTTGTTAGTACGTTTAACTGTTTTCTTATATTTTCAGTACACCCATATTTCATATTTTGCAATATTGATCGCAATTCTGTCATATATGGAGTAATGTGAGCTCAAAATGGAATCTTGATTGGCATTTTCAATGAGTCTTGGAGTTGGGCATTTTGTGGTTATTAATCACCATTAGTATTTGTATATTTGTTGGTTCTTGGTGTATAGTAGTGCTCCTGGTTCCAGTTAATTGATGGTATATCATATGTGTGTGTGTGTGTGTGTCCATTTGCACTAACTTGTGGATACATTTTGGTAGTACTTTTAACTGTTTTCTTAGATTTTGAGTACACCCTGTTTCATACTTCCCAAGTTAGATAGCAATTCTTTCATATATGGAGTAATTTGACCTCAAAATGAAATCTTGATTGGCATTTTTCATGGGTATTGTAGTTGGGCATTTTATGGTTACTTATCATCATGAGCGTTTGCATAGTGTTGGATCTTGGTGTATTTTAGTGCTTGATGGTATATCATGTATGTGTGTGTGTAATTGTCTCTTCTCACTGAATATATTGTGTGTGTGTGTGTCCATTTGCACTAACTTGTGGATACATTTTGTTAGTACGTTTAACTGTTTTCATATATTTTGAGTACACCCATATTTCATATTTTGCAATATTGCTAGCAATTCTGTCATATATGGAGTAATGTGAGCTCAAAATGGAATCTTGATTGGCATTTTCAATGTGTGTTGGAGTTGGGCATTTTGTGGTTAATAATCATCATTAGTATTTGTATATTTTTTGGTTCTTGGTGTATAGAAGTGATCATGGTTCCAGTTAATTGATGGTATATCATGTGTGTGTGTGTGTGTGTGTGATGTTTATTTTCATTGATTATATTGTGTGTGTGTGTCCATTTGCACTAACTTGTCGATACATTTTGGCAGTACTTTTAAGTTTTAACTGTTCTCTTAGATTTTGAGTACACCCATGTTTCTTAATTCCCAATTTAGATAGCAATTCTTTCATATATGGTGTAATTTGAGCTCAAAATGGAATCCTGATTGGCATTTTTCATGGGTATTGTAGTTGGGCATTTTGTGGTTACTTATCATCATGAGCGTTTGCATAGTGTTGGATCTTGGTGTATTTTAGTGCTTGATGGTATATCATTTATGTGTGTAAAATTGTCTCTTCTCACTGAATATGTTGTGTGTGTGATGTTTACTTTCACTGATTATATTGTGTGTGTGTGTGTCCATTTGCACTAACTTGTGGATACATTATGTTAGTACGTTTAACCGTATTCTTAGATTTTGAGTACACCCATACTTCATATTTTGCAATTTTGATAGCAGTTCTGTCATATATGGAGTAATGTGAGCTCAAAATGGAATCTTGATTGACATTTTCAATGAGTCTTGGAGTTGGGCATTTTGTGGTTATTAATCATCATTAGTATTTGTATATTTGTTGGTTCTTGGTGTATAGTAGTGTTCATGGTTCCAGTTAATTGATGGTATATCATATGTGTGTGTGAGATATTTATTTTCACTGATTATATTGTGTGTGTGTCCATTTGCACTAACTTGTGGATACATTTTGGTAATACTTTTTACTGTTTTCTTAGATTTTGAGTACACCCATGTTTCATACTTCCCAATTTAGATAGCAATTCTTTCATGTATGGAGTAATTTGAGCTCAAAATGGAATCTTGATTGGCATTTTCAATGGGTCTTGGAGTTGGGAATTTTGTTATTATTCATCATCATTAGTATTTGTATATTTGTTGGTTCTTGGTGTATATTAGTGCTCATGGTTCCAGTTAATTGATGGTATATCATATGTGTGTGTGTGATGTTTACTTTCACTGATTATATTGTGTGTGTGTGTCCATTTGCACTAACTTGTGGATACATTTTGTTAGTACTTTTAACCGTTTTCTTAGATTTTGAGTACACCCATGTTTCATACTTCCCAATTTCGATAGCAATTCTTTTATATATGGAGTAATTTGAGCTCAAAATGGAATCTTGATCGGCATTTTCCATGGGTCTTGGAGCAGTGTTATCAAATACGAAAAGCGTCAGCTGGGACTTGAAGCGCAAAGTGCAAATAAAGCATGGGCTTTAATGAAAAAAGGCTCAATGGTGAAAAAATACAAATATATATATATATGTTTAGTCCAAGACCATTAATAATAAGTATGAATTATAAATATATGAACAAAGAAATTGTAAAAACATTACGATAAAGTGAAATATCAATTATCTAGTGTCACCTCTTCAAGAGAGGCTCATCGGGAAGGAAGAATATGTCTTGGAGCCTCGATGATGACACCAAAGCGCACATAAAGCGAGGCGAAGCGTTCAACATGTTTTGAGCCTCGCTTCAGGGCTTAAGCGCGCCTTGACAACACTGTCTTGGAGTTGGGCATTTTGTGGTTATTAATCATCATTTATTTTTGCACATTTGTTGGTTCGTGGTGTATAGTAGTGCTCGTGGTTCCAGTTAATTGATGGTATATCATGTGTGTGTGTGTGAAGTTGTTTCTTTTCACTGAATATATACTGTGTGTGTGTGTGTGTACATTTGCACTAACTTGGGGATACATATAGTTATTATTTTTTAACTGTTTTTTAGATTTTGAGTACACCCATGTTTCATACTTTCCAATTTCGATAGCAATTCTTTCATATATGGAGTAATTTGAGCTCAAAATGGAACTTGATTGGCATTTTATATGGTCTTGGAGTTGGGCAATTTGTGATTACCAATCATCATCAGTATTTGCATATTTGTTGGTTCTTGGTGTATGTTAGTGTTTCCAGTTGATTGGTGCTAATTGTTCTTGAGAACTATGTATGATACTGGTGTGCCCAAATTTATGGTTTCCATTCCTAAAGCAATTTCAGTTGGACAATTTTGTTGTGAATTCTCTTATACATGTCGCTATTCCTGCAGTCATCTTTATGGAGGAACGATGGAATGGTTGCTGGGGTTACATTTCCATTTTGTGCAAGTGAGGATTCGTTGCTATTGTTATTTACTTGTAAATATTAGTCTATTTTGTCAAACTAATTGGCAAGATTGTATGCTGTAGATTTCTCGAGAAGGAGGAGAAAAGTTTCAACTCCTAGGAGTCAAGGCTCTTCACCAAAGGGGTTTGTGCCAAGGAAGCCTTCAGGAATGAGCACACAAAGAAGGGATCAGAAGAGCAACGGTGATAAAGAAAGTCAAAGTACTTCATCATCCAAAGAATCTGAAATTTCCAACCAGAAGGCAGTTGAAGCCAAAGTTGAAACTAGTGATGATGACACTAAAGGAGTGGTAAGGGACTTCAAGTTTCAGGATGCTGATGATGAATTCAATGGTTCCACTAAATCAAAGAGAGAAGAAGAGAGTGATTTTCGAATCGATTCCGTAATAAGAGAAAAAAGTGGAGGTGACTTCTCCGAAAATTGTCAGGGGGAAACTAATACCAGTAGAAAGGGCAGCCATGATGTGGGTACAAAACTTTCTGAGATATTTCAGGTGGATATTGATGGAGGTTATAAATTTGAACAATACAACCGTGATGAGTTGGATGAGCCACAAAAATTGAAAGAAAATAATGATGGAAATATTGAATACAAAGAACCTGTAGCAAGTGAGGTATTGGAAATTACTAAGCCTAGTGACGTGGAACATACGGAAAGCAATGAGATTGATGACTTAGACAGTAGTAGTTTCTTAAAATCAGATTCAGTTGAAGAGGGTGAGCCATTAACTGCGGGGACATTAGAGACTGAAGATACTTCTCTAAACTTAAGATTGGAGATGGAAGCAAATCAACGTAGGCAGGCTATAGAAAGGCTTGCCGAGGAAAAATTATTGCAAGGAATCAGATTATTTTGTTTTCCAGAGGTTGTAAAACCTGATGAAGTCGTCGAAATATTCCTTAACAGAAGTCTTTCCACTTTGAATAATGAGCCTGATGTCTTGATTATGGGAGGTTTTAATGACTGGCGCTGGAGATCTTTTACTACTAGGCTAACTAAGACTCATCTCAATGGAGATTGGTTGTCTTGCAAGATCCATGTTCCCAAGGAAGCATACAGGATTGATTTTGTGTTTTTTAATGGACAAGATGTCTATGACAACAATGATGGAAATGACTTCAGTATAACTGTGGAAGGTGGTATGCAAATTATTGATTTTGAAAATTTCTTGCTCGAGGAGAAACAGAGAGAACAAGAGAAACTTGCTAAAGAACAAGCTGAAAGAGAGAGACTAGCAGAAGAACAAAGACAAATAGAAGCAGATAAAGCTGCAATTGAAGCTGACAGAGCACAGGCAAAGGAAGAGGCTGCAAAGAAAAGGGAAGTATTGCAAGCACTGATGGCAAAAGCCTCGAAGACTCGTGATATCACCTGGTACATAGAGCCAAGTGTATTTGAATGCGAGGACAAGGTCAGGTTATACTATAACAAAAGTTCAGGTCCTCTCTCCCATGCTAAGGACTTGTGGATCCATGGAGGACATAACAATTGGAAGGATGGTTTGTCTATCGTTGAAAAGCTTGTTAAATCTGAGAGAATAGATGGTGATTGGTGGTATGCAGAGGGTAAGTGGGGATATTATTATATACATTCTCTTACTTGCACTTCTTTTAGTCGGTGCTGGAGTCAAAGGAATTTGCTTATTCAAAATCTGGATAATATGAATTTATCACTTGAGACCCTTGTGGTCCGGTCCTTCCCCGGACCCCGCGCGTAGCGGGAGCTTAGTGCACCGGGCTGCCCTTTTTTTATCACTTGAATGGTAAAGTAACTTATACTCATTATGAATCATAGAAAGAGAATTATTCTCTTCACATGCACACAATTCACGGAGTCAAACCCACAATTGGAAGCTATGTGTGGCGGGGACCCTTTTTTGTAAATTTCTTTAGGGAAATGTACAGTCAACAACTAATTTCCCTGCACGTGGTTGTGATGCCCATTCTTTTGCTTAGCTTTCTTTTATTCTTTCTTTCTTTGTCGGAGGCGATGGTTAATTGCTTCTGGAGATCATTTCTCTTCAATATGCACGTCCTTTGTTCATTTCTGTGCATATGCAAGTTCTTTGCTAGGTTTCCTGCATTGAGTGGTTTGTTGTTTCGATCGCTAGTTTTCCTGCATTGAGTGGTTCGTTGTTTTGATATTTCTGGTAGAACTACTTCACTTCTGGTGTCAATGATGTTCGTTAAATAATTAATTACTATATATGCTAATCATTGTGGGTTTCTTTTCTCTGTAGCATTTTTACTTTGCTCTTAAAATAATTCCAATGCTTAGTTAATACCCTAAATGAATTCAAAGCTTTAGTTACTTATTCACTGTGAAGGAGAGCCTTGGCGTAACTGGTGAAGTTGCTGCCATGTGACCAGGAGGTCAGGGGTTCAAGCCATGGAAACAGCCTCTTGCAGAAATGTAGGGTAAGGCTGCGTACAATAGACCCTTGTGGTCCGGCCCTTCCCTGGACCCTGTGCATAGCGGGAGCTTAGTGCACCAGGTTGCCCTTTAGTTACTTATTCACTGTGCTGCGTAGGTTGCATTTGACACCTTCTACGTGTAATAATGAATTGATGTTATTATCACTGCTAGGAATTCATCTGAATTGGGTCGCTCGATGTACTATATAATTCAGATTGTATTGTTAAATGTCATATTTTCTGTTTAATTTGACTTCTGAGAAGAATTGATGGTGGACAAGGATTAGTAGTAGTCTGATATTACCTATCAAAAAAAAGAGTAGTAGTCTGATAGTACTTCCAAATTGCTTTTTAGATATCTGTTTTCTTATTGCATTTTCGCACTTCTAAAATTATGGCAGCAAAGAAAAGTTTGCTACTACTCTTCTTTGGAATCAACCTCCACTTTCTGTTGTTCAAGGAACAAGTGGAAGTATTATGTATAAGCTTTCCACAGGCTTTTCATGAGGAGAAATTTTCCATAAACTTGAATATACATGTATTAACTGAATATTAGTGTATCAGTACTCTTGATTTAAACACAATCATCTGTTTATGTTAAAAAACATGTTCTTTATTTCCAAATTATTGCTTCACATAAGTATGTAGATCTAATACATGAACCGAACAGATGAATTTTCCTTTGTGTTTCCAGTGTATGTTTTCGACTATCCAGAATGGTTTGTATATTTGTACCTGGCCAATGTGATCATTTGCTATGTTTATAGTTTTAACACAACATTCTTTGTCAGTCTAAAATATTGTGTACCATGCAATCCTAGATTGTCCACTAGACTGACAGTTGACAGCTGACAGCCAATAGTTAATCTTTCACATCAGAAGTTGAAACTTGTTATTTTTACAATGTACTAGTTCTTTTCAATCTCCCTCATGGTTAAGTGAAGGCAAAGATGAGATAAGACCCAACATATGGGTTGGAATAAATTTGGTGTGTGATGTATGCTTGAAATGGAATTAGCATCTCATACGATTGCAAACGCATTGTAATTTATAAAAAGAACTTGGTTACCATGTCCACAGAGCATTTTGTTTGTGATCTGTAACAGGTTATATATGAAACGGAAGACTCTGGTTTTAGTTTCTTAATGGCTAATTACAAGATTGATCATATCATTTTTTTTCTTGCATGATATAGGTTTCAACTTTCAACAGCGTGCTTAGTTTTGGAAGTTGAGGTCACTTTAACCTATTGTTGTCTCGTATAAGCTTTTCAGTTATTGGCCTTGCACGAGTTTACACAATTGTACTTTTGTCGATCTCCTTTTCTTTCTTCCAAATATTAAGCTACACTCATCTGAGGAATGTACTTTTCTGCAGTTATCATCCCTGATCGGGCACTTGTCTTGGATTGGGTTTTTGCTGATGGTCCACCCAAGAATGCCATTGTTTATGATAACAATCATCGGCAAGACTTCCATGCCATTGTCACCAAGCACATTCCGGAGGAATTATATTGGGTTGAGGAAGAGCATCAGATCTTTAAGACACTTCAGGAGGAGAGAAGGCTTAGAGAAGTGGCTATGCGTGCTAAGGTTGGTTGTAATGTCCCACTCAAGGTTAAAACTGGTGAAGTGGATTTGATGGGTCAAATTTAGAAATCCTCATAACAGTTGTGGTCTTGTAATTCCAAAAGAGCAAAAAGACCTCCTGACTTTTTTTTGTTTCTAGAGTCCTCCTGCAGGTTGTTTTTCTTATATTACTGAATTCCATTGTTTACCTCTCATATATGTTTCCATCTATTGTTTTATGATCTCTCACTTCCAGGCCAAAAAAACAGCACTCCTGAAAGCTGAAACAAAGGAAAGAACTATGAAATCATTTTTGTTGTCTCAGAAGCACATAGTGTATACTGAGCCTCTTGATATCCAAGCTGGAAGCAGCGTCACAGTTTACTATAATCCCGCCAATACAGTACTTAATGCTAAACCTGAAATTTGGTTCAGATGTTCATTTAATCGCTGGACTCACCGCCTGGGTCCATTGCCACCTCAGAAAATGTTGCCTGCTGAAAATGGCACCCATGTCAAAGCAACTGGTTAGTTTTCATGCACTCTGATGTCAGTTTACAAACACTACAGACTGTTCCATCATTATAGCTTCAAGTAGAAATAATTTTCACGCAGGCTTAGTAGTATCTTTAATATTATAAAGAAATAGAATTTGAGTTGAACTTTCTTGCACATATATTTCTCTATTTTACTGGACAAATGAAAGTTCTCTCTGTAACTGATAGCTGGAATGCAAATTATGAGCTGAGATGAATATCTTGACATGGAATCCAAGACCTTAGGATTCTAAGTAGAGAAAGTAACTTAAGTCTCCAGTGCATTGATGTGGAATAAATTTGAATAACTGATGTATGTAAACATTTTATTACATAGAAGTATCACTTTTTGCTGACCAAAAACTAGTTTTATCTGAGAAACATCTTCACTTTCTCTTTCCATCGTGTTGCAGTGAAGGTTCCATTGGATGTATATGTGATGGATTTTGTATTTTCTGAGAGAGAAGATGGTGGAATATTTGACAATAAGAGCGGAATGGACTATCACATACCTGTGTTTGGAGGAGTCGCTAAAGAACCTCCGATGCATATTGTTCATATTGCTGTCGAAATGGCACCTATTGCAAAGGTAGAGTCGAGTGATTCCAACTTTTGGTTTATGCTAAATATAATACCTTTGTGCTTTAACTGATCCTTCTTTAATGCAATTCATGGTTTCTTGTAGCTGCCTCTCCCCTCCAAGTTAGATAAAAACATCACTTGCTATGCATTTCTAGTGTTGTAAAATTTTCCGACTTCAATGTTTTACTTAAAAAGAATTCCTCCGGACAATTAGATTCAATTGATTTCCTGGACAGCTTCTTATGAGAAAAGTTTCAGCAAGTGGTCAAGTGATATCTTGGAATATTTCTTGCATCTCTGTGTAGGTGAGACGGCCTAAAACAGAAGTTCTATTTTTTGATGATGTCTTACCAGATGTTTAATTGGACTTTGAGATATCTATAGAATTTGGGATGTGGTGATCTAATGTTCAGCAGTAGCAAGACTGCCTATCTGGAATGTAATTGTAGAGCATGTATTGTGAATAAACGCGAAGATACTATATTGTGGACAAGGAATTCGACTGAGTAACTATATTTGGGACCGGTAATCTCTGGAGGAAGAGAGATAAAGTGCCGATTATAACAAAAGGGGAATTGAGTTTGTGTGGGAATGTTTTCAGGAGAGCCATGCTGCATCCTCGTTAATTGCAAAAGAAGTTTTTGCTTTGATGATACCCAGCTACACTTTGTTGTAGCAGATGTTTGGCAGTTACAGAGCAAACAGTTAATCAAATAAATGCATTCCATTTTAAAATAAATGATACTCTTTTGCCTTTTATGGTTATTTAGCTTAGAGTTTACCTTTCTCATCAAAAAACGGTTATTTAGCTTAGAGTCAATGTTTATTGTATATTTGAGGGAGAGAAAAGTGAAGCTATTGGGAATTGTAAAGTGAACCCATGACCAGGAGGTCATGAGTTCAAGCCGTGGAAACAACCTCTTGCAGAAATGTGAGGTAAGGCTGCGTACAATAGACCCTTGTGGTCCGGCCCTTCCCCGGACCCCGCGCATAGCGGAAGCTTAGTGCACTGGGCTGCCTTTTAAAAAAAAAAACTTTTTGACTTTAAATTTGAAAGAAAATGGACAAAGTTTTCCTATTAGGAACAGCGGATATCATTCTGGGTGATAGAAATTAGAAAAATCACCAGTTAGTTTAGTAGAGTCAGTGGTTTACATAATAATGTAGAGATAGGTGTTTAGGCACAAAAAGAGGGAAAAAGAATACGATGAGAATTGTTTGAGGTATACTTTGAATACATGCAACAAATGCCTGTTCATTTACCTATTAAAAGGAGTGATTCTATTCCATGACTTGGTATGTGGTAACAGCTGTTAAGTTGTCATTACTTTGTATTTGCAGGTGGGAGGCCTTGGTGATGTTGTTACTAGTCTTTCCCGTGCTGTTCAAGATTTAAACCATAATGTGGATATCATCTTACCTAAGTATGACTGTCTGAAGATGAATCATGTAAGGTTACTGCTTCATTTACCTAGTCTGGTCGTTATTCTTCAATCAACTCCCACACACTGTCTGCAACCCCAGAAGGCTTCTCATTGGCACTTACAATTGCCACCTTTTTGCATCAATATTTTGTTACTAAAAATGAAACATAGAAGCCTTGATCTTCCTGCCAATCACTTGTAAATGTGCAGCAGCCGTAATCCCCCATTCTTAGATATCTGGTAAAAGTACAATTCTAAATACTTCATTATTCTAGAGAATGTTCAAACACAACAACAACATATTCAGTGTAATCACACCAGTGGGATCTTGGGAGGGTAGGATGTATACAGACCTTACCCTCACCTTGCTGGGTAGAGAGGCAAGAGAATGTTCAAACACGATTGCTATAAATCATTTGAGTTGTACATGTATCACATACTTCCACTAATATGTTTTTTGATCAGTAAAAAGATAGTTATATTCATCTATGTTGCTCGGACTCTTCAAAAATGCTGATGGGTGCGTGTCGGATACTCCAAAAATAGTGTATTTTTGGAGAATCCGACACGAGTGCGGTAGCATTTTTGGAGAGTCCGAGCAACATAGATATTAATTACCAGAAACTCAGTTTCAATTTTTTTTTACCAGAAATAAGAGTGCTGCGAAGCATGTACAGAAAAGCTATTACATATCGTGTAAAGAGCTCAAAAGTCGATCATGGCTTCTACATCATTAAATGAAGCCATGTTGCACCAAAAAAGAAGTAAGGAGATACATACTTTCACTAATATTATTGCATGTTGCTATGTATTCTTATTAGGTGAAGGACTTTCGGTTTCACAAAAGCTACTTTTGGGGTGGGACTGAAATAAAAGTATGGTTTGGAAAGGTGGAAGGTCTCTCGGTCTACTTTTTGGAGCCTCAAAACGGGTATTCAAAATTATGCACGATGTTCTTGTTTAATCAGAAAAAAATGAAATTTGTAGTTGTTTCATGGTTTATAATCAGCTTTGGTATGGCTGTTTACGAGCTGCTAATCATGTCCTTTTAATTGTAACCATATATTGGTATTTAGTCCAGCAGAATATGAAATCACATTCTCAACTATGTGCGCCTGGTTTTTTTTGATGATCGAGCATAAGTGAATTAGGCATTTTGGATGCCTTCATAAGTTTAGTGCTTCATTATTCTTTAGGTTATTTTGGAAGGGGTGTGTATACGGTTGTAACAATGATGGTGAACGATTTGGTTTCTTCTGTCACGCGGCTTTAGAGTTTCTTCTGCAAGGTGGATTTCATCCGGTATGTTCCAGATTGTTTCATTATGCTAATTTTGAGGTCTCATATTTCTTGATTCTCGTTTTTGTAACCATGTTATTGTCCAAAACACTTTGTAAAATTCTTTATATAGTAGCTTACCTGGGAAAGCTATAAATAATATCTGAAGGATATTTATTGGAACAGCCTCAGGATAGAGCTTATGGTAGTGAATGCACTGCAAATTATCAATGAGTATAATCACTGAAGTTGTTGCATTAATTGTCTCTGCGACATGCTTCCTTGGTCCCAAATTAACTTCTTAAGTTGACTTTTGAGCATCAAAATTATGAAATTTGACAATGAAATTAATCATAATGTCAATCTTTTACAACCAAAAAGTATGATTTAAGTTTCCAAAATTTTAGCTTTGTGGTGAAATATAGTTCTATCATAGTTTAATAATACCAACTTTAGTTTCCAAATTTGAAGCTCTATGTCTTACTGCTTGCTAAAGTGGGATGAACTGAGTTCTACTTACCTCTTTCCGTAAGTTTCTCCCTATGTCTTACTGCTTGCTAAAATAAACGGGAGCTCTTTATCACAAAAATAAGAATTTCAATTTTCACGCCGAAGTGATATATTCTTTTGTTAATTAGATTTATATGCATGTCTTCTTACTGTTCATTTGTCCGGCAGGACATCATCCATAGCCATGATTGGTCTAGTGCTCCAGTTGCATGGCTCTTTAAGGAGCAATATACACACTATGGTCTAAGCAAGTCTCGTATTGTCTTCACAATACACAATCTTGAATTTGGTGCACATCTCATTGGGAAAGCAATGACTTTTGCAGACAAAGCTACAACAGTAAGTGTTTCTATTGCCTGTACCTTATAGTTAGCTGTTTTGTGCTTTATGCTGTCGTCTCTTGAAAAATGTGGCTATGCTTTAACCGACGGCCTATTTCGGCACTTGCTGGACAAAATTTTTGGATTTGAATTCCCGAAGACAATGGTCATCATTTTATCAGGCTTCATATTTGTTTTATGTTCATTTTGCCTTCTCATTTCTAGAAGAGATTGTAAAATGCCCTCTAGGGGAAAAACATTATTTTGCTGGCTTCCGAACTAGTATAACAGGCAAACACTGCCTGATGACCTACAGCTACGGACTCTGTTGGAGATAAAGTTAGGACAGACAAAAGAAATGTATGGAAGCTACACAAATACACGAGTATACACAGAAAAAGTGTTAAGGGCTTCAAGTATACTTCCTTTATGGCTTTATCAAAAATAAAAATAAAAATAAAACGTAACATTATTCTTTGGTTGTAGCAAAACTGTAAAGGGTTTTCAATGAAAGATAAAACTCTATCCTAACAGGATTTACATGCAGGTTTCACCAACTTATTCACAGGAGGTGTCTGGAAACCCTGTAATTGCACCTCACCTTTACAAGTTCCATGGTATAGTGAACGGGATTGACCCTGATATTTGGGACCCGTTAAACGATAAGTTCATTCCGGTGAGTTCTCTTCTTTTCTCAATTATTACATTACCTATAAGTGCACACATTGGAAAAAGTTTGCGCTATTTTGTGAATTTCATGTGCTCAACTCCTAGATCTTTGATAAATTTGTTCTGAACAACTTGCTAGATTGTCTGCTTTAGTTGGTGGGTTAAAAGAGTTTTGCCCTATAATTGCTTTATATTGATAAGACTATCTTAGGAGTGCAATTTAGTTTAATATAAGTCTCCATATTCTCTCCTTCCCTCTATCTTTCTCTGCATATAAACTGTCTACTGCAGTTCTTGACAGTGGCCTCCACCCTGAAGATGTCATCGTAACTGATTATTGGGACAAATTAAAAAAGAAAGTGTCACATAGAGGGAGTATTATATTTGCTTATTCTTTGTAGCTTTAAGTTCTTGGATTAAATCATGTGTCATTTTTATTTGTCTGACGGTTGTGGCACTGTTGGAATGCATGCAATTGCAGATTTCGTACACCTCAGAAAATGTTGTTGAAGGCAAAGCAGCAGCCAAGGAAGCTTTGCAGCAAAAACTTGGACTGAAACAGGCCGACCTTCCTTTGGTAGGAATTATCACCCGCTTAACTCACCAGAAAGGAATCCACCTCATTAAACATGCTATTTGGCGCACCTTGGAATGGAACGGACAGGTATATTTTCTTAAAGTTCTTCAGATGCCCCCCCCCCCCCCTCTTTTGCTTGGGGGAGGGGGGAGTGTGCTCATCTTAAGCTTTTGGCTTGTCTAGATATTGTTATATGCTCTGATAATAACTAGTATAATTTTTTGCTCTAAAACTTTTTGGTTTTGGATGGCATATCTAATTTGGACATAGTAACTGATCTAAGATGCCAGAGAATACCAGTTCATTTTTTTGGGGATAAAGCCAGAGAATACCTGTTCTTGCATGCTTGTTACCAATTCTTGCATCTCGTTGTCTCTAGTTTTATTTATTCTTAATGAAGTCTCATTTTTGAAAGTCTATTATAGCAGAATGCTATGATCTTTCATTGACAAAAAGTTCTGACAGGTGGTCTTGCTTGGTTCTGCTCCTGATCCTAGGATACAAAACGATTTTGTTAATTTGGCAAATCAATTGCACTCCACATATAATGACCGTGCACGGCTCATTTTAACATATGATGAGCCACTTTCTCACCTGGTATTGTTTCTCCTTTCCTTGCTTGTTGCATATTTTTGTCCTCACGCCTTATGCTACCTTTTTATTATATCATTACTTTTGATACAATTGCAGATATATTCTGGTGCTGATTTCATTCTAGTTCCTTCAATATTTGAGCCATGTGGACTAACACAACTTACGGCGATGAGATATGGTTCAATTCCAGTCGTGCGTAAAACTGGAGGTATCTTTTTCTTATAACCTGTAGTTTTAGAAATTCGAATATCTACCATGTGCAGCTTGTTTAGTACCGCTCTGCCACTTGCACTGTATATTTTGATATGAAGGTTTAGCAACTCAATTTTTCTAGCGAAGCTTCTCTCTCTTGACCTTGGCATTGCTTTTTCATGATGTGACTATATTATTGGAACTACAGGTGCATATATATGAATGACCATCTTTTTCAGTTAAGCCATAATTAAATAAATAGTCTCTTTTCTGACTACTTAAGCTTTTAGAGGCAGTTACACAATTCAACATGGTAGCAAAATAGATGGTGTTTTTGGGTTCAAGTATCATTACCACTCATTACCCATAAAAAATAATTTCACTACCACCTTACCAAGAAAAAGAATCAGGTCCTCATGTTTAACACACAATTCATAAAATTTTACTTAATAAAAAAAGACAATTTATTCCTTGTCAAAATGAAAAAGACAATAATTAATAAAAAATAGTTTTCCTTAACAATTTAAGCTTTTAGATGTGGTGATCACACACTATAACAGTTTTCGATCTCTTGTAGAATTGCAACTGCAGATGTTCATATGTGGTTTGCAAGCCACCTATAAACTAACCACTACTGTGTCTGTGTGATGCTACCGATCAGAATGTTTCAACCATAGTTTCTTCTTTTGATAGTGAATTCACTTGATGCATATTGCACTCTCTTGAATTAAGTGCGAGAATAAATATTTGTCGGCACATGCCAGAATTTTCTTTTGGTGCCGTTCTTAATTATTATCTTAGTAGATATCGGTCATTTGCTTCTGAATGAGTGTTTTAACCTCTGGATTCTGTATATTAGGACTTTATGATACTGTATTTGATGTTGACCATGACAAAGAGAGAGCGCAACAGTGTGGTCTTGAACCAAACGGATTCAGCTTTGATGGAGCAGATGCTGCCGGAGTTGATTATGCTCTGAATAGGCAAGTATACTTGCTCTTTTCAATTATCTCTTCTCTTTGCATGTTTAGAGGGAAAGGGAAGTAATTGTGATGGCATACACAAATAAGAAAAAAAAATATAAGGAATGTTGCAACAGTAATAATTGAACTCTTAAAATCCTGCATGCTTCGTCCCTCTTCTCCTCGTTTGTTGATTTGTATGGACTCATTTACGGTTCTACGTTTCAGAGCTCTCTCTGCTTGGTACGATGGTCGGGATTGGTTCAACTCTTTATGCAAACAGGTCATGGAACAAGATTGGTCTTGGAATAGACCTGCTCTTGATTATTTGGAGCTTTACCATGCAGCTAGGAAATTAGAATAATTAGTTTGAGAGATACTAGCAGAAAGATTCACGAGATCATCAATCTGTACAGATCCAGTGATAGCGTTTGGACTACATTTCTTTTCCTATAGCAAAGTATAATGCAAGTCTACCCTGAGATCAATAGTAGACAGTACTCAGTTAAGTTAAACTTTTGTGCAAGTTAAGTTAAACTTTGTGCAGCATATGAAATAGTTTAGCCTCAAATAATGTAGTCTACTGATATTTATTGATTTTAAGAAGAAATGAGAAATCAAAGGATGCAAAATTCTCCGACTGGCTCCTCAAGATTGAACTTTGGGCACTAAATCCGTACTACGTTACTCAAGCAGGTACTTAATCGGACTCTCCAAAAATGTTGTGGCATACGTGTTGGATTCTCCGAAAATGCACTACTCTTGGAGGATCTGACACGAACCTGTTGCATTTTTGAAGAGTCCGAGCATAGCTTAAAGTTTCATGCTCAGGTTTCTGGAGGGTCAGCATTTTTTGCCTGGCTGTGTTTTTCATGGTTTTGTGTGAAGTCGTCATTGGAGGGAAAAAGGGGCTCTACAATGTCCTTTGCTATTTGCTTACCTTTTAAAATATCATATATATATATGTGTGTGTGTGTGTGTGCGTGTGTGTGTACTTGTCACATGGTATACCCTGATTTTCTTGATATTTTTGTGACAGTGAAAAGAACTACACCAAGTATTTACCAAGCTTAAGATCAAAGAGATAATCATCATTTCATGACACTGATTTCAAGTTGAGCCTAATTTTCCTTTGGTAGCCCCATTTTCATTTTCATTTTCATTTCATTGATGATGGCAGTACAACAAAAGTGTCAGCAGTGAATTTCATGATCATACTAATTACTGCACTTGGAGTCAAATTAGAAGAAGAAAGAATTTTCAAGTAGCTAAAGTCAATCTTTGCTCTAAGAACCATTAAATTTACTTGTGGTGGCCTTCCATTATAAAGAGAGATTTTGTGCTAAGTGGCGGATGAGTGTGACAGGATTGAAATTGGTTTAGCATATATGATAAAGACACTGAGCATTAAGTGATAGAGATCCGATCCAAGTATAATTAGGATCCGAGTGTAATTAGGATTCAAGTGTAATTATGTAAAGTAGAGATGCTTCTTCAATTAGATTTTGTATTTGTAAATACCTATATATATTACGTTAGTGAGAAACCTCCAACCAAGGAGAATTACACTATTCTACATGGTATCAAGAGCCAAACCCTAAACACCCTTCTTACATCTTGTTCGACCCCCCACCCCCATTCTCCTTGCTCTTTGGCGGTAGCTCCCCCCTTTTTTTACCCTAAAATTTTTTCCTCTCCTGCACATGGATACTCACGAGTCACACAAGGGTTCCTCCTCCTCCAACCTCGATGTCACACATCCTCCTCCTCTTCTCCTAACTCCTTTCATTAGGTTTTCGCCATAACAAATATCAAGAACTTTATCTCTTTGATTCTTGATCAAGAGGATGGTCAATACTCGTCATGGGTTGAACTATTTCGCATTCATGCATGTGCATACAACGTGCTTGATCACATTGATACCACTCACCTCCGTCCACCAAACGTTGACGACCCGACGTGGAAAAGGCTCGACGCAATCGTCAAACAATGGATATATGACACCATATCCAAAGACCTACTTCATACTATTATGAAGACAGGTGCGTCGGCTCATGAACTATGGACAAGGCTAGCGGAAATCTTTCAGGACAATAAACATACACGTGTCGTGTATCTGGAAGAGCAATTCAACAACACTCGTCTTGAGAATTTTGCCAATATGTTAGACTATTGTAAACAACTTAAACTAGTGGCCGATCAATTGTCTAATGTTGGCAACCCAATTTTCAAAACAAAGATAGTTTTGCAACTCATCAATGGTTTACCGAAAGGTGAGTACGACACGTTGGCTACGATGATCCAACAAGCCGATCCTCTTCCTAGCTTCAACAAGACTCGATCTCAATTACTGTTAGTGGAAACTAGACGAGCCAAACAAGACGGACATAATCAACAGGCTTTGGCAGTCAACGCACCGCCAACCACCACTACACCCACCGGATCACCGCCACACACATACAATTTATCCCACCGTGGTGGCCGAGGAGGCATGGCCGCGACAATGGATGTGGCAGAAGAGGAAAGGGATGCAAATGATGACCTAATTCCACCGGCCCAACACAACATGCCCTTTATCCAGCACCCTGGGTCGGCCCACTGTCTTGGGCTAATTACGAAGGAAATTGGGCCGCCCCATACTGCTCGTACCCAATGCAACAGGGACAACACGCGAGCCAGTAGCAACAAGCCAACGTACTGGGCCCTCGCCCAGGTAGTCGTCCAGCAGGCCCATCTCGCACCGGCCCAACATCAGCAGCCGAGTTTCGGCCTCATCACGCCTACCGAATTAACCTAGACTTACAACACTATGAATATTCAGCAGCCCGAAGATGCCTGGTACATGAACACGGGCGCCACATCCCACCTCATTCACACTTCTGGTAATCTTCCTCGACTATTTAATTTGCAAAATCCTCAATACATTTTGGTTGGAAATGGCAATCGCACTCCAATTCAAGGTTATGGCACTACTCATACACCTAACCCTCACCCTCCATTTTCCCTAAAAAAACGTCCTCTAAGTTCCTAACATCATCAAAAATTTAATATGTGTTAGAAAATTTGCTAGTGACAATTCAGTATCTATTGAGTTTGACCCTTTTCGTTTTTCTGTGAAAGACCTACATACGGGGACACCTCTTACGAGATGCAATAGTGTGGGGGACCTATATCCTTTCTCATCCAATTCCGTTGCACGTGTCACTCAACGTACCTCTCTAGCTGCAATCTCTCCATCAACCTGGCACAGTAGACTTGGGCACCCGGGAATACCAGATTTTAGTTTTCTTATAAATAGAAATTTCATTCGATGTAATAATGGGAAGTTGACCCAAAATTATCAGTCTTGTCCTTTAGGGAAACATGTTCGACTTCCATTTAAATCCTCTTTAAGTGTTACTTTTTCTCCTTCTGATATTATTCATGCGGATTTATGGATATCCCCCATTACTAGCGATATGGGTCACAAATACTATTTGATATTTTTGGATGATTTTTCTCACTTTCTTTTAGCTTTTTCCCTAAAATATAAGTCCCAAGTTTACTCAATTTTCCTAGAATTTTAAGCTTATGTTAAGAACCAATTTGAAAAGACCATTAAAATATTTCAATATGATAACGGTCGTGAGTTTAACAATTCCTTTTTTCATACGTTTTGTACAACCAATGGCATGGTGTTTCGATTCTCGTGCCCTCATACATCACCTCAAAATGGTAAAGCCAAAAGAATCATCCGCACCATTAACAATATATTCGTACCATGCTCTTTTATGCATCTATTCCCCCCCCCCCCCCCACATTTTGGGTCTATGCACTTCACATGGTCGCCTATCTCCTTAATATATTACCTACCCAAACAATTCAAAATAAAATCCCCACTGAAATTTTATTCCGTCGGATTTCTTCTTATGATCACCTTTGAATTTTTGGGTGTCTATGCTACCATAATCTCGCCTCCACGACACCTCACAAATTGGCACCTAGGACCACTTCGTGCATCTTCTTAGGTTTCCCGTCGAATCATAGGAGGTACTTTTGTTATGATTTGTCCACTAATAAAGTCTTTGTCTCTCATCGTGTCACGTTTGAGGAGAACGTATTTCCCTTTGCCTCCGTCCAAAAATTCCAAGTCACCGACTATAGATTCCTTGACGATTCGGACACCTCACTTCTCATTCGAAATGCACTCCATCCCGTCAAGCCACCGCCCTCACTGCCCCAGTCCCAATCGACTGCCCCATCCACCCCATCATTCTCGTCTCCTGCCCTACTTAGTAGCCCCGTGACGGAAAATCCCGTCACGGAAAATCTAGTGACCCCACTGCCCTGAACCTAACCCCCAGTTCCCGAGACTACCGTCAACCAACCCAGTCCACTGCCCTCACTGTCCATGACCCACTTCCCCGAACCCAGTCGCAAGTACCGCCACCGACCCACTGCATGGAAACTCATGCTCAACACAGGATTTTCAAATCGAAAGTCCACTTTAACCTATCCACTCAAACCATCTCACCCATACCTAAAAACCCAAAACTAGCCAAGCTTGATCCGAATTGGAATGCGGTCATGCGTAAGAAATTTAATGCGCTCACTACACAACGCACTTGAGATCTTGTCCCGAGGCCAGATGGGGTAAATGTGATTTGTTGCATGTGGTTATATCGTCACAAATTCAGAGATAATGGTGAACTTGAATGCCATAAGGCGAGACTTGTGGCTAATGGCATAGGCCAACATGAGGAAGTTGATTGTGGGAAGACTTTCAGTCCGGTGGTTAAACCAATTACTATTCGCATTATTTTGAGCATAACTATAGGAAAGAACTGGCCGATTCAACTATTTGATGTGAAAAATACGTTCTTACATGGGGATTTGAAACAAACTGTATATATGCATCAACCGCCTGACTTTATGCATCCAGAGGCTCCTCAGTATGTATGTCATCTCCGAAAATCACTATATGGTTTGAAACAGGCCCCATGGGCTTAGTATGAACGTTTTGTCACTTACATCATGCAGATAGGGTTCGTGTAAAGCAAAAGTGATAACTCACTTTTTATTTTTCATCGAGGTAATGACACTGCATACCTTTTACTCTATGTGGATGATATTATTCTGACTACTTCATCTGATGTGCTGAAACACGAGATCATTACCTTGCTCAAATTCAAATTTGCTATGACAGACTTGGGTAAGTTGAGTTATTTTTTGGGGATTTCAGTGACCAGATCAGATAATGCAAAGCGTAAGTATGCCGAAGAAATTATTTACAGGCTAAAATGACAAACTGCAATATCATGCCCAATCCAGTCGACTCGAAGTCGAAACTTCGGGGATTCGGTGTTCGATCCTTCTCTATATAGGAGTCTTGCTGGTGCACTTCATTATCTTACTTTCACTAGGACCGATATTGCATATGTCATTCAACATGTGTGTTTGTTCATGCATGCTCCCAGGGAGCCACACTTTACCGCTCTTAAACGTATCATTCGGTACGTTAAGGGTACACTTGACTACGGTTTACATCTTTATCTATCTGCATCGACCAGGTTACTATTGTATACGGATGCTGATTGGGGTAGCTGTCCATACACACGTCGATCTACTTCCGGCTACCGTGTATTCTTGGGTGATAATCTCATCTTGTGGTCTGCCAAATGACAAGCCATGCTTTCCTGTTCGAGTACAGAAGCAGAATATAGAGACGCTGCGAACGTTGTTGCCGAGATCTGTTGGCTCAGAAATCTTTTTCTAGAGCTTCATTGTCCCCTACGTAAGGCATCTCTTGTCTACTGTGATAACATATCTGCTGTTTATTTGTCTCATAACCCGGTTCAGCATCAGCAGACCAAACATATTGAGATGGATATTCATTTTGTTCGTGAGAAAGTTGCCATGTGTCATGTTCGGGTGTTACATGTTTCTTCTTCATATCAGTACACAAATATATTTACTAAGGGACTTCCTCGGCAGCTGTTCCTTGACTTTAGATCCAGTCTGAGTGTTCGACCTCCTTCCGCTCCGACTGAGGGGGTGTGATAGAGATCCAATCCAAGTATAATTAGGATCCAAGTGTAATTATGATTCAAGTGTAATTACGTAAAGTAGAGATCATTCTCCAATTAGATTTTATATTTGTAAACACCTATATATTACATTAATGAAAGGCCCTAACCAAAAAGAATTACATTATTTTACATTAATCTTTTGTCCCCACTTATCTTCATACGATGAAAAGGTAAAACAGGTACATAAAGGTGAAAAGTGTATAACTCTCTGCATTTTTTTTCACTCACTCAATCAATCAATCCAACTCAAGTGCATACTTGAAAGTTGAAACTAAAGTTGTTTCAATTTTGCCAATTCTTGCTCCTTAGGATTCCACCATTTACTTGTTTTTTTACTTTAGGCCAACATAAAGGTCGAATGAGGAATTTTTTGCTCATATATGAAAAGATACTAATATGGAATGAAATGTACTTGAATAAAACATAATGGACATAGATATGGTTTATTTTAATTTGTTTGGGATAGAGGTGTAGGTGACATAAAGGGTGTTGAAAGTAAGGTGGTAAGTTAGTCAAATTAGCTTATAAACACTTTTTGGCTTATCCACATATTCGGTAGCTAGTATCCTCTTTGTCTCAATTTATGTGTTAACATTTTCTTTTTAGTCCGTCCTAAAAAGAATGTCACATTTTTATAAAAGAAGAAACATCTTAACTTTAAAAATTCTCTTTTGCCCTTAACGAAATAATTTATAGTCACACAAATGTCTAAGATTTGTTTTAGACCACAACTTTTAAAAGTGTTTCTTTCTTTCTTAAATTTTGTGGTAAGTCAAATGGAGGGAGTAGTACTTATTCTCAGTTTTAGTATATCAAAGTGCTTTTGAACATTTATATTTATCAATTTTTTCGACCAGTTAATGCAAACGAGCTCTATTAGTGTGCAAACTGTATCTCTTCAGCAGTTCCATCTCATTCTTCACGGACAGTGTCAAGCTGGTTAAAATTATGATTTTGTCACTGTCTAAGATGTTTCTACTGTTTCCTCTTCAAGTTTGATAAATTGCTCATATAGTAGCACTTCAAAGTTGGTCTAATTCACTGTCAATACTTTCTCTCTCGAGTGAAAAGTAGCTTTCATCAAAAGAAAAAGATCATTCATCATGCAACATGTTCATCAAATTATAAATTTTATAAGGGAGGAACACAACCGGTGAAATTAATTCAGAAGAGATGCAGTATTTGTTATTCAATCTAATCTTTTACCATTATGTTAATATCACCCATCTTCAATAGGCTCATATTTCTATAAGAATATGATATGTTAATTCACATGTTCATGAACTCGCAACTGTAACAAGTGACAAGGGAGTCGAGAAAGGTGATCAATGACTATACGAGGGAAATCTTTTGTAGAATTTTTATTTCTTGCTTTACAAGTGGATCGATCCATAATGAAAGTATCATAAATAAAAGATTTGTCGACTGATTGAGTCATACTCAATATCGTTTAGTCTCTTCAGATAATAAAAAATCACATCCATCTTTTTCTTTAAGTATAGGTGTAAAAGGGGTAAAACATTTACTCCCTTTTCAATCCCATGAGATAAAAGAGTTATCCTAGGGATTGAATAATAATTTCATGACTAAGTAATTTGAATTCCTTATTCAATATAGTGTATAGTTTTCCAAATTCAAACCAAACAACATATAAAAGAGTACTTACGATCAATAAACCAAGAGGGAGGAGAAAATCATCAAGGAAAGAAATAAATGGTACAACAGAATGCGCTCAAATTACTAGAACTAATTAGTGAGGTGAAAGTTTCTTAATTAAGAGGTACAAACTAGGGGTTTGTTGGAAGGATTTGAAAAAAATAATTGTACATAAAATCTTGCATAAAGTAACATAATATAATGTTTACTTGGAGGGACAAGGAAAAATAATCCCGACTTAATTATAGCAATGTTTGATTGGCCGTATAAGAAAAAGTAATCACCGTATAAGTAAATAATTTTTAGTTTATGGTTTTAAGTAATAGATAATAAATAATATTCACATTAAGTTATACTATATTGTATTATTTTAAGCGGGATAGATTTAAAATGCATGTATTAGCTCTTAATAAGACAATGAAACTATTTAAACATGAAAAATATTTTAAAGTAAGTAATCCTTACGTAACATTTACTATATGTTTATTGATTACATAACTCTGACATTATTTTTATCGGATATAATCTCTTCATTGTTCACCGTATAAATGATTCAAGCATTAAACTTCCCGCATAATTAATATGTCCACCAACGTTCTTAATTGTCAAAATTTCTTAGACAAGTTTTTATATTATTAAAAATAACTTTCATGGTATCATCATCATGATAGAATCACCATCACGATTAGTGGTTCAATGGTACGGTTTAGCCGTTTTTTAAAAAAAAAAATCATACCAATTTTTCGGTTAATTTACGAATATAACCAAAATTGAACTTTTCAAAACCGTACCAATCATCTCGATTTCTCTTCAGTATCGACACGGTTCGATTAATTTTTGAAAGTTTATTTTTAAAACGTCAATTTTTATAATATTATGAAAAAACTACTGATTCATAGATAATTGATGTACCGTGAAATCACGGTACATTTGATGTCTTTTACTTACGCTATTATTTATCTTAAAATATATTTTACGTCATTTCTTATGTATATTTCTGATGTATATGTGTTGTTTTATAGGACAAGGAGTGCAGAGATGAAATACAAGCAAAAAGGCCAAATATATATAACCTGCGAACCGTAGGTCATGCCACAGGCAATATTTGCGGACCGCAGACCACATCAGGAACTTGGGGAAATTGAACAAAATAGAAGCATGGTCTGTGGCGTGACCTGGGAATCGCAAGTCGTGTCTGCAAACCGCATACCATGCCACTGAAGATTCAACTGAAGACACAACCTGCGATGCTGCGACATGGTTTGCGGTTCGCCAATGCTGATGCGGGGGGATTTTTGTCCAAACTGTGTGCACGAATTTTGGGAGCTTTAAATAGTGTCCTGGGGTTTTGTGCATGAGGATTCCATATTAGTTTGTATTCCCAATACTCAAATATTCCATTGTTCTTATTTTTTATCTTTTGAGGAGGATTTAACAACATCTTTGGATTCAAATTCATCTTCTTAGTTACTTTGTAAGTGATAATATTTTCATATTAATTTAATGCTTTTATTTTAATTATCATGAGTAGCTAAATACTTAGCTAGGGTTATGGACCTCAAAGGGTGTGATTAATGATTTGGTGTTTTAATGTTTGACTAGATTGGGTGTCAATGTTATACTCCGTTAATGTTTCTTAATGTATTAATATCAATGGTGGCCAACTTTTGTAGTGCCCCACAACCATTTATTGCTTGAAAAAGAATAATTGGTGGAAAAAAGCATTAATGACATAGATTTAAGACTTTAACTTCTATCTAATACCCAAAGTTAGGAATCAAATGGGTAATATGAGAACGAATGGGTGTATTGATTAGCACATCCTAGGGCTTAGAAAAGCCTAGCAATGAAATTTATCACCTATGTTAAAAAAATAGGTAGAAACCTTTAATTGACCCATCATATAGTATAATACGTATCCAATTGAAATCAAGTGTATCCCCAATTACATTAATCCACATAGAGGGAACACAACCCTAGTCTTCTCCTTACCTGCATTCCAAATTTGCAATTAGTTCATACTTGAATTGAAAAGTAGATTTTAATCAAAATAAATATTGTTTCTCAACACCTTTGACTCCAACCTTTGTTGGGTTCTATATTTGCTTCGATCGCTTTACATCCTTTTCAGAGGTATAATTTGGGCGTATCAATAATATAACGAGTAATCTAACTTTTTGGCTTCATGTCTCAGTCCTTAATCTTTACGTAATCCTTTTTATTTCTTCCAAAAAAATATACGTGCCATAAAGTTATTAAAAGATATAAATTAATGGAATAAAAATGTAACTAGCAACTAGAATGTAGTAAGGCAGCACAACATCAAACGACAAATCAACAATAATCCTACTTTACAGCATGTAATTATGAAAACTGCACTTATAATTCTACATACGTAAAGAACAAAAAAATGAAGTTGTCACTATTTTATATAAAGAAAATTAATAAACGAAAGATCAATCAGTGTGACTGTAAACAAAATATGGTTCGAAATATGATTATATAGGAGGGAGAGTATAGGATTAGATTTGACTAAATATCACAAAATATAAAAGGGGAGAAAAGGGAGAAGAAAAACTTTTTGGTGAGATTTAAGAAGAAATGCATAATCTCAAATTCTAAACAATAAACGCAAATAACATATATTCCTTTGCTTTAGAGTAAGGGTGGCCAGCGGGCCGGGACGGCCCGACCCGGTCCCGCCCCGACTTCGCTAAAAAAAAAACGTTGGCGGGCCTCGAACTCGGGACGGGACAATGTCTCGTCCCGCGAGACCCGAGCCCGCCCCAGGCCCGCCCGACCTGACCCCGCCCCGACCCCGATCCCGACCCCGTCCTTTGTCCCCCCTTTGCAAATATGGCCGTTGCACCAAAGACCATTTTAGATTTTGGTCGTTGGCCAACGGTCATTTTAGGCCTCCCCCTCCCCCAACCCCCCCTACCCCTTAATATTTATTTTTAACCCATAAGTTAATATATTTACACTTTAACCCAATTTTCCAACTATAAATAACTCATTTTCTCTTCATCTTTCTCACAAATCTTCCTACAATCTCTCTAATCTCTCAATATATCTCTCTACATGTCTACATTGTTTACTAAATATTCAATTTTATTTATTCATTTGGGAATTGGGAGTGAAGTTGGCAACTAGCTTGAGGATCTTCCATCGAGCAAAGTTTCAATTTTCAACCTCTCGATTACACGTCGACGTTACGTCGGCGTTTGGTACATTCGTTCCTTCATTAAATTATTATTATCTGTTTATTTTATTTAGCGCACTTAATTTTATTATCTTTAATTATTTATTATCATAATTAAAATGAAAGGATTAAAAGGTATGTTTAAGGGTAAGGGTAAGGGTGCTTCTTCTAGTAGGGGCAACCAGGGCAATGGTACTTCTTCTAGTCATCTTATTCCTACACAGGATGATTTTGTTGATACTCAACATTTTCCTACAATACCATTAGATTTAGACCATGAGCTATTTTCTGGAACTCAAGAATACTTTAATTTAGACGATGATCTAGATGATACACCCACCAATGTTGATGACAACACACCCACTAGTGCACCTTCAATTGAAATACCTCATATTCCCCCTAGTATGAGACGAGGTCCAGCAAAACGACCATTAAAATCAGATGCATGGACATTTTTTGATAGGGACGTAGAGAATCAAGTAGCTATATGTAAAATTTGTAAAAATGTTTTAAAATTTAAAACTGGAAAAGGTCACGGTGGGGCCGGGGTTTAATTAGACACGTAGTAAGTGCTCATCCACTAGGTATGCCCAATACCAGGCTTCAAAACCGGTGCGCAACGCCCGCTCCATCGGGACAAGGTTCACATACCGATATTGTCCCCACTAAGTCTGAGGTCAAATTAACCCTATGACGGGAATTGTAGGCTCTAAATACAATAAACATAGAGATAGGAAGCAATATCAAAATTAGTTCTTTGTGGAGGGTTTGCCTTTTTCATTTCCTTCATCTCCCGGTTTTATTCATTACATTAGAGATATATATAATCCTGTTTTTAACGGTTTTCCTAGATCAACTGTTAAGAGAGATGTATTTAAATTCGCGCATGAATATCAACAATATTTACGTTTTTCATTATATCATTTTAATGGCAAAGTATCTATCACGTCTGATATAGGTCGTAGTACTAACGGCCATGATTATTTAATCAGTAACTTGTCATTGGATAGATTATAAATGGTCTATGCAAAAACGTATTTTAGCGTATAGATATATAGATGATAGGCACACTGGTACTTTTATTGCAGATAATATTTATCAAGTGTGCCATTATTACGGAATAACCGATAAAATTATGACTATTACATTAGATAACGCTTCTTCTAACAATTACACAATTACAATTTTAAAAAATAGTTTAACTCCATCTTTTCCAGATCATTTTCATATAAAATGCGCGTGCCATATATATAACTTAATTGTAAAGGATGATCTATCACTTTTTGAAGACATTCTTAGTAAAATACAATTTGCTATAAACTTTATTTTTAAAAGTAATAAAGTACAATGTAGAAAAGAATATAAAAAAACTTGTCACGATTGTGGACTACCTTATAGAAAAATTCCACAAGAAGTATCCACTATGTGAAATTCTTTATACGAGCAACTATTTATTGCTTATGACTATAGAATACCTATAACTTTATTTTTTAACTCTCATAATAAAAATCCAGCTAATATGATTTTAGATAGTGATTGGGTAAAATTTTTTGAACTTATTGTATTTTTAGAGAAATTTTTTCAAGCAACAAAAGAATTTTCCGGTATATATTATCCTTCTATTTCAACTATGTTGTTTTATATAACTCTAATATTTTTATTACTTAGTGAATATATGAAAAAACCAGCTTATAAGACAGCTATTAAAAAAATATTTGTCAAAATAAAAAAATATTTTATTCCTATTCCCACTATTTATATTATTGGTTCTGTATTAAATCCTACTATTAAAATAGACGGTACTAAATCACTAATTGAAACTATTTACGATTGTATAGAAGTACTACCACCTCCAAGTCCCAAAAATCTAAATCACCCACCACCTATTGAACAAAGTCAAACTAAAGAAGAAGTGTTGTCTAGCGTAGAACACCAATGCAAAAAAATATATAGATTTTATCAACAAGAAAATGCTAGTAACTTACCGGCTTCCATACCATCTTCTTCATCTTCAACACAACCTCACAAAAGACATGTTGTTTCTGCGGCTAGTATTGAAAAACTCAGAAATAGAATGTGCGGTCGTACCTCTACTACTAACCAAATTAGCGAGTTGGATATTTTTATTTTGCAGGGTTCTGTACCGTATCAAGAAGTTATCAATAAAGATGGACATGAAGACTTCTTTGAAATCTTTGGAGGGAATGAGAAGACCTTTCCGACACTTTCATTGATGGCCCGAAATGTTTTGAACATTCAAGCGTCATCAAGCTGCGTCTCAAAGCGCTTTTTCTGTGGCAGATATCAAATAGGAGACCACAGACACTCATTAGCCGGAGACAACTTGGAAATTGCGGTATTATTCGTAGATTGGATACGAGCGGGCGGAGAAGGTGCGGTCAACCTGAGATCAACGAAGAAGAAGATGAAAACTACAACGAAATCTTAACCGAAGGTAGTGGAAGCGGCGTGGATCAATTTGACCAACAAATACCAATTCCAACCGAAGAACCACAGAAATCATCAAGCAATTAGAACATGTTTTTGAGAATGTAATTTTTTAATTGCAATTTTATTATGTCATTTGCAACTTTTGGACAACACCACAAAGTTGCAATTTAGATTTTAGACAATTGTATTTGTATTACAAAAAATTATATGTCTATTAAATAATATAAGAGGCACAAAAACAAACCTTGGGATGTTTTTATTACACTATCTTGTTTTGTTTATTGAGTTTTTTTATACATATGTTATTTTTAAAAAAGGAAAACCCGCCGACCCGCCTCGAGCCCGACCACGCCCACTCGATACCGACGGATGCTGATCGGGATCGGGACGGATGAGCAAGTCCCGCCAGACCCGACCTCGCTGCACCCTCGCCACCCGACCCACCCTTCTCCCGTCATCCGCCCGACCCGGCTGCATCTACCGCTGTACGAGCCCGCCCAGCCAGCCCTACTTTAGAGTGGTAATATAGGTTTTTATATGGCTTATAATCCAGACAAAAGCCTAAGGCCCAAAGTAAAAAAATTAATGATATATATATATTCGATTGGGTTCGGTATTTTTTTGCTATTTTTTTATAAAATAAAAAATTAATCTAATTATTCGGTACGGTTATAAGTTAATATTAGGAACCTCAATTTTACTTTAAAAATGTGAAATCGGTTCGAATCGATCGATCGATTTTTAAAATAGTTTTTACACTCATAATCACGATAATGAAAAAGAGGAGGAAAAAGTTTTACTAGGATATGGATCTTTTTGAAGTTACTTTATATAAAATTGCAAGATTATAAATTTGCTATACTCTTAATGGTCGGTAAATATAAAATTATTTAGTTTCGATATCGGCCGATCAGGATAATTTATTCTATAACCTTTCCTTAATTTTATATCTTATCATAGTATTGACATTCCAACAAGAAGCTCTTCTTTCATTACAAGATTAATTATGTTGATTTTCTTTGACCAGTTGATATGACCTTACGCAAAAGAGCTTTTGGTGACATTTAAACCCTGCACCTAAGGTGGAATTGCAATTTCTATAATTTTTTGTTGTGTCTAAGTTTAATTCTTTTCCAACTAAATTATGGGAAAATTGGAAGAGGAGGGGGCAGGGTGGGGATAAGTTGGTACATTTTTTGTTTTATGGAAAAGCATGGACACCTGATGACTTAAATTCTAGAAAAAACGAAAAAAGATAAACGTTGACCCACAAGGTCATTGTGGTGTCTCCATCCATAAACACCACATATACGGATAATATGAGCTGAGAAGACCCCTCAATCCCATAGCCTCCTGACATTAGAATTGTCACTACTCCCGTTTACCCCCTGTAACTCCAACATATTCTATGGAGCATATATTTAGAATTTGAAGTTTATAGGTTCTTATAACAACGTCAAGTTAATATTACATCTATTTTGGTTATGTAACGTTATTTCATTATTTGTTTATTAAAAAAATGATATATTTTTATATTTGGAAACAATCAAACTGTAAACATCATATTTTACTCTTAATAAGAAGCTTTATAGCCACATAAATGTTAGAATATGTTTAAGACTATGAATTTCAAGAGTCATCGTTTTTACTTAAACCATGTATCGAGTCAAACTAAGCAACATAAATTAAAACATGTAGAGTATAAAATAACTGAATTCACAATCAAATATTTATAAATATTTAATAGATTTTTTAATATATACATGTATAGGCATGAA
Source organism: Anisodus acutangulus (assembly GCA_029783415.1). Taxonomy (NCBI): domain Eukaryota; kingdom Viridiplantae; phylum Streptophyta; class Magnoliopsida; order Solanales; family Solanaceae; genus Anisodus; species Anisodus acutangulus. The sequence continues at coordinate 38,072,934 of CM056499.1, read as the reverse complement.
AAAAAGTATAGAATTCAGGTGAATCTATAGGTGACACTTACCGTAGATCCGCCTTTGCTCCCACCTCCACCCACCAAGAATGGAAGCTACATCATCCAAAGAGGTTCAGTTGAATTCGTTATGTTGAGAAATTATATTATGTAAATTGAATAAAAAAAATTCTTTCTACAGTAAATTATTGAATCTCTCTCATGCAAAGAAAGCTTATAATGTAGCGATAAAAATGACTCAAAAAATACTCGAAGTCGTGTCAAAATTCAAGTTTTACTCAGTAAAATTCTTGGCTCTGGCAATGTCTCATCCCATAACTCTTAATAGGCTTTTTTTTATTATATCCAGATTCTCGGCTTATGTCAGACTATTCCTGGAGATAGTAGTATCGGTCCCTCACAACACTACTACCAGTAAATCGCAGGATGTGCCTGGATGACCAGGGTTTGAGAACAGAGTAACTGATATCACCTACAAGGTCCTACCCCAGAAGAAAATAAATTGTTCTCATCAGAGTTCGAATGAATTTTAAGTTTCCTCATTTGCCATTCAGCCCCGGATACACTGTCATCTGTCTGTCACTGTTCAGTAATAATCCCAGATCTCAGGACAACCACTTTGCTTTTTTCACTTTAGCAGTCAATTCAGCAACAATCCCAAGAACCAGAAAGCATTGAAGTTTGAGATAGGATAGGAATGGGACGAAAGAATTGGGAATTGGTAATGACTAATGGGATAATATGTTACAAAGTTCAAGTCCCAGTTAAAGTGTTTCAAGAATTACTCATTTATAAAGTTTTCTTTATTACCATCAACATATTAAATTACATTATACTCCCGCTTTAATTTATTTATCTTAGTTTGACTAGACACAAATTTAAGAGAGTAAATTTTTTTTTAAAATCTTGTGATCTTAAACTAGCTATATGTATAATATATCAAAATGTCATTTAATCATGTGATCTTAACATGCCATATTGGATGTTGGAATTAAAAAGTTATCAAACAAGGAAAGATACATTCTTTTTTTAAATACACTAAAAAGGAAAGTAAAACAAACAATTGAAACAAAGGAGTAACGTTCAACCAAGTGCACCATTCTGTCTTTTTGTAGCAAGGATGCCACAAATAATATTAGATCAAATTCTATCAACATATATACATAAAGTTGGGTGAAAGGGATTTAGGAATGAATAGCAGACAAAGTCCTTGCTAAGAATTCCGGGTAACTTTATGTGTTCCTTAAGGTTAGAGGTGAAGCTTACTTCCTGCGGTAGCCCCTTAGACCTTAGCCTCTTAAGGTTGAGTTCTAGTGGCGGTCTCTTGGGTCGTCCAGACCCATAACTGATAAAAGTGATGGACTTGTCCCCACACCCCTTATCATGCATGTCTGTGGGAGCAGTTTGTGCTAGTGTTTTGACGCTCTCCTTATGGTTCTCAATTTTGAAGTAAAGACAATGGGTCCACATGCATTATTATTTAGGTACTAAATCTGTCCTTGTATATAAGGAGATCAAAGGATCACATCCACACTGATGTGGGATATCCAAAACCCTCCATATGCTCAAACCTGACAATAGAAGCGTGAACATAATATGAAGGCTCAATATAGGAAAAAACAGGAATTGAAATGAGCAACCTACCTTATTTTTTAGATTACTAGTTTCATTTATTACGAATAGCTAATGTAATTATATTTAAGTTGATATGACATTGTAATATACTCAAGCTAAAATACCACAAAGAAAACTCCACCACAAATCTCAATGTGCATGAACCAACTAAATGGTTTTGCTCCATTTTCTAGGCCCCTAATAAAGTTGTTTTCACCTACTTACTGAACCTTTTGCTCTGGTTTAATGCAAAGCTTAGTTGGCTCTTCTTCCTGTATTGGATAATGATAGATTCTTTTCATTGATTATTTCCATAATCAATGTAAATAATTTATATTTAGGTGTAAATATTTTTAATATATTATTAATATATTCTACCATAATTGTAGTCTAAATTAAGACTTGTAAACTTGTATATAATATGACATTATGGAATGAAATCATTACGAAAAATATTTCTTTTATGGTATCAAGAGCCAAAAATTAACCCTAGCCCAACCCTAATTTTTTTCTTCTTTTCCGGCAGCCCTTCTCGGACGGAACCCTAGTTCCACCGCCTCAAAACCCTACCTTCTCTTCCTTGTTTTTTCTCCTTTCTCTAGGGCAACAATGAACAACCAACACAAATTTCATTCCTCTCTTGTCGTAAACAACGTCAAGAACTTCATTCCGGTAATACTTGAGATGGAAAAGGGGCAATATTCATCTTTGGTGGAGTTATTCAAAATCAATTGCCGCGCATACCAAGTCATCGACCATATTCTTCCTCCTAAGTCTCAATCGAGGGTCATGGAAAAATCCACCGATATTGACATGACTCTTTGGTCTCGCTTGGATGCTATAGTCCTTCAATTGATTTACGACACCATATAAAATGACATTTTGCACACCATTTTGGAATCGGATTCTACGGCTCAACAAGCATGGGAGCGTTTGCAAAATATTTTTGAAGATAGCAAGATTTTTTGTGCGGTTTATCTTGAAAATCAATTCACTCATGTCAAATTGGATGAATTTCTAAACGTCTCCGCATATTATCAAGAGTTAAAAATGCTTGGCGATCAACTATCAAATGTTGGTGCACCGGTGACAAATCAAAGGTTAGTTCTCCAATTAATTACGGGTTTGAATGAACAATATGATGGGGTTGCTACGTTAATTCAATAAAGTAACTCGTTATCACCATTTTATGAGACTCGTTCAAAGTTGATTCTTGAAGAAATCCAAAAATTAAAACAGGCAGCGATGGCGGCAAATAATGCCGGCACCGCCCTCCTTTCCACCAACGCGTCTGCCGATGATTTTGGCCCTCAAAATTCTGATTCGGGCAGTGGTTCAAATCGTAACAACAATGGACCAAAATGGGGTCAAAGTCGCAACAACAACAAAGAAAAAAATAATGGTGGAAGGGAGCGGGGCCATGGCGGCGGGAGCCACTCCGGCGGAGGCGGCAGCAGGGGCAGAACTGACCCCACTTGCAGCCGCAACAGTTCAACGGCAATAGGCAGTGGGTCCAGTTCCTGCCTTGGGGCTTGAACCCGCAGTAGTGGGGCCCTCTCTGCCCATACACGATAGCCTAGTGGGCCAGGCCTAACACACCAACCCGACAGCCCGGGGTACTTAGCAGCCGTCCACAACAAGAATTTTCAGCCCATGGACCATCTTCTTCGAGTTATGTTCCAACGGACATCGAGCAAGACATGAATAATATGACTCTCAATGTTCCCGACGACACATGGTGCATGGACACGAGGGCAACCCCACACATGACGACATCTGAAGGTACTCTATCATCTTATTTTAATATGAGTAGTAATAAAAATATTATAGTTGGCAGTCGGCAGGAAATTTCAATTTGTGGTATTGGACAATTAACCCCCCCCCCCCTTTACCCATCTTTACAGTTAAATAATGTCCTACATGCGCCCAAACTTATTAAAAACTTGGTATTTGTGTGTCGGTTCACCACTGCCAATAATGTTTCTGTTGAATTTGATCCTTTTGGATTTTCTGTGAAGGACATTCAGACGTGGATGCCACTAATGAGATGTACTAGCACTGAGGATTTGTATCCCATCACCACCACCACCAACAACCAAGACAGCTCTCCGTCAACCTTTACTGCTCAGACGTGGATGCCACTAATGAGATGTACTAGCACTGAGGATTTGTATCCCATCACCACCACCACCAACAACCAAGACAGCTCTCCGTCAACCTTTACTGCTCTTTCTCCTACGTTATGGCATGATCGTTTGGGACACCCGGGAGCACCTGTGTTAAATTCTCTTAGAAATAATAAGTTTATTACTTGTAAACAATCGTTGGGTTCTCATGTTTGTCAGTCTTGCGTTTTTGGAAAACATGTTAAACTACATTTCTCTTTATTACCTACAAACACTATTATGCCATTTGATATCATGCATAGTGACTTATGGACATCCCCAATTTTAAGTTCGGCAGATCATAAATATTACATGCTTATTTTGGATGATTACTCTAATTTTCTATGAATATTTTCCATTGGAAAAAAATCATAGGTTCACACTATTTTCATGTAATTTAGTACTTTCATCCAAACCCAATTTGAGAAGTCTATTAAATATTTTCAATGTGACAATGGGAGGGAATTCATAAATGACGAATTTAACTAGATTTGTCACAAAAATGGTATGTCATTTGTCTCTCATGTCCGCATACTTCTCCTCAAAATGGGAAAGCCGAACGAAAAATACGAACAATCAATAATTTAATTCGCAAACTTCTTCTCATTCGTCCATACCACCATAATTTTGGTATCATGCTCTTCAAATAGCCACATATCTCTTAAACATTCTCCCTAGCAAGCTACTTTCAAACCTATCACCCACAAAAATTATTTATCATCGTATTCCTTCCTACACACATTTGAGGATTTTCGAGTGTTTGTGTTATCCTCTTTTTCATTCCACAACCATAAACAAACTTCAGGCTCGTTCCTCTCCGTGTGTATTTTTGGGATACCCACAAAATCATGGGGGCTATAAGTGTTATGATATGTCTAGTGAGAAAATTATCATCTCTCATCACATTGTTTTCAATGAGGCCAAATTCTCGTTTGCCAACATACACACATCTTCCCCGCCTTCATATAATTTTTTGGACGACGGGCTACATCTAATATTGCAATATCATTTAAACAACCCATCTCCATAAGCCCAAACGATTCTATCGATCCAGCCACCAAACCGAAATGGGCCAGCCCAAATGAGGGAGCCCACTGCTCCCTCACCATCAACCTCAGCCCAGTCCAGTTACCGAAACCAGTCAGCCCAAATGAGGGAGCCCACTGCTCCCTCTCCCTCTCCCTCTTCACCGACCTGGGTCCTTGGCCCAATGCCACAAGCCCAACTGAGCAGTCCCTCTCGGCCCAGTCCAGTTATCGAAAATCAAACCCAGAACATTCCACTGCCCCAACAGTTTGTCTCGGTCCCATCCCGGTCCATTGAAACCCTTTTCATGCATGAGATTTTTTAGCCTAAGCGTCATTTTAATCTAACATCCTCTGTCCAACCATCCCCGATTCCCAAAAATCCATAAGCTGCCTTATCGGACCCAAATTGGAAAGTTGTCATGTTAGATAAAATTGATGCTCTTATTAAAAATAAAACGTGGGAGTTTGGTGTCTCGTCCTTCTAATGTAAACATAATACGCTCTATGTGAATTTTTTGTCATAAAAAGAAATCTGATGGTTCATTTGAGAGGCATAAATGTCGTCTTGTTGGTGATGGCAGGTTGGAGTGGAGTGTGATGAAACTTTTAGCCCAGTGGTTAAATAAGCAACTATCCGGACAGTTCTCAGCCTGGCTCTGTCAAAATCATGGTGCATTCATCAGTTGGATGTAAAGAATGCATTCCTACACGGTCACCTACAGGAAACAGTTTACATGCACCAACCTTTAGGGTTCTGAGATTCTATTCATCCTGATTGTGTTTGCTTGTTGAAGAAATCTTTATATGGTCTCAAACAAGCCCCCCGAGCATGGTATAACAGGTTTGCTGAATTTGTTTTCGCACTGGGATTCTCACATAACAAATCTGACAAGTCTTTGTTCATTTATCATAAAGGGAATGACATGGCATACCTTCTCCTCTATGTGGATGACACCATCCTCACAACATCATATGTCTCTCTTCGCCAGTCAATTATTTCCCTGCTTGCATCTGAATTTGCTATGAAGGATTTTGGTCATTTGAACTATTTTTTGGGCATTGTTGTAACTCAACATGCAGGTGGTCTATTTATTTGCCAAAGAAAATATGCTGAGGAGATAATTGACAGAGCCAACATGTCTTTCTGTAAGCCATCACCTACACCGGTGGATACCAAGGCTAAGTTGAGTAACTCTTCAGGGTCTCCATACAGTGATCCGAAACATTATCGCACTTTAGCAGGGGCATTGCAGTATCTCAGTTTTACGAGACTGGATATCTCATATGTTGTTCAACAGGTATGTCTACATATGAATGACCCGAAGGAGGAACATACGGTGCTTTCAAACTAATTCTGCGGTATATTCAGGGTACTCTTGATTTTGTCTTACATCTGTACAAGTCAGCCATCTCCGATCTCACGTCTTATACCGATGCTGATTGGGGAGGATGCCCGAATACCAGGCGCTCCACCTCTGGTTATTATGTATTTCTCGGAGATAATTTGATCTCGTGGTCGTCCAAACGCCAACCCACGCTCTCTCGGTCTAGTGCTGAAGCTGAATATAGAGGAATAAAGAATGTTGTCTCTGAATCATGTTGACTCCGTAATATGTTATTGGAGCTTCATTGTCCAATCAAAAAGGCAACCGTGATTTATTGTGATAATGTGAGTGCAATATATCTGTCAGGGAACCCCGTACAACATCAACACACTAAAAATATAGAGATAGATATTTTATTTGTCCGTGAAAAGATTGCACGTGGACAAGTCCGTGTTCTTCATGTCCCGACTCGCTATCAGATAGCCGATATATTCACAAAAGGTCTTCCGCGAATACTCTTTAATGATTTCAGGGACAATCTCAGCGTACGAGAACCTTCCGCTAAGACTGCGGGGGAAATTATTTCCATAATCAATGTAAATGATTTATATTTATGTGTAAATATTCTTAGTATATTATACCATAATTGTAACCTAAATTAAGTCTTGTAAACTTGTATATAATATCACATTATGTAATGAAATCGTGACGGAAAATATTTACCTGAGATAAGACTACAATGTACCCATTGGTTAAAAGTTTTACCAGTTTTTCAAGATTCAGCAGGATTGATTGATGTTTATGTACCCTTTTATCTACCACATACATCTAACATTGAATTCACATGATAAAATGGAAAAATCAGTGTACTTTTATAAAGTTTTTTCATATACTTCTCTTGACACTTGGCAGCTTGTAAGTTGTAAGGTTCATTCAAAAACTCTAAGCACTATTTTTTTTCTGTGGGCTTTCGTTTGGTTAAAAAAATATTCCTGTCTTTAGCTTTCAGTTTCAAACTATTTTTAGCTGAGAGTTGGGAATTGCATTTCATGAAAATCATCTTTTCATTTTACTAGTAGCTTTTTGGCTTCAGTTTCCAGTTTTGAGGGATGTTTCAAAGTTCATGTCATATTTAACTATGCAAAAATCGCTGGTGTGCTTGTCTTTTTCCTTCTGATACTACTGCAGGGAACTTATATTAAAGCTATAGCCCCTTGAAATCTGTGATCTTCTTTGTTTTTTTTTTAAATATTTCACATTTCTTTTTCTCTGTTTGGTTTTGCTATTCAGAGAAAAGCTTCTACCTTTTTTTTTGGAGTTATTGAACCTTAAGGCAAAGGAAGATTCCTCATACCATTCCCTTACGTCCCCTTCTTTTTCTTAATGACTCCCCAAAATACCCAAAAAAAATCATGACAACAAACAAACAAGCCCCTTTCATTTAGCTATAAATAGTTTGTAACTTGTAAGGCTTTCTAGCTGGCAAGTTTTTTTGGTACTTCAAAAAGAAAAGTTCTCAGACTTTTTTGTCTACTTATTCTTGAAAAGCTGGGAGATCTAATTAAAACCCAAAAATGGAAGAGTATAATGGTGGATATAGCAACAGAAACAGAGGAAAAACAGAGAAAGATGGAGACTTTGAAGAAGAAGATGTATGGGCTTTATCAAGGGTGATTATTCCAAAAGGTAACATTAGCAGTAGTAGTAGTAACAAGTCAAGGGTTCAAAAATCATCATCATCAAGTCCTATTAAGATTCCAGAGTGGTCCAAGAATACCAATAACAAGAAATCAAGAAGAGTTAGTACTATAACAGATCAAGGTTCATCATCATCAGTTGTTGCTGCTAGTGATGGTGCTTATTATGGAAATAATGTTGATAGTATTATTAATGATGAAGAAGATGATTATGGTGATGAAATGGTGCCACCACATGAATATATAGCAAGAAGGTTAGCAAGGAATCAGACAGCTTCATTCTCTATGATGGAAGGAGTTGGAAGGACTCTTAAGGGAAGGGACCTTAGCAAATTGAGGAATGCCATTTTAACTAAGACTGGTTTCTTGGAATAGTTCTCATAATCTTTATTAGTAAGTATTAACTAAAAAAATTACGCCATCCATCTTCATCATATGTCATTATCATTTTTAGTAGCATCAAACTACTATCATTAGTTAGCTAGCTAAAGGTCCACCTTCTACTATTTTTTCTTCTTATTTTTTTCCTTGTCATGTCCAAGTGTTATGGCCTTCTTATTTTGAGCTTAGAGATGCAGTTTTGGTGAGGAAAAAGAATAGCAGGCTCTGGGATTTTGTCTGAAGGTTTATATGAGTATATGCTTTTGTATTCGGTATATCATATATGAACGAGTTGTTTTTTGTATTTGGTACTAGTAATCTTTAAGTATGTTGTGAATAGCTTTTGTTACATTATTATTATTATTATTATTATTATTATTATTATTATTATTATTATTATTATTATTATTATTATTATTATTATTATTATTATTATTATTATTATTATTATTATTATTATTATTATTATTATTATTATTATTATTATTATTATTATTATTATTATTATTATTATTATTATTATTATTATTATTATTATTATTATTATTATTATTATTATTATTATTATTATTATTATTATTATGATATCTAGCTTCCTGACTTACGCCAGACTATTCCTGGATATAGTAATCCCGGTCCCTCAGCACTACTACCAGTAAATCGCGAGATGTGCCTAAATGAACAGGGTTTGAGAACAGATTAATTGATATCACCTACAAGGTCCTACCCTAGAAGAGAGCAAATTGCTCCCATCAGGGTTCTAACCCACGCTGCAGGCCTCCAACTAAATTTTAAGTTCCCCACCTTTGTCATCCAGCTATGCCTCGGGATTTGGGGGGACGGGGTGGGGGGTCAGGATTGGGTCTTGGCAGGCAGGGCGGGCCGGGATAGGTGGGACGAGAAGAGGTCCCATCCCATCCCACATCCCGCCGGAAGAGGAGACGGGACAGGACGGGTCGGGGGATTTTGGGGGATTTTAATTTTTTTTAGACACTTAATTTAAAATATATATATATATAAACACTTAAATAATTGAACAAGATAGTGAATAAAAACATTTCAAGACTTTTTTTTGCCTCTTATATTATTTAATAGAAAAATAATTTAATTTGTAATACAATTTCAAAATTGCAACTTTGTTTCGCAGTTCAAAAGTTGCAAATCACATAGTAAAATTGGCATTAAAAAAATTATATATGCAAGCATACTTTTTCTAATTTTCTGACTATCTCTTGAGGATCTTCAGTTTGAATTGGAATTTATTGATCAAATTGTTCGACATCGCTTCCTGCTCCCTCAGATAAGATTTCGTTGTAGTTGTAGTCGTCTTCTTCGTTGATCTCTGATTGACCGCACCTTCTACGCTCCGCTCTAATCCAATCTCTGAATAAAACTACAATCTCCAAGTTGTCTCCCGCCAATGAGTGTCTGTGCTCTCCTATTTGAAACTATTAGTGAATATTCTCAGAATATTCTCCGTATATTTTGTAATTATGATAGATGTATATTTAAGGTAACTTAGGATTCTAATTGTATTAGGAATCAACATTTGTAAGGTAAGTTAGGATTCGTACCATATTAGGAATCAACCTTGTACAACTATATATATTGTGAATAATGAAAGAAATCCCCAAGGAAAATTATTCTATCTTTCATGGTATCAAGAGCCTAAAACCTAAACCCTACTCTTCTCCCTTCTCTTCATCAATTTCGGCCAAACCAGAAATTGGTTTCTGCCTCCCTCTCGGCCAACCAGAAAAATCCCCTTCCCTTGACCGGCGGCAATCATGTCTTCCTCCACAAATTCCAGTTCATCCACTGGCACATTTGACCACACATCTCCACATTCAGTATTTTCTTTTCATCTGGCATTCGCCGTTAACAACATCAAGAATTTTATCCCTATAATTCTTGATCAAGAAGACTGTCAATATTTCACGTGAATAGAACTATTCTACATTCATGCATGTGCATACAACGTGCTCGATCACATTGACGAATCTGTTTCTCGTCCCACCGATGTTACAGACTCAATCTGGCGTCGTCTTGACGCCATCGTCAAACAATGGATCTACGGCACCATCTCCAAAGATCTGTTATGCACTATCATGAAAACAGGTGCTACGGCACGTGAACTTTGGGTCCGGCTAGAAGAAATCTTTCAGGACAATAAAAATACTCGGGCTGTGTATTTGGAAGAGCAATTCCACAATACTCGCCTCGAGAATTTTAACAACATGTCCGAATATTGTAAGCAACTGAAATTCATAATCGATCAACTATCAAACGTCGGGACTTCTGTTTCAGAAACCAAGATGGTGCTTCAACTTGTTGCGGGTTTACCCAAAGGTGAATATGACACACTCGCAACAATGATTCAACAAGCCGGCCCTCTCCCAAGTTTCAACAAGGCACGTTCACAACTATTGTTGGAAGAAACTAGACGTGTTAAACAAGAGGAACATAATCAAAAGGCGTTAGCCGTTGACGGGATGGCAACACCTGCGGCCAGCAACAACTAGCAGTTCCAGCAGCAGCAGCAGCAGAGCGGCGGAGGTCGTGGCGACAGAGGTCGCAACAACAAAGGCAAGGGCCGCGGAAAGAGCCAACGCAACCAGTGGATTGGACAACAGCCAACCACTGGACAGCAGAAGAATGGTCCAACCAAGAAGAAGAAGCGGGCCCAACCAGAATCGGGCCTCGCCGCATGCCCGTACCTACCGCAGGGGCCCGGCCTAGCAAATTTTGGTCGATCGCCTCTCGGCCCTACCCAGCCACCAGGCAGTCCACCAGAAGAAGCGAGCCCACCTGATTGCGGTCCAAAGAAGAAGAATAATCGCAATAAAGAAGAATCGCAGCAGCCAAGCAACCTGGCCTTGACTGATTTGGGCCAGGCATACACCCCCGTGAACCTTCAACAGCCCGACGATAATTGGTACATGGACACCGGAGCCACATCTCACCTCACCCGGTCGTCAGGTAACATATCTCAACTACGTCGGTTAAAATGTCCTCAATTTATTACTGTCGGCAATGGTCATCGCATTCCAATTGAAGGTTACGGTAACACACACACCAAACATCCACGTCCTATACACACCTAACATCATTAAAAACTTAATCTTTGTTAGAAAATTCACTAGCAATAATTCTGTGTTTGTCGAATTTGACCCTTTTGGCTTTTCTGTGAAGGAACTCAATACGGGGAAAATTCTTACACGCTGCAATAGTGTGGGAGATCTCTACCCATTCACTCAATCTTCCGCTGACAGACCGCATTCACCTATATCCCTTGCGGCGATCTCTCCCTCCACTTGGCACAACAGACTCGGACATCCCGGAGACCCAGTTTTCTCCCTTTGATATTGTTCATGCTGATTTGTGGACATCTCCGATTGTTAGCTCTTTGGGTCATAAATTCTATCTAGTATTCTTGGATGATTTTTCACATTTTGTCTAGATTTACCCACTGAAATTCAAATCTGAAGTTTTTGCAAAATTCCTCGAGTTTCAAAAATTCAATAAGACACAATTTGAAAAATCTATTAAATCATTACAATGTGATAATGGACGTGAATTTAATAACTCGGCATTTCACAATTTCCGTTCTAAACAAGGCATGGTTTTCCGTTTTTCTTGTCCCTATACTTCTTCCCAAAACGGAAAGGCTGAAAGAATTATACGTATCATCAATAACATGGTCCGCACACTTCTGTTTCATGCCTGCCTACCACCGCCTTTTTGGGTCTATGCTGTAAAAATGGTAGAATCCCTTCTAAATATTTTACCAACTAGCACACTCTAAAACAAGACCCCTACCGAAATCCTATATTGTAGGCAACCATCATATGATCACCTACGTAATTTTGGATGCTTATGCTACCCCAACATAGCCTCTACTGCACCTCACAAACTTGCCCCTCACACTCTGCCATGTGTCTTCCTTGGTCTGTCTCCTAATCATCGGGGCTAATTGTGCTATGACATTGCCACTCGCAAAATCATGATCTCCCGTCACGTCACCTTTAACGAGACAACCTTTTCTTTTTCCAATCTCCGCAAATTTCAGACCATCGATTACTTCTTTCTCGATGAACCAAGTTTGTCTCCGGTCATCCAAAATCTATACCAATATTAGCCCCTTGTTCCGACACCACTGCTGCCTCCAGCAACAATGCTGCCACCCAGTCCAGCTCCCTGCTCTCGGTCCCCCACACCACCCATGCTGCACCACCCACACTGCCTCCAATCTAGCAAGCCCAAGAACTGGCCGAGTCTCCCCGCTGCGCAACAACATCGCCGCCCATCACCCAAAGAACCAGCCCCATAGCCCACCGCCTCCCAGTCCAAAGAACTGGCCCCGACCTCCTATCACGCCTCTCTCACCGCATGGAGACTCGTGCACAACACGGGATCTTCAAACCCAAGGTTCACTTCAATCTCTCCACACAAACCTTATCACACATTCCGAAGAATCCAAAACTAGCTAAACTAGACCCCAATTGGAATGCGGCCATGTGCGAGAAGTTTAACGCTTTAACCAAGCAGAACACTTGGGATTTGGTACCTAGACCAGCAGGTGTAAATGTTATCCGGTGTATGTGGCTATTTCGTCACAAGTTCAGAGACAGTGGTGACTTAGAGAGGTATAAGGCAAGACTAGTTGCAAATGACACTAATCAGTAGGAGGGTATTGATTGTGGTGAGACTTTCAATCCGGTTGTTAAATCGGCCACTATTCGGACTGTTCTCAGTATTTCTATGGGCATGCATTGGCCGATTCATCATCTTGATGTCAAGAATGCGTTTTTTCATGGGGATTTAAAAGAGATTGTGTACATGCATCAGCCTCCTGGTTTTGTTCATCCGGCAGCTCCGCAGTTTGTGTGTCATCTTAGAAAGTCATTGTATGGATTGAAACAGGCACCCCACGCTTGGTATGATTGGTTCGTCATGTATCTTCTACAGATTGGTTTTGTATGTAGCAGGTGTGATACCTCTCTCTTCACTTTTCACCGAGGTAGCAGCACTGCATATTTGCTATTATATGTCGATGACATTGTTCTTACTGTCTCATCTGACGGGTTGAAGAATGAAATCATTGCTCTACTCAAAACTGAATTTGCTATGACTGACTTGGGCAAGCTAAGTTATTTTTTGGGTATATCGGTGACCAGATCTGCAGCCACTATGTTCTTGTGTCAGCGTAAGTATGCAGAAGAGATAGTGTACAGGGCCAAGATGGCAAATTGTAAAATTATGCCAACTCCGGTGGACTCAAAATCTAAGCTTAGTGCCAATGACGGTGCGTCAGTTTCTGATCCCACTCTCTATCGGAGTCTAGCAGGTGCTCTTCAGTATCTTACATTCACTAGGCCTGATATTGCATATGCCGTTCAACAGGTGTGTCTGTTCATGCACGACCCCCGAGAGTCCCATTTTGCCGCCCTAAAACGTATTATCAGATATGTTAAGGGCACACTAGACTTTGGTTTACATCTATACCCCTCTGCCCCAACCAAGTTGCTAGCCTACACGGATGCAGATTGGGCAGGGTGCCCCGACACACGTGGCTCCACCTCAGGGTATTGTGTATTTCTTGGGGATAATCTTATCTCATGGTCCACCAAGCGGCAGGCCACGCTATCCCGTTCGAGTGCTGAAACAGAATATCGCGGAGTTGCTAATGTCGTCGCTGAGATCTGTTGGCTTCGAAATCTTCTTTTGGAGCTCCAGTGTCCATTACGCAAGGCGTCTATAGTCTATTGTAACAACATATCTGCTATCTATATGTCTCATAATCCAGTCCAACATCAGCGGACCAAGCATATTGAGATGGATATCCATTTTGTGCGAGAGAAGGTTGCCCGTGGTCAGGTCAAAATTTTACATGTGCCTTCCTCTTATCAGTATGCAGACATTTTCACAAAGGGACTACCGCGACAGCTCTTCACCGACTTCCGATCCAGCCTTAGCATTCGGCCTCCTCCCGCTCCGTCTGAGGGGGAGTATTAGCGAATATTCTCAGAATATTCTCCGTATATTTTGTAATTATGATAGATGTATATTTAAGGTAACTTAGGATTCTAATTGTATTAGGAATCAACCTTTGTAAGGTAAGTTAGGATTCGTACCATATTAGGGATCAACCTTGTACAACTATATATATTGTGAATAATGAAAGGAATCCCCAAGGGAAATTATTCTATCTTTCAGAAACCTTCCAGCAGAAGAACTCTTTCAGAAGCTGTTGATGACACTTGAATATTCAACACATCTCGGGCCATCTTTGATAGTGTCGGAAATGTCTTCTCATTCTCCCTCCAGTATTTTTGCAAGTCTTCATGTCCATCTTCATTGACAATTGATTCGTACGGTACAACACCCTGCAAAACATAAATATCAAACTCGCTAATTTGTGAAGAACTTGAATCACTATACATTCTATTTCTAAGGCCTTGAATACCAGAAGCAGAAACATCATGTCTTTTATTAGGTTGCAATGAAGTAGAAAAAGATGGTACAAAAGCCGGTTGATTATTTGCACTTTGCTCTTGATAATATATATATATATATATATATATATATATATATATATATATATATATATATATATTCATTCATTGTATATGCTAGACATAACTTCTTTTTTAGTTGGTTCTTCAGTTGGGTCTGTTGGAAGTATTTCTAAGCTTTCATAAATCGTTTCAACAAGTGCTTTATAACCGTCTACTTTAATAGTAGAATTTAATACATCACCAATAAAATAAATTGTGGAAATAGAAAAAAAGCATTTTTAAAATTTTATAAACATTTTTTTAATAGCTGACTTGTAAGTTGGTTTTTGCATATATTCATTAAGTAACAAAAATATTAGAGCTATATAAAATAACATAGATAAAATAGAAAGATAATAAATCACAGAAAATTCCTTAGTAGCTAGAAAAAATTTCTCTAAAAATGTGATAAGTTCCAAAATTTTATCCCAATCATCATCTATAAGCATATCCGTTGGATTTTAATTATGGACGTTAAATAATAATGTTATAGGTCTTCTATACTCGTAAGCAACAAGTAGTTGCTCATACAAAGAATTTCACCTAGTCGAAACCTCTTATGAATTTTTTCTATAAGGTAATCCACAATCATGACAAGTTTTTTTATACTTTTTGTGTCTTTGTATTTTATTACCTTTAAAAATAAAGTTTATAGCAAATTGTACTTTATCAATGACGTTTTTAAAAAGTTTTAGGTCATCCTTTACAACTAAGTTATAAATATGACATGCACATCTAACATGAAAAATATCAGGAAAAGATGGAGTAAATCGAGTTTTTAAAATGTTTACAGTATAATCATTAGAAGAAGCATTATGTAATGTAATAGTCATAATTTTAGTAGTAATTCCATAATATTCACAAATTTTATGAATATTTCTTGAAATAAAAGCTCTAGTGTGCCTATCATCAATTTATCTATATGCTAATATATGTTTTTGCATAGATCAATTTTGATCTATCCAATGACATGTGACAGTTAAATAATCATTCTTGTTAGTACTACGGCCTATATCAGAAGTGATAACCACTTTGTCATTAAAGTGATACGATGCATAACGTAAATATTGTTGATATTCATGAGCAAATTTAAAAACATCTCTTCTAATAGTTGATCTAGGAAAACCGTTAAAAGCAGGATTATATGTTTCTATAATATAATGAATAAAACCTGGAGATGAAGGAAATGAAAAAGGCAAACCCTTCATAGCAACTAATTTTGCTAAATTTTCCCTACCTCTGTGTTTATCATATTTAGGACATATAATTCCCCCGTCATCGGGTTAATTCGACCATGTACTTGGTCGGGGGCACTATGTGAACCTTGTCCTGACTCAGACTGCAATTGCACACCCTATTTTTCAGCCAGGTATTGATTATACCTTACTTTGTGAGAGTTTTCTATATGTCTCATTAAACTACCCGTCTCACCTTGACCTTTTTCAGTTTTAAATTTATAAATTTCGCGACAAATTTTACATATAGCTAGTTGATTATCAATGTTCGTATCAAAAAAATCTCATGCAGGTGATTTTAATTTTCGTTGTTTTTGGCCTTGACTCATACTAGGGGGAATAGGAGGCATTTCAGTTTCAGTTTGAGCCTGAGGTGGAGGTGCACTAGTGTGTGTTATCTAAATTATCTTCTAATTCATTTTCTAAATTAATGTCAAGTTCAGATGTAGAATATACCTCATGATCTAATGATATATTAATATTAGCATTTAAAAAATCAGTTTCATCTAAATGAGTGAAATCGTCGTAATTAGGATTACTAGAAGATGCACCCTTACCCCTGTTACCCCTATTACCCCTAGTACCTCTACCAGAAAAATGCTCACTTCGTTCCATTATAATTATGTAAATAAATAACTAAAGATACTGAAATTAAGTACGATAATTAAAATCAAGTAACAAAAATAATTTAAAGAAGGAACGAAGGTACCAAACGCTGACGTAACGCTGACGTGTAATCGAGGTTGGAAATTAAAACTTTGCTCGATGATCCTCAAGCTAGTTGCCCAGTTCACTCCCAATTTTTGAACTTTGATAGAAATTAGCAAATAAAATATAATATTTAGTAGACAATGTAGAGAGAGATAGAGATATTAGAGAGACGGTAGGAAGATTTATTAGAAAAATAAGGTATTTATAGTTGAGAAATAGAGTTAAAGTGTAAATATACTAACTTAAGGGTTTAAAATAAATATTAAGAGGGTAAGGGGGAATGGCCGTTATAGCCGTTGCCAATGGTTAAAATTGAAATTGGACCATTGTGCAACAGTTATTTCTGCAAAGGGGGAGGGGGCCGGGGCGGGGCGGGGCGGGGCGGGATGGGCGGGATCGGGACCGGCGAGACGAGCCCTAATCCCATCCCGAGTTTGATCCCCGACATCGTCATTTTTCATTCCGTTTTTTAAGGGGGGTTGCGGCGGGTAGCGGGATGGGCCGGATCGGAATCGGGCTGACCCGACCTACTGAACACTCTTAGATTAGATTAATTTAATATTTTAAAATTAAAATTTAGATATTAGAAAATTATATAAATATATAATAAGTTACAATTCTTTTCATATTAATACGATTAAAAAATATAGCTATTAGTTAAAGTTTAAATAGTTTAATTTTTAAAAGCGTAATGAGACGGGGGAGTAAATGCTAATATGTCCACAAATAGCTCTTTGAAGACTATTCTTTTCTAATTGTTTTATAAAGCACAAATTATTTTGGATTATTAACGATCCTTGAAATACAACGTAACACCTCGTTTTGATTTTTATCTATTTATCGTTCTTTCACTTTCAGCTTTTTGGTTTTCAGAAAATGAAAGTCAATTGTAATGGCCACCTACAGTAATCATTTAAAGTTATGAAAATTACTTCAAAAAAATAATTACAAATAAAAAATTCAGTAGGCACTGGATTGTTGAGTAAAAGTTCCAAGAATGTTGTTTTCAAAGAAATAGAAAAAACAAAAGAAAATCAGATTGGTTTGTGAGAGGAAGAATCGACTATGGCTAGAAGCTGGGATGACAGGTGCATATAATTTTGCGGATTTCGCACCGCATTCGTTTTAATTGGGGCGGGTATTAATATAATTTTAGCGAGTGGTAGACGGATATGGGTATAACTTTGGCGGATAGTAGGCGAGTATGGGTAGGTGGTGAATTTGCAGTTATATCCACTTCATACCCGCCCGCACTGCCCCGCATCCAACATCCCGCCCCAAATCCATCCGTCCGCCTTATACCCGCCAACTATAATTTTGTTTGTACAACTTTATATTTATCTAAAGCCCAAATAATTTGGCACACATAATTTTAGTAGTCCAATAATAATGAATTGACAGGTTAACAAAATGACAAATGAATTGATTATAAAATATGACTGACGGGTACATGCGGATATTGACGGGTGACGGATATCCATTTGAATGGTGGAGCAGATGTGAATTTAGAAATATATCCGCTTAGGTGAATATGAATGTTAAAAATGTACCCGCCACGAATAACGAATATATGATGAATATAAAATTTCTGACGGATACAAATGCGGAGAGGGGTACCCGCAGCCGCCCCGCCCAATTGCCATCCATAGTCCCGAGATGGAAGAAGGGAGAAATAAATTAAAGAAGAGGGAAGGAGTAGAACAAATGGGGCCCAAGGATCCAGATGTCACCTTATAAGAGTCTCACACTAGTATTACGTGCAATGTGAGACCCATTGTAAAATTTTCACCTTATCCAGCACACAAAACTCGTGTGAGTATTTTTAAAAGGGATATTTTTATTTATTTAAGAAAAGGTTTTTATTTTGTATTTTAGTATATTGACATAAAGCTCAAACTAAAGACGAGGTATTGTTTTAACAATTTTATCTCCGTGTGATGAGTTAGAAGTAGGAATTGGGGAGCAAATTTCAGGTTTAAACATTTTAAAAGAGAACAAGAAATAAAGTTACTTCAATGGGATTGGGGTCCTTAATTACATAGGTACTTCCTAGGGGTGAGCACGGGTACAGGGTACCCAGATTCCCGATCGGAACCGACACTAACGGGTAGGTTCTGGGTAGATATATTATAATAGCGGGTAGGGTCCGGGTAGTAAAATTAAGAACCGATCAATGTCGGGTCCGGTTCCGGTTCCGAAAAATAGAGACAGGGTACCTTAATTCTAACCGATACTCCTAACCTATAAAATATTAAATATTTTAATTTTTTTTAGACACATTTGGACCACTTTTAACTTTTTCCAAAATTATTTGTTGCACGCCTGCACATTGATTTTCCCCAACCCAAGACGTAAATATTTTATCTTTTTCACCCCTTTATGCTTCTGTTCTATTTCAAGCGATACTCATCTTCAATTTGGATTACTTTTTATTTGAAATGTAAATCTATTTTTAAAGTTTGTGTATATTTTTATAGTTGTGAAGATGAAATTTAGGAATTTACTAGTATAATAAAGCTTTTCTTTTGTATCGATGAGCTTATGAACACGAAAATAAGTTTAATTCAGATATTTTTAAATTTATTTTGAAATCAACACGTTCAATTAATTGAGTGTCAAATTTGGCTTGCAATTTTAGGTTTTGGTAATGTAATTAGTTTTTCTACAATGAATAAGTTTTCTAAAACTTCTTATAAGTGGTACTAAAAACTCGATTATGTGCTAAAAACTACTTGATGAAATTATTTTAGAACTCTTTTTATTCTCATAGGCTTAAAAATTGTTGCTTAATTTGTATTTTTATTTATGAGGTGCAGGAACCTACAGGACCTGCGGTCCTGATAGGTTCCTGTAATGATTGCTACGGGTAGGTTCCGGGTAGTAAATTTAGGAACCGATCTTTTACCGGGTAGGGTCCGGGTAGTTAAAAAATGTTAGGGTACCCGGACCCGCTCACCCCTAGTACTTCCTCTATTTCAAAAGGAATACGAGATTTATTTGTAATATATGTTACACTCAATTTTATCCCATTTTTTACGCTATTTGTTTGTAATTTTAAATATTTTGACACCTCAAAAATAATTTGGCACACATAATTTTAGTAGTCCAATAATAATGAATTGACAGGTTGACAGGTTGACAAATGAATTGATTATAAAATATGACTGACGGGTACAGGCGGATATTGACGGGTAACAGATATCCATTTGAATGGTGGAGCGGATGTGAATTTAGAAATATATCCGCTTAGGTGAATATGAATGTTCAAAATGTACCCGCCACGAATGACGAATATGTGATGAATATAAAATTTTCTGACGAATACAGATGTGGAGAGGGATACCCGCAGCCGCCCCGCCCAATTGCCATCCATAGTCCCTGGATGCAAGAAGGGAGAAATAAATTAAAGAAGAGGGAAGGAGTAGAACAAATGGGGCCCAAGGATCCAGATGTCACCTTATAAGAGTCTCACACTAGTATTACGTGCAATGTGAGACCCATTGTAAAATTTTCACCTTATCCAGCACACAAAACTCGTGTGAGTATTTTTAAAAGGGATATTTTTATTTATTTAAGAAAAGGTTTTTATTTTGTATTTTAGTATATTGACATAAAGCTCAAACTAAAGACGAGGTATTGTTTTAACAATTTTATCTCCATGTGATGAGTTAGAAGTAGGAATTGGGGAGCAAATTTCAGGTTTAAACATTTTAAAAGAGAACAAGAAATAAAGTTACTTCAATGGGATTGGGGTCCTTAATTACATAGGTACTTCCTCTATTTCAAAAGGAATACGAGATTTATTTGTAATATATGTTTACACCCAATTTTGTCTCATCTTTTACGCTATTTGTTTGTAATTTTAAATATTTTGACACGTTAAAATAATTTTTATATATATACATATATATATATATATATTATTCTGAATATAATTAATTATTATTATTATTATTATTAAAAATGATCATTTGCCTTTTAATATTCTAATCATAGTTTTTACCCTAATATTCAGGGTTATTTTATTTTCGCAAAATGGCATCACATTTTCTATTTTAAATCAAGCATTAAGCACTTCGCAAATATTATATTTTTTTATTATCACATCATTATATTCTATTTAAATAATTTACATTTTTTCTTCAAAGCATTTTAAATCCCTTTTTATTTTAACCACGTCCCATTTCTATTCCCCTAAAATCACAAAACCCAAACCACCACCGAACCGGCCCAAAAAACCCAAGCCCATTCGTCCACCACATTTTAACCAAAACCCTAAACCTAACAAACCAAACACACCCTAAACCTCACAAAACCCCAAACCTCACAAAACCCAAACCTCCGCCTTCCTTTTATTTTGTATTGTAATTTAATTACTCTGCTTGTGCGGTTGTTTGAACACTTAGAATAATTAGGCCCGAATCGTTAGATTAAAGGTTGTTTAAAATTGAAAACCCGCCGCTAGTTTATTTATTTTAGGCTCGAGTAGTTTTAAAATCGGAAATCCGGCTCTAGTTCATTTTAGACTCGTCATGCATGTTTAAACTTTCAAAATAACTTGGTCATATTTTATCCGCGTTATTAATCATGCAAATAAGGTTTTATTTTACGCGATTTGCAATTCAAAATCACTTCCATACAAATCATTTCTTTGCATCATAAATAATTTACTTTCCTCCTTACTATTAATTGTCAAAAATAAGTATTCTGCAAATAATGCAATACAAATGTATGTTTTTATCTAAAACATCACTTTTGCATGTATACCGTAAATAATGCAATACAAATGCATGTTTTATCCAAAAATCACTTTGCATGTATTTTATAAACAATGTCATACAATTGCATGCCTTTATTTTAAAAATCAACTTTGTATATATTTAATAAACAAATGCCTCACAAATGCATGATTTGATCCAAAAAAAAATCAATTGTACATGCATCTTTATAAACAATGCCATTCATACTCTTTTCGGATTTTATGCCGTAAATTTATTTCTCCAAATCGCAATCACCTTTGCAAGGATCTTTCATGTTGTCAAAATGCATCTTTTTAAATTAACAACTTGCAACATCTTTTAGATTAATTTTATATACTTTTAAACATGCATTTTTTCTTAGCGTAATAATTAACCTGAGTTTGACCGGATAACCACAAGTTAGCGGATCTTAAAGGATGCCTAACCCCTTCCCTTTAAGATAATAAAGAACCCTTGCTCAAAATCTCATAGTTTTCGCATACCAGTAATCAGAGTTTATTTTACAACATTTATGTTAACATTTAGGTGCCCTAATTCACCGTAGAATAATTAGGTGGCGACTCCTCAAGCATTTTAATCAAACTCAGGGAATCGACCCGTGCGTCACGACCGTTGGTGAAAAACGGGAGCCACAATATACTCCAGCCGTCTCAAAATATTTATCACTTTTTTTCATTTACACGCCTTTTAAAAAGTATTTATAAGGATAACATTTTGGCTATTTCGCTCTCTTAATTTACATATTTCATCATGTAATCTCTCCTCTATAAATAGGAGTATTACTCCATCAATGATAGAACCTCATAAATGTTGTTAATTAATGCAGTGTAACATGGGAAAAAGTTATTTAATTTATCCTGGTTAAATAAAATGACAAATATTTTTAGTAAGGACGACAAATATTTTGGGACGGAAGGCGTCTTACTTATGTATCAATTCTATAAATTTTAGAAATAAATTTAGAAAATTTACATAATTTATAAGTATTTGAGAAAATTATAGTAAAAGGAAGTTGTTCGTATAAAATGAGATACTCAATTAATTTCTTTTTACCAAACATATTCGCTAGTTAGCAATTACTACTACAT
Organism: Anisodus acutangulus; assembly: GCA_029783415.1. Taxonomy (NCBI): domain Eukaryota; kingdom Viridiplantae; phylum Streptophyta; class Magnoliopsida; order Solanales; family Solanaceae; genus Anisodus; species Anisodus acutangulus. Next base: position 38,050,383 of record CM056499.1, on the reverse strand, counting down.
ACTACATAGTATGAAATAATAGGTCTGCAATAACCTAGGAAAGAATAAAATTCCTACTTGTTAGTAGTCAAATTCATGACCTCTTGAGTCTTGATTAGAAAGTGATAACGTCAATTACTATTTATTAGAATAGGTTTGGTCTATTACGGTAATATATATGATAATTTTTCCTCCCAACACCAAAGGTTCTTTGCAACAATTACCACAAGAATCAAACCAAAAACCTTTTCGGAGGGAACGAAAAAAAAAATATTGAAAAGTAACTATGCGGCAAGAGATCCAAGTGTTGGAGGATAATGGAACATGAACACAATATATTTTGCCACTAGATAAGAAAGCACTCAGATGTAGACAGGTGTACAAAATCAAGTACAACTCTGACGGCACAATCGAGCGATATAAAGCTCGTTCGATTATCTTCGGAAATAAACAAGAAGAAGAAATTGACTACAATGAAACTTTTGCTCCGGTTGCTAAGGTAGTAACTGTTCGGACCTTTCTGGCTGTTGCGGCTGTGCAAAATTGGGAGTTGCATAAGATGGATGTGCATAATACTTTCTTACACGACGAGTTTACGGAGGAAGTTTATATGAAATTATCACAGAAATTTCGTATTCCTTATTCGGGGCAACTATGTTGACTCGGAAAATCTTTGTATGGTTTGAAGCAAGCTTCAAGGTGTTGGTTTACGAAATTGTCAAGTGATTTGATAAAATATGGGTTCAAATAGTTGTACTCTGATTATTTTCTATTTACTATGCACCGGGGAGGTATGCAACTTAACGTCTTAGTCTATGTGGATGACTTGATTACCTATGGAAATGACCATAGTGCCATTGAACGATTCAAAGACTATCTCCACACCTGTTTTCACATAAAGGATTTGGGCCCTCTAAAGTATTTTTTTTGGGAGTTGAAGTTGCACGTGGACCAACTGAGTTATTTCTCTGTCAATGAAAAAATGCCTTGGATATAATCTCTAAGTCTGATTTACTGGGAGCTAAACCAATCAATACTCATATGGAATAAAATCACAGTTTGACATTGGTCAAATGAGCTACTTTAGGAGATCTGAAATCATACTGACGTCTGGTCGGTAGACTAATATACCTCAGTTTCACGAGACCTGAGTTATCATATTGCGTACATGTTTTGTCCCAATTCATGTAGCAACCAAAGCACACTGGAATCCGGTTCTCTGTGTGGTGCGGTACTTGAAGAAGAACCTAGGACAAAAAATTATGATGAGAAAAGATTGTGATCTGTAATTGTACGGATGGTGCGATTAGGACTGGGTCGTATCTCCGTTGACTTGAAAATCACATACTGATTGGTTTACATCCCTCAAGAATTCACCCGTATCATGAAAAATCAAGAAGCAACACATTGTCAATTGCTCATCAGTAGAGGCAGAATATCGGTCAATAGCAATGACAATATGTGAGTTGAAGTGGTTAAAGGAATTTTACATAGTTTGGATGTTGAACATAAATCTCCGGTGAAAATGTATTGTGATAGTCAAGCAACGTTGTATATTGCGTGAAATCTGATGTTTCATGAACGGACTAAACACATTGAAGTCGACTGTCACTATGTCTGGAACGCGCTCCAATTCGGAATAATACTTCCCGGTCATGTGTCAACCAGTGAGCAATTGACCGATGTGCTTACAAAGGCTTTGGGCAAATTGCAACATGAATATTTACTTGGCAAGTTGGGCATTCGAGACCCTTATGCTCCAACTTGAGGGGGGAGGGGGTATTAGAATAGGTTAGATCTATGAAAATATAGTATTTAATACTCATGGTAATATAAGATTTGTAGTCTTATTAGAATATGATTACCCTTTACCTTATTAGACTAAGAAAATGAGGATCTTACCTCTATATAAAAATGTCATTATGATGAATGAAAAATAAAAAGAATTCTACTATTATTCTTATCTCTCTAAATTATCGTCATCTTAATGTTGAAAATTTAATAAAGGAACATAAAAAAATTTGCTGATTCCAAAAATTGGTTCTTGGTCTTTAATGGCATATTCGAGACCATATTATGTAGCTTTAGGAGTTCCTTGGGTTTAAAAACAATTTAGAAACTTATTGAAATAAAAGAATAAACTAAGGAGGACAGATTTAAAGAAATCTAACGTTTGTTGTGACGAAAATCATTAGAGTTTCATTCATTCAACACCGGGCCAGTACTATATTCTGATTTTGTCCTTGGTTTCAATATGGGAGAAAATCTTCTCCCGAACAAAGAGTAGCCGAAAGGAAAGATATCCGGACTCGTGGCACAACTCTCTCTCATTCTCACCAACTCGGGTCACGTTAGTCAGTCTCAATTGACGGAGCCGCATCATAAGGGAACATTGGCACTGTTGTAATGTCATATCAACTATATCTTAGGGTAGAAAAGTCTAAGTTTGACGTGTATAAAGGATAGCTTAGGGGAGAAGAAAGGGGATCAGATTAAAAAAAAAGAACTGGTAATTCTAGAAGCAAAAAGCTCCCAAGATACTCTTTGCGCTCGGACAGAAATACAAAATTTATATACATTTCTTACGGTTTTTGTAGCATTATTCATATCGAAACTCTTGTTTTTACTTTCCAGATATTTATTTTTATCTGTTACTTTTATGGGAGTTTGTGGATCGGATACAAACCATTTATCTTTAAATCCTCTAATCAACAAATTCAACTAGTTTTCCTAAAAATCATTTTTAGCGATAAATAGTTTGATGCTGTCTGCGGGGATAGACAATTGTGGTGTTGTCTTGATTCGTTGCTAAAAACTCCTCTTCAAGCGCTTTTCTAGCCATCCTTCCTAGAAAAAAGATGTCAAGTTCGAGCAGTAGTTCTCAAGAAAGGGACTTGCCCATCGACGCACGAAATCTTGAAGGCGCTCAGTTGCCCTTGGAAAAGCAAACAATGGTCGAACTCATGGGAAAGCGAGCCCCAAAGCATGACGAAGAGTCCAAGCAGAGATGGAGAAAAGAAGTCCGCTTGGGCAGCTCAATTGGTTTCAAGGGGGATATTTGGAATAAGAGACCAAGGATCGAATCCCGTCAGCGGCAGTGTGGGGGTTTCTTCTTGAAATAAAGGAGGGCCCCTTGTGCGCAGCGTGGTACTGGTCTAACCTTTGAAATCAATTGAGTCACCATGATTTACCTCCTTCACAGACCTGTCGGACCGGGGTGTGGGGGCTCCTGGGGTGGGAGATTCCACCTTTTGGAATAAGAGATGGAGAAAAGAAGAAAACGAAGCTGCAAGGGGGTACGCTGACTATGAGAGAGATGACAGTGATTCAAGCAAGGAGAAAAGGGGCTTATTATGAAAAATATGGCCTTGAAAAGGAGGGCCGGACTCGATTCCGTCATGTGATGAGATTCATGAAGGGTTTTTTGTAAGAACCCCACCAACCCCATCATTACTATTACCACTTTGTCCCGGCCCCTTAACAACGTGACTTGATCCAGCTAAAGGAATCTCTTCAGTCAAGGGGCTGAACCCATTAGGTGATCTCACATTTCCCTCAGGCCTTCCTACTTGAGCAACACCCTTAGCAGCATCTCTTCTTCTCACTTTTTGCCATACCTCAGGTTGTTATTATTTGGTGTCTCTTCAACTAATGCGTCAAGAGCAGTAGGTGCAGCACTTTGGCCATCTTAATATTTATTTTTAATCACTAAGTTATTATATTTATATTTTAATCTAATTTTTCAATTATAAATATATCATTTTCTCTTTATCTTTCTCACAAACCTTCCTACAATCTCTCTAATATTTCAATCTATCTTTCTACAAGTCTATATTGTCTAATAAGTATTCAATTTTATTTATTCATTTGGGAGTGAAGCTGGCAACTAGCTTGAGGATCTTCCATCGAGTAAACAATTCTCAACATCTCGATTACACGTCGACATTACGTCGGCGTGTGGTACATTCGTTCATTCATTAAATTATTATTGTTTCTTTATTTTATTTAGCGCACTTAATTTTATTTATTTTAATTATTTATTTATATAATTAAAATGGAATGATTGAAACGTATGATTACGGGTAAGGGTAAGGGTTTGGCTTCAGTAGGGGTAACAAGGGCAAGAGTACTTTTTCTAGTCATCCTATTCCTAGAATGATGATTTGGTTGATACTGAATTTTTTTCTGAAATACTATTAGATTTAGACAATGAGATATTTTCTGGAACTCAACAAAACTTTAATTTAGAAGATGATCTACATGACACACCCACTAATGTAGATGACACACCCACTAGTGCACCTCCAACTGGAACGTATCCTATTACCCCTAGTATGAGACGAGGCCCAACAAAACGAAAATTAAAATCGAATGCATGGAAAGTTTTTGATAGGGACGAAGAGAATCAAGTAGTTAGATGTCTAATTTGTAAAAATGTTTTTAAATTTAAAATGGGAAAAGGTCAGGATGTGACGGGAGGTTTATTAAGACACGTACAAAACTTCCACCGAGCTAGGTGGAACCAACACCTTGCTGAAAAATCGAGTGCGTCAATGCCCTCTCAGTCGGGACAAGGTTCACATACTGTCCCGAATCAAGTACAAGGTCAAATTAACCCTATGACGGGGGGAATTGTAGGCCATAAATACGATAACATAGAGATATGAAAGCAATAACAAAATTAGTTGTTGTGGAGGGTTTGCTTTTTTCATTTCCTTCCTCTCCTGGTTTTATTCATTATATTAGAGATATGTATAATCCTGCTTTTAGCAGTTTTCCTAGATCAACTGTTAGGCGAGATGTATTTAAATTTGCACATGAATATCAACAGTATTTACATTATTCCTTATATCATTTTTCAGGTAAAGTATCTATCACGTCTGATATAGGCCGTAGCACTAAGGATCATGATTATTTAATGGTAACATGTCATTGGATTGATTATAAATGGACTATGTAAAAATGTATTTTAGCGTATAGATATATAGATGATAGGCACACTGATACTTTTATTTCATAAAATATTCATTCAGTTTGCGATTATTATGACATAACTGATAAAATTATGACTATTACATTAGATAACGCTTCTTCTAATAATTGTGCTATTAGACTTTTAAAAGATCTTTTAACTCCATCTTTTTCAAATCATTTTCATATAAAATGTACATGTCATATTTATAACTTAGTTGTAAAGGATGGCCTAACACTTTTTGCAGACATTCTTAATAAAATACAATTTGCTATAAACTTTATTTTTTGAAGTAATAGAATACAACGAAAAAAAGAATATAAAAAAACTTATCACGATTGCGGATTACCTTATAGAAAAATTTCCGAAGAAATAGCCACTAGGTGGAATTCTTTATACGAGCAACTACTTGTTGCTTATGATTATAGAAGACATATAACTTTATTTTATAACGCACATAATTGAAATCCAAATGATATGGTTGTGGATAACTATTGGGAAAAAATTTCAGAACTTATTGTATTTCTAGAGAAATTTTTTCAAGCATCAAAAGAATTTTTCGATATATATTATCATACTATTTCTACTATGTTGTTTTATATAGCTTTAATATTTTTATTACTTAGTGAATATATGGAAAAACCAGCTTATAAGGCACCTATTAAAACATGTTTATCAAATTTAAAAAATATTTTATTCTTATTCCAACTATTTATATTATTGGTGTTGTATTAAATCCGACTATTAAAATTGTAAAGCATTAATTGAAACTATTTATGATTGTATAGCAGTACTTCCACCTCCAACTCTAAAAAATCCAAATGACCCACCACCTATTGAATAAACTAAAGAAGAAGTGTTGTCTAACATACAAGATGAATGCAAAAATGTATATAGGCATTACCAACTAGAAAGTGCTAGCAACTAACCAGCTTCCATACCATCTTCTTCTTCTTCAACACAACCTCAAAAAAGACATGTTGTTTCTGCGGCTAGTATTGAAAGCCTTAGAAATAGAATGTATAGTGGTTTTCCGACACTGTCAATGATGGCCCGAGATGTGTTAAATATTCAAGCGTCATCAACAACGTCCGAAAGTGCTTTTTTGGCCGGCAGATTTCAAATAGGAAAGCACATACACTCATCAGCGGGAGACCGCTTGGAAATTGCAGTATTTTTCAGAGATTGGATAGGAGCGGAGAAGTTGCGGTCAACCGGAGATCAACGAAGAAGAAGACGAAAACTACAACGAAATTTTATCCGACGGAGGTGGTAGCGACGTCGAGCAATTTGACCAACAAATATCAATTCCAACGGAAGAACCACAAGAAATTATAAAGAAACTAGAAAATGTGTTTTTAGATATGTAATTTTTTTAATTGTAATTTTACTATGTTATTTTCAACTTTCAACATCACAAAGTTGTAATTTTGACAATTGTATTACAAAAAAATCATATTTCTATTAAATAATATAAGAGGCACAAAAACAGTCTTGGGGTGTTTTTATTACACTATCTTGTTTATATGGTTTTTTAAACTAAGTGCAAAAAAATCTGAAAAAAACCTGATCCGGACCCCGTCCCGCCCTAACCCGATAATATCGATCCCTTTTTCCGACAGGACCGGGACCGGGACGGGACATTGAAAAAACCCGCCAGTCCCGGCCAGCCGGGTACCTGTCCCACCCTACCCCGTCCCGTCGAGTCCCGTCGAGCCCCGGACCCGTCCCGTTGGTCACCCATATAACTAACTAATATAATATTAATGATATTTTTAGTCCTAAAGTAATGATGTTCAATCCTAGACTAATAATTAACTATTTTTAATTAATTATTATACTAACTACAATTCACTAACTAATATAATATTAATGATATTTTTAACTCTAAAGGCTAAACTAATGATGTTCAATCCTAGACTAAGAATTAATTATTTATAATTAATCATTATACTAACTACAATTAACTAACTAATAAAATATTAATGATATTTTTAACCCTAAATTAATGATGTTCAATCCTAGATTGTGGATTAACTATTTCTAATTAATAATTTTTAATTAATCATTATACTAACTATAATAACTAACTAATATAATATTAATGATATTTTTAATCTAAACTAATGATTTTCAATCCTAGACTAAGGATTAACTATTTCTAATTAATATTTTTTAATTAATCATTATTCTAACTATAATTAAATAACGAATATATATTGATGATATTTTAATCATAAACTAATGTTGTTTAATGTTATATTAAGGATTAACTATTTCTAGTTAATAATTTTTAATTAATCATTATACTAACTACAATTAACTAAATAATATAATGTTAATAATATTTTTAATCATAAACTAATGATGGTCAATCTTAGACTAACGATGTTCAATCCTAAACTAAACTATTTTTAATTAATAATTGATAATTAATTAGATAACTAATTAGAACATTAATAATTAACATGGATTAAACAATTTTATAAATAAATAAATTAAGAATTACATAATTAACAAATAAAAATATTATTAGGAGAGTTGTATATTATGTCTGATCAACTAATTAACAGTTAGGAGATTATTAACTAATTAACAACTAAACAATTAATTAAAATTAATACTTAATCATGCTTAGAATAAACAACTAATCTCATCTTATTATGATAGCAATTAACAACTAAACAACTAATTAATAATTAACACTTAATTAACAATTGTTAATCATGCTTACAATTAACAACCAATTAACAACTAAACAACAAATTAACAATCAATTGTTGGTCAAATTGTTCGACGTCGCTTCATGTTCCCTCAGACGAGATTTCGTTGTAGTTGTAGTCTTCTTCTTCGTTGAACTCTGGTTGACCGCACCTTCTACGCTCCGCTCGAATCCAATCTCTGCAATCTCCAATGTGTCTCCTGCATATGCTCTCCTATTTAAAATCTTCCCACAGAAAAAATGCTTTCAGACGTTGTTGATGACGCTTGAATGTTCAACACACATCGGGCCATCTTTGCTAGTGTCGTAAATGTCTTCTCATTGTCCCTCCAGTATTTCAGCAAGTCTTCTTGTCCTTCATCATTGACAATTAATTCGTACGGTACAACACCCTACAAAACATAAACATCAAATTCGCTAACTTGTGAAGAAGTTGAACCACTAAACATTTTATTTATAATGCATTGAATACTACTAGCAGAAACCACAAGGTTGCACCGAAGTAGTAGAAGATGGTACAGAAGTCGATTGATTATTTGCACTTTGTTGTTGGTAATACATATATATTTTTTTGCATTCAATGTGTATGCTAGACGTAACTTCTTCTTTAGTTGGTTCTTCAGTTGGGTCTGTTGGAAATACTTCAATACAATCATAAATCATTTCTACAAGTGTTTTACAGCCGTCTACTTTAATAGTCGGATTTAATACAACATCGATAATATAAATAGTGGGAATAGAAAAAAATACTTTTTAAATTTTAAAAACATTTTTAATAGATGGAGCGTAAGATGTTTTTTCCATATATTCATTAAGTAACAAAAATATTAGAGCTATATAAAATAACATATTTGAAATAGTAGGATAATAAATACCGAAAAATTCTTTAGTAGCTTGAAAAAATTTCTCTAGAAATCCGTTAAGTTCTAAAAAATTCCCCAATCATTATCTATAAGCATATCCCTTGGATTTTTATTATGGGAGTTAAATAATAAAGTTATAGGTTGTCTATAATCGTAAGCAACACGTGATTGCTCATACAAAGAATTTCACCTAGTCGAAACTTCTTCTGGAATTTTTCTATAATGTAATCCACAATTATGACAAGTTTTTTTTATACTCTTTGCGTTTTTGTATTTTATTACCTTTAAAAATAAAATTTATAGCAAATTGTATTTTATCAATAATGATTTCAAAAAGTTTTAGGCCATCCTTTACAACTAAGTTGTAAATATGGCACGCACATCTTATATGAAAATGATTAGAAAAATATGGAGTTAATCGAACTTTTAAAAGTATTATAGCATAATCATTAGAAGTAACATTATCTAATGTAATAGTCATAATTTTATCAATTATTCCATAATAATCACAAATTTCATTAATATTTTATGCAATAAATCTTTCAGTGTGCCTATCATCAATATATCTATATGCTAAAATATATTTTTGCATAGACCAATTTTGATCTACCCAATGACATGTTACCGACATAGCTACTTTGCCATTAAAATGATACAATGCATAATGTAAAAATTGTTGATATTCACTTGCAAATTTAAAAACATCTCTTCTAGCAGTTGATCTAGAAAAACCATTAAAAGCAGGATTATATGTTTCTCTAATGTAATCAATAAAACCAGGAAATGAAGGAAATGAAAAAGGCAAACCCTCATTTTCTGAATTTTGCCATATTTTCCATAACTTTGTTTTTATCATATTTAGGACCAAAAATTCCCCCCATCGTCTGGTTAATTTGACCCTGTACTTGGTCAGGCACACTATGTGAACCTTATCCCGACTCAGATGATATTGACACACCTGATTTTTTAGTCTGGTATTGATTCCACCTAGCTGTATGATCGCCTTGTACATGTCTCAATAAACCTCCTGTCCCACCTTGACCTTTTTCGGTTTTAAATTTAAAATATTTTTACAAATTTTACATCTAGCTAGTTGATTCTCTTGGTCCCTATCAAAAAATTTCATGAAGCTGATTTTAATTTTCGTTGTGTGGGATCTCAACTCATACTAGGGGGAATAAGAGGCATTTCAGTTTCAGTTTGAGACTGAGACTCAATCTGAGCCTGAGGTTGAGGTGCACTAGTGGGTGTGTCATCTAGATTATCGTCTAAATTAAAGTTTGGTTCATCTACCTCATCATCTAATGATATATCATTAAAAAAACAGTTTCATCTATATGAGTGAAATCAATGAAATCATCGGGACTAGGAATATGATTACTAGAAGAAGTACTCATGCTCTTGTTACCCATACTAGAAGAAGCACTCCTACCCTTACCCTTAAACATACCTATTAATCATTCCATTTTAATTATACAAATAAATAATTAAAGATAATAAAATTAAGTGTGATAATTAAAATAAAGTAACAATAATAATTTAAAGAAGGAACGAAACTATCAAACACCGACGTGTAATCAAGGTTGAAAAATTGAAACTTTGCTCGATGGATGATCCTCAAGGTAGTTGTCAATTTCACTCCCAATTTTTTAACTTTGATATAAATGAGCAAAAAAAATATAATATTCAATAGGCAATGTAGAATTGTAGAGAGATAAATTGAGAGATGGTAGGAAGATTTGTGAGAAAAATGAAGAGGAAAATGAGGTGTTTATAGTTGAGAAATAGGGTTAAAGTGTAAATACATTAACTTAGGGGTTAAAATAAATATTAAGGGGGTAGGGGGTTTATGGGGTGGGGTCCAAAAATGGCCGTTATAGCCGTTGCACAATGGTCGAAATCGAAATTTGACCGTTGTTGCAACGATTATTTTTGCAAAGAGGAAGAGGGGCTGGCGGGGTCGGGATGGGTGGGACGATCTCAGGCCCCGTCCCGAGTTCGAACCCCGATAATTTTTTTATGGGGGATCGCGACGCGGCGGGGCAGGGCGGGTAGTGGGACGGGCCAGGTCCCCGACCCGGCCCGCTGGACAACCCTAGTATATAGTAACAATTGTCGTAGCTAAAATATGAGCAACTCGATTCGCTCATTTTTGAATGTATATAATTTATTTATTCTTTACTTGAACTTTGTATGTAGGGGTGGGCAAAAAATTCGAAGAACCGAAAAAACCGAACCGAATGAAATTCGGTTCGGTTTTTTCTCGATTTTTTTTTATAAAAATAAACCAATTTTTTGAAAATCGAGCCGAATCAGGATTTAGTGATTCGGTTCGGTTTTTTAATTTTGGATAGAATCGAACCGAAAAACTGAATTAAATATATAATTTTTATTTTTTTTATTTTAGGCTACTACTATCTCTTGAATCATAGTCATTGAAGCCAATCTATGAAGCTTTTATGGAAGTCGCATGCGGCATGAACTTGATTAACATATCACGGAAGCATTGACATAAAATGTAGGGATAGAAAATAGTTGTAAATTGATAAAACTTTAAATGGTCATAACTCTACGCTCGGATGTCCGTTTTACCCAATTTTTTCTTATTTTGCGTATTTTTTAAAGACGGGGCCGGTCTGGCACAACTAATTTTTAGAAATACGACCGTTTTTCCAATCAATTTGTGTTTTCCCCCAAATCGATCGATTTCTAATTTTCCTTTTTCTTTAGTAAACATCTCACGATACATAATAGATTTCAACGTCGAAATTTTATGATAGTGTAGGTGTGAATGTCAATTTTAATTTTGGAAATTCAATTTTTTTTTAAAAAAATCCCAGACCCGACCCACTAGAAAAAACCAATATAATCCGATACGTTCGGCGATATAAACCGAACATATCGATTTTTTTTAAATAAAAGTTGTATTCTGTTTTTTTAAAAAAATAATTTTTATTTGGTTCATATTTTTCAGATACAAAATTGATATAAATTGATATATGTCCACCCGTATTTGTATGTGGGAATGGTAAATCAAATAGGCTAGGTATCCCTGTTAGAATTAGAATATTAAATGAGCAAAACATATCCTCACTCAAAAGCCAACGAATCTTAAACGAAGTCGTTTCCACCTCGAAAGACACCAAAATGGCGCCGTACTACTACTCCGACAAGTTCTTACCAAAGAGAGTACAAAGCAAAGCAAATACTTGTAGTTGTGAGTTTCCTTGTGAATCCAAACTTCTTCTAATTGATTCCGTGTAATACAAAAGCCTAGTCAGTTTCCTCTTCCCAGCAAAATACCCTTTATATCTTTCCTTTTTAATAGTCATAAATTGTTCACAATCATCGGTTCTTGATACTTAAAGCTCCAACCTTTTTGTAATTGATCACAACCCCTCTTCGATTTTCTTCTCTTTGGTGAGTTTTAAAGATACCCTTTCGAGTGAATTGACTAAATTGCTGATTTTTAGCCTGATCAGTCCTTTAAAATATAATTTGCAGGTAGAGATCAAAGTTTGAGTCTTGTCATGGCCAAAAGTTCATTCAAGCTTGAACACCCCTTGGGTAAACTTTTTTTCTTTCTAATTCAGCCTTTTTTATTGTTATACTTATACTAAAAGTTACCGACAACATGACATTAGATAAGAGGTCGTGGAGCCTTTTTATTGTTATACTTATACTAAAAGTTACCGATGACATGACATTAGATAGGAGGTCGTGGAGGATGCGGATTAGGGTAGAATATTCTCTCAATACACTCTTAGACCGAAAAGATAATCGACATAGTGAGACCCTATATGCCTTCACATATCGACACTAATCCAATTAAGGTCCATACGGAACTCCTAGACTGCGCTGTATGACTAACTCAATATGTGAAGTACGTTTACATGAACCCAGTAAACATAACCTTTATGTGAGATGATAAGTTTCTTTCATTCACGACACACTCGATCAAGCTTAGGATTAGCCATGTGTCTATCCAAATGGCTTGATCACTTTATCTCATCCATATTAGTCGACAACTAGACCATATTCTAAATATGTCCCTTGCATTGACCAATGACTTGGTCGACCTAATATCACTGAGAAATTGAGTGTTCTCTCGAATATCCAATCGAGGAATGGATCCTATTCTTGGCTCAACTACCACCTTAATTTACATTATAATGCACCCAACACGAGCCGTATCTTATCCTATAAGGAGTTTAAGCTTAGGACAGGGTCAAAGTACATTACTCTGTAAACAAGGTGCGTATTGACCTCAAGTCAAAGGACCTTCATCTCCCACACGCTGATAACACTCTAGACATGTCTAACAAATAGTTTATCAGCAGGGTATACCAATACTTTCCAAAATATTCATGTGTCCATCACTAGTAACCATTACTAGCAGCAGGTGAGACGTACTACATTTCTAAGATTGTGATGCAGACCACATGTCGACTTATAACATATCATCGATATCCCATTCTCGATGATCATTGGTCGAGGCTATTTTAGAGTTACGCTCTATCATCAATATCTCACTCTATTAATGACAACGTAAGCTCAATGGATGCACATTAATGAATAATTACAAACAATTAAATAATAATTCAATAATCGCAAATACCATAAATATTAATCTTATTAATAATACGAATGTGTTCAAGTACATTTGTCCCTAATAATGATTGTTTCTTGGACATACATACTTTCAATCTCCCATTTGGCCTAGAGCCAATCACCGATGTATCTAATACCCATGTCTTCAAAATGACCATTATGCTTAACTAAGCTTAATGGTTTAGTAAACGGGTCAGCTAGATTATCATCTGTGAGAACATAGTCTAATCTTATTTCTTCAGTTTCCACCATCTTCCTGAGTATGTGGTATTTTCTTGGTACATGCTTGTTTCTGTTTGTTGATCTTGGTTCCTTAGCTTGCGCAATCGCACCAGTGTTGTCACAATAAATCGTTATTGGACAAGTGGCACTTGGAACAACCCGTAGTTCCTTCAGGAACTCAGATATCGCTACAGCTTCTTTACCAGCAATGTACTCGGCTTCAGTTGTCGAATCAGCAGTTGTAGCTTGCTTGGAACTTTTCCAACTCACTATTCCGCCATTGAAAATGAAGGCATATCCAGATTGAGATTTGAAGTCATCAAGATTTGTTTGGAAGCTAGCATCAGTGTACCCAGTACACACTAGCTTCTCTTGTCCACTATAAACTAAGAAATATTCTTTAGTTCGTCTAAAATACTTAAGAATACTCTTGACTGCTTTCCAGTGTTCTATCCCAGGATTCTGCTGGAATTTGCAAGTCATACTAAGTGCATATGCCACATCTGGCCTCGTACAGGTCATGGCATACATGATAGATCCTATAGCTGAAGCATATGAGATTCTTTTCATGCGTTCAAGTTCTGCAACAGTAGAAGGACTATCATTCTTTGATAACTTGATGCCTTGACCCATAGGAAGACTTCCCTTCTTGGAGTTTTCCATAGAGAATCGTCTTAGCACTTTGTCTATGTATGTGGATTGTGACAGCCCCAACAATATATTAGGTCTATCTCTATAGATCCTAATTCCAAGAATGTAGCAGACTTCACCCAAGTCCTTCATCATGAAGGTGCTGGATAATCATTCCTTGACTGATTGCATGAGAGTTATTATCTCTCATTATTAATATGTCATCTACATATATAACAATGAAGACAATACTCCCTTCCTTGCGCTTACTATAAACGCAGGGATATTCTTTGCTTCTAACAAAGTCAAATGATTTGACTGCTTTGTCAAAGCAAATATTCCAACTCCTTGAGGTTTGCTTAAGTCCATAAATGGACTTCTGTAGCTTGTACACTGCTTTGGGCTTAGTCTTGGATGTAAAACTCTTAGGTTGTATTATATACACCTCCTCAATTAGGTTACCATTGACGAAAGCAGTTTTAACATCCATTTGCCAAATGTCATAATCATAGTATGCGGCTATTGCAAGCAAAATCCGAATGGACTTGATTTTCGCAACAGGTGAAAAAGTTTCATCATAATCGATCCCAGGCCGTTGATTATAACCTTTAGCCACCAATCTTGCCTTATAAGTCTGTACCTTGCCATATGCATCAATCTTCTTCTTGAAGACTCATTTGCACCATATGGATCTAACTCCTGCTGGCAAATCAACCAAGTTCCAAACTTGATTTATGTACATCGAGTCCATCTTAGATTTCATGGCTTCTTGCCATCTCTGCGAATCAATGTCTAACATGACTTCGCTGTAGGTTGTAGGTTCATCGTCATCAGAAATATCTATCTCATTGTGTGTTTCAACAAGGAGATTAAGTCTTTCAGGCGGACGATGAGTCCTAGTGGTCCTACAGAGTTGATTATTCTGCGTTTCAGTGTTTGTTGCATTCTGATTGTGAGAAGGTCTTTGTGTGCTAGACAATCCATCACCTTGAGAGCTTTCAGGAATGTCATTTTCATGTATTTCCTGAATGGAATGATGTACAACCATTGTATCATCTTCCATTGGTTGTGTATGAGAGCCTTGCATTTCTGCACTATCTCTCACTGCACTCTCACTGGCTGAAGGGCGTACTCTAAGTACCTAATCTTTACCAGATACTCCCACTGAATCCTTGTTTGGGTCATTCGACAAGGGTTCAACTTTTGTGTTATCTTGTGGTTCTTGAATTTCTTCAAGTTCCATCTCTGTGCAACTATGTTCCTTGTAGACATATTCTTCTTCAAGGAAAGTTGCGTTCCTGAAAACAATGACCTTACGTTCTCCAGGAAGATAGAAGTAGTATCCCTTAGTTTCCTTTGGATACCCCATGAAGTAACATTTCTCACTTTTGGATTCCAACTTGTTAGTTAGCATCTTCTTAACATATGCAGGGCACCCCCATGGTCTCTTATGTTTAAGAGTTGGCTTCTTGCCACACCATATCTCATAGGGTGTCTTCTCTACTGATTTGGAAGGAACCATGTTCCGAATATATATTGAGGTTTGTACAGCATGTCCCCAAAGGTATGTCGGTAGAGCTGAGTGGCTCATCATGGATCGAACCATATCTAATAAGGTTCGGTTTCTCCTTTCGGCAACACCATTCATCTGTGGTGTTCCAGGAGGTGTCCACTCTGATTGGACTCTATGTAGCTTTAAGTAATCTAGAAAATCCTTGCTCAAGTATTCACCTCCTCGATCCGATCGAAGGGTCTTGATACTTGTTGCAAGTTGCTTCTCTACTTCCGACTTGTACTCCTTGAACTTCTCAAAAGTCTTGGATTTGTGTCTCATAAGATACACATATCCATACCTTGTGAAGTCGTCAGTAAAAGTGATGAAGTATGGGAAGCCTCCTTTAGCTTGAGTCGAAAATGGCCACATACATCAGTATGGACCAACTCAAGCACCTCCTTGGCTCGCACACCTTTCCCAGAAAGTGGCTTATTGATCATCTTTCCTCTCAAGCAAGATTCGCAGTTACCATAAGACTCCAAGTCAAATGATTCGAGGTAGTCTAACTTCCTCAACCTTGCTATCCTTGATTCGTTGATATGACCAAGTCTGCAATGCCATAGGTAGGTAGAGTTTCTATTACTTATCTTAGCTCGTTTATTTTGTGCATTGAATATTTCTCGACTACAGTTTAATGTATATAATCCATCCACAAGAGGAGCAGTTCCATATATAACATTATCAAAAGACAGTACTTGACTGCCACTATAAATATATGAGGAAAAACCCTTCATGTCCAAAACAGGGACATAAATGATATTCCTCGTTAATGAGGGTACATAGTAACAATCATTTAACACTAGACAATAGCCAGAAGACAAATTTAATCTATAAGTTCCTACACGCTCAACATCCACTCGTGTTCCATTTCCAACGCGTAGGTCTACCTCTCTTGGTCCAACCTTCCTATTATCAGTTAGCCCCTGCACATTTGTACAAATGTGTGAGCCATAAGCGGTATCCAATACTCTGGAATGAGAGTTATTTATAGACATATTTATTTCAATGACGTACATACCTTGTCCACCAGAGGTAGAAGCACTTGGTGCTTTTCCTCCTCCTGGTGCAGTGCAGTCCTTCTTCCAATGCCCCTTCTGGTTGCAGTTGAGGCATACATCCTTAGCCGGATTCACCTTCATTTTCTTCACACCTCCATTTGGCTTCATAGCTGAGGGCGCAACGACTGCTTTGCCCTTCTTCTTCTGCCATTCCTTACCTTTCGGCTTGGGTGGCCAGTAAAGCTCACCATGAGCACAACTTTGCCTTTGGAAGTGGAAGACTCAAAGGTCTTGAGCATGTTGTGCAGTTCCGGCAGACTCGCCTTTGTTCCATTCATATTGTAATTCACTATGAAGTTTTCAAAGGAACGAGAGAGAGAGTTCAGGATGAGGGTGGTAGCGACATTCTTTTGCAGCTTCGTTCCAATTGAAACAAGTCTCTTTATCAGCCCTATCATCTTCAACCAATGTTGCGAGACCTGACCCCCTTCATTGAGCTTACACTTAAAAAGTTCTATTAGTAACTCATATTCCATAGTCTGGGATTGTGAGTCATAGATAGACTCTTCAAGTGTTCGAGCATCTCATTGGGACTCATATTCTCATGTTGTCTCTGAAGTTCCATAGACATGGAAGACAACATCACGCATTATGCTGAAGTGGCATCATCTAGGTGTTTTTGGTAAGCGTTCTTATCAAAAGAGGCATATTCAGCAGAGTCTGTCGCAGGGACCGTTGGGAACACCGTGTCCAACACGTATTCTAATTTCTCGTCTCAGCACTATTCACAAATTCTTAGCCAGTCAAGGTAGTTATGTCCAGTAAGTTTGTTCATTTCAATCAACATTTTCAATGATAAGCTCGACATCTTTGATAATTTGAAGAATTAGATAGACTGGAAATCAAACTCAAAATTTATTTCCTATTTTACACATTCGTTTAGGCTAATCAACATGGTCTTTTGTTTAATTAACTCCCACTATTTTAACATACTTCTACGACCCCATGGTAGAATACAGACCTATATTAATTGAGGTCATAATGGGTCAAGATCCAAGCCTATGCTACCTCCGTGTTTGCTTTGACTGATAATTTCAATAACACATCTTGGTAGGTTCTAAATCAATTGCAAAACTTATTTGCAACTCTTGGTTGATCAAATATTATATTTAATCTTGCGTCCTTAGATTAGTCCGACACGTTGGCGCCAAGATTCGTCTAACAAGTCAACCCCATTACACGACTGCGTTTATGTATAAGTAAATTTGGCCTTTGTGAGCAAATACTTTGGTGTAAATACCCACAAAAGTTTATCGTTTATCTTTACATTTAAAACACATCTATGAAAGAGTTTGGGTCCTCGTAGACTTAGAACAAACGCTTTGGCATAAATACTCGTATCGCCGAAAAGGATTTTGCACTCTTAACATTTATAATGGACGACGCGTTTTAATTTAGACTTGTATTTAAAATTTTGGAGAACATTTTAATTTAGGGTTTTAACCAAAATCAACTCTTTTACGCCATATCCAATATGACATCTTAATATCATGCAAAATTAATGACATATATAGTACCGTCAACCCAATATGTATGATATAAGATGGTTTAATCAAATACTGGGCGCCACCTGCCCAGACAGTTATAGCGGACGCTATTCTAGTAATTTAAATGACAAACAATTTGACATTTAGCAAATAAACAGTATACTTATCAAATAATATACTGTATTATAATAATCTTGGGTCAAACATTCTTAACTCTGAAATTATTTTTTTTTTATTTTTTATTTTCTGGACAGGTGGAGCCGCGACGCTAATCATTAGGGCTGCGACGCCATTGAGGCAGAAGCCTTTCGCCAGAATGCATTAGCGCCATGCTCCACCACTGAGCCGCGCGCCATCGCCCAAAGAAGTCCAAAATTTTGAAACGAAGCATTAGCGCCGCGGCGCTCCACCATAGAGTCGCGGCGCCGCCTTGAAAACCCTAGCAAGCACTACGGCGCCCTACCATAGGGCCGCGGCGCCGATGTCCTGACAAAACGTTTCTGTGTTGATTTTTCAAAATCGTTCGAGCCCTAAATCCAATTTAGGGATCAAATCACAGATCTTTTATCATCACCACCATTATCAATAACGCACATATCGATCATCATCCGTTCTTACACGTTCTTTGCCGTGCACCGTGCAATGCGCCGGATATCACACTTTTGGCTTAGTTTGAGTTAGAGCGGAATGACTTCCTCGAATTAGCGTAGGAGATAATTTAGGGTGATATCAAAAGGCTAACATTCGGTCAAGACAAGTAGGATTTCAAGAAGCCTTGTTTTAATTCAATTTTATGTTTAACCCATATTATTATATTATTCAATTGTTATATAACTATTGAACCAGTCTGTGCTCTGATACCACTGTAGGGTTTTGTTGGGTTCAAAACAAATAAGTAAGGCACACCGGAAGTTTAAAATTTTGTTTCTTACTTACCCCAACAATTACTTCTGGTATGGTTATATGACAATTAAAAATCTGTAATATAAAGCATGAACACTTACATGTTGTATTATCTGGAGTCTTTACTAAAGGGTGGACACGCGATTATCCCTTCTACTGCAAGCACTATGCTACGGTGTATTCCTCTGTCAGGAAAGCCAGGAAATCTTGACAGATGTTTGAGAGAGTTTCGTCCTAGTTTATAAAAATTGGTGTAATTCTTGTGTGTTAATAACTATGGTTTAGTGTTGTATTTATAGTTGTAATTAGGTTAGAAAATGTTTTAGGGTTGGGCTTAAACCTGGCCCAAAACTCGAGGTGCAGTGGGCCAGTCCGGGTCGGTGCCGCGGCGTCCTACGTAAAAATCCGTTTTCGTTTTCATATAATATATATATATTCTGCACATTAAATCCATAATCCAATTTTGATTTAATTAAATAATTTCCATCTAATAGAAATTATCCCATAGTTATTATCAATTTAAATATCTCGGTTCCAAATCGAATATTTAATATTCTCTCAATACACCCTTAGACCGAAAAGACAATCGACATAGTGTGACCCTATAGGCCTTCACATATCGACACTAATTCAATTAAGGTCCATACGGAACTCCTAGACTTCGTCATATGACGAACTCAATATGTGAAGTACGTTTACATGAATCCAGCAAACATAACCTTTATGTGAGATGATAAATTATTTTCATTCGCAACACACTCGATCAAGCTTAGGATTTGTCATGTGTCTATCCAAATGGCTTGATCACTTTATCTCATTCATATTAGTCGACAACTAGACCATATTCTAAATATGTCCCTTGCATTGACCAATGACTTGGTCGACCTAATATCACTGAGAAGTTGAGTGTTCTCTCGAATATTCAATCGAGGAATGAATCTTATTCTTGGCTCAACTACCACCTTAATTTACATTATAATGCACCCAACACGAGCCGTATCTTATCCTATAAGGAGTTTAAGCTTAAGACAGGGTCAAAGTACATTACTCTATAAACAAGGTGCGTATTGACCTCAAGTCAAAGGACCTTCATCTCCCACACGCTGATAACACTCTAGACATGTCTAACAAATAGTTTATCAGCAGGGTATACCAATACTTTCCAAAATATCCACGTGTCCATCACTAGTAACCATTACTAGCAGCAGGTGAGACATATTACATTCTCTAAGATTGTGATGCAGTCCACATGTCGACTTATAACATATCATCGATATCTCATTCTCGATGATCATTGGTTGAGGCTATTTTAGAGTTACGCTCTATCATCAATATCTCACTCTATTAATGACAACGTAAGCTTAAGGGATGCATATTAATGAATATTTATAAACAATCAAATAATAATTCAATAATCGCAAATGCCATAAATATTAATCTTATTAATAATACGAATGTGTTCAAGTACATTTGTCTCTAATAGTGATTGTCTCTAGGACATACATACTTTCAAGAACTTAATGCTTATCTATAGTAAATTTGCCATGATCTCCTTACTTTCTTCGATCCTTATCTGAACTTTTTTGTCATGCTTTCTCTTGAGGCGAGGGTCTTTCGAAAACAACCTCTCTACCTCCCAAGGTAGGAGTAAGGTCTGCGTACACTCTATCCTCCCCATCCTCTCAGACCCTCCTTTGTGGGGGGAATGTTGTTGTTGTTGTACTTATACTACAAGTTGTTTGATTGTGTGTATGTGTCCTTGTTTATTTATCATTCTTGAATTTTCTCAGATGATCATAGTTCATGTATTTGTTGTTTCGATCATTTCTGAAAAACTTAATATGGATTATTTCTGGGATATGGTGTAGGGTTTCTGGTGATTGTTATACATTTACCTTCTTGTATCCAAGTTGTTTGATGCTATTAGATTCTTCTGGTCAATTCATTAGGTTTATTAACTGATTAGGTGAGGCAAAATTGTGACTTGAATCGTTTACATATGTATGAGAGGTTAATCTATCTTCATTGACATTTATACTATGACTATCTTGTGCTTGAACTGTATTTTACAGTTTAATAACCTTATCCGGAAAAAATCTCACAATTGAAGCTGTGATGCTGTTATAGTGGTGTATGTTCTGTTTTTAGTCTACCTGAATATGTTGATATCTGGTTTGAGAATTTTGAGCTGAAAAATTACATTCTGAGTGTTCTTTCATGGCATTGAGTCTTCAATTTTTTTCTTGAGAATGCTCTCTTAAAACAAGCTTGCTTGTACAGTAGGGCATAAGCTATGCTCTTGTTAGAGTTTGCATGATTGGCTTCTTTTTAGTGTGCATATGTTTATAAATAAGAAAACCATTGGATTCTTGTGTTGACTTTTCGACTTTTTGGTCAAAAACGTTTATGTACTCTTTTGAATTACTAACAAGTTTATGAACTGGAAGTTAGCTTTTGGATGAGACAGTGTATCAGATTTTCTGTATTTCTCCTTGGCTTATCCTCATTTTCTTGAAAAGATCAAACAAAAAAGCTAGTATTTGAGGTGTAAATTCTGATGATTGAAAAATTTGATTTGTTTATAGAGAGGAGGCAGTCAGAATCTTCTCGCATCAGGGAGAAGTATCCTGATCGAATTCCGGTATGATCATTGTTATTTGAAGATAGTCTTGGCATTAAGTCACAGCTAGTACTCTTATTAGCTTCTCTCTGACATTCATGTTTCCTATTTCAGGTGATTGTTGAGAAGGCAGAGAGGAGCGATGTCCCTGATATTGATAAGAAGAAGTAAGTTCGTACTTTCCTTTTTTTCAGTGTTTTTAACGTTCAATTTTCAGAATAAAGTTCTTTTATGAGCTTCTACCCTAAGGTAATTAAATTTGTGGAATCCAATTATATTGATTGTATTTTGGCATGTGCTACAGGTAAGTTGCATTCTTGTTCCCATTTGTGGTTATTGTTCACATCTAGGTACAGGAATGTCTTTATGCATCTTAATTTTTGCATCAAACTTTTGGTGTTTTATGAAACACCAATTCTGGCTGCAAGCTGGTTTTGTTTGCCATGATAATTTGGTTTCATGTTTGTACCTATTAGTTTGAGATAAGGATATTATCATGTTGTATTCATCTTTCATACCACTTTATGAGATAAGGATATTATCAGGGGAAGTTGGGGTGATTACACTTTATGAATGCTGCAAGCTTCTCTAGGTGTGTTGTATTCATCTTTCATACCACTTTATGAGATGGTTAAAAAACACATTTTTTTTCATACCAACAGCCATTAGGAGAACTGGGAAGGTTGATGGAAAATGCTATGCATTTTTGATAAATTCAAATTTTAACTAATGTGACTGTTGTCTATCCTTGAGGTTCTCGTAATTAAATAAGTGAATGCATGTGCTCGCTTTCTTTCCATGGAGAATGGAATTGTGTTTAGAAAGCTCAGCTTAATTTAGTGACTTGGTGAGAATGGACCTATGATCATTCGGATGTTTCTTCTGTGTAACTAAGCGCAGTCAGGTGATGTTCAAGTGACATGTTAATTGTTCATTAGTGGTCAAAATGTCGCAGTATCCAATACTGTTATTGTCGCTTATGGATCTTACACATGAGTTGATAAAGTTGAATTGTGGTAGCTGCTCTAGTAATGCTCAGTTGTCTTAACTTGTGATGCAGATACCTCGTCCCAGCTGATTTGACTGTTGGCCAGTTTGTTTATGTGGTGCGGAAGAGGATCAAGCTCGGTGCTGAGAAGGCCATCTTTGTATTTGTCAAGAACACTTTGCCTCCCACGGGTAAGCAGAGTGATTGAGTAGGTCTTTTACTTGTTAGGATTGTTGTATGATTACATCTTTCATTGCAGCTGCTCTGATGTCTGCAATTTACGAGGAAAACAAGGATGAAGATGGATTTCTCTACATGACATACAGTGGAGAGAACACATTTGGGTTCGTTGAGCTTGGAAAGTAATAAATAAAGTTACTATCTCTAGTGGTTACTATCTCAATTGTAAATCTGCCATTTCTTTGATCTCGTTGTGGATTGCTAACGTTAGTCATTTGTTTTCATTTGACATATACATCAAATATATTGTCCTCGTTGGAATAACCTTACAATGTACAGATTGCAACTCTTGATTTCTTATCCAATAATCCCTTTCATCTAAGTTGATCTTTTTTTTTTGTTATAATTACTTTTTCTTTAATGTTTATGAACCCAACGTATCGGAAACAGCCTCCCTACCCCACTAAGTATATTCTATCTTCCCCAGATCCCACTTGTGGGATTACACAAGTATGTTCCGTCTTTCTGCTAAACCGGATGGATTGAACTCAGAATTCATTAGATGCTTTTTATGAATGTGAGCTAAATATCGTAAGTAAATAGCTGGTGGTTGTTCAATCCTTTGATAACCAATCATTCTTTGATAAATGATCACTATGAATTGTGGGATTACATGTTAGTTGTTTATGAATCCACCGCAGTCATTGGAACTAATACCTTGACCTTGTGGATGAGATTACGTCTTGGTAGCAATTAACTATCATGAGCTAATATTCACTTCCTTTGGTTTTTTAAATCATGTCAGAAACTTCAAAAGTTTGATAAATTAGACATGATTATGATTAAGATATTTGTCCTTCGCACACAATCGTGATTGTATATGTGCTAAGTTTCTAGTTTTCTTTGCACATCACTCGAAGTTAAATGCATTAACAGTGTAAAATTTATACGGTATAGTTTAACTTGTAATATTAAGTTAGTTATACTTTTTAGTCAGATACCAATTAACCTATATCAGAGAGACTTGATGTAGATTGTAATTACCTTATAAGTAATCTAAAGGGCAGTAGCTCTCGATATGGCCGGACCACAAGGGTCTATAAGTAATCTAATGTACACATATTCTTTACACCATCCGTGCATGGAACTTAAACTCGCCCAGAAACAAGCCACTACCGGAAGCTAGCAACACTAACCAAATGAAACTGGTTAAACCTAAGCAAGTCGAGATATAAATGAAGCATTACAATCCATGATTTCTATTTGTAACCCCTAAATAGACATGTTTAATCTGAAATCCCTTTACAGAAGGAAAGATAAAGATTAGACAATCTTTTATCTCTCTTATTTCATGAAATGGATGAATTTTTCTTTTGGGATTTGCTCCTAACCCATTTGATGAACATTGAAGGACCATTTTTCACCTTCTGTGCACCAGCCACTGCCACTGCTTTGACTTTGCCAATTCCTGCTGATGATGAAGTACTAGCTTTCTTCTTGTTTCCATTTTCTTTGCTGCTTTTATAATAGCTATCATCTTCATCCATTGCACCTATGCCTCCTGCACCCCATTGATCCGCCCAGCTTGGTCCATCACTAGCCATAAATCCTTTCCAATAAAAAAAATCAAGAAACTCTTAACCAAATTAAACTGTGAAATTATTTTGAAAAGAAGAAAAGAGAAAACATTGAAGGGGTTGAGGGATTTACCTTACTAGAGCTTGTAATTGGTAGAATTTTTGATGTAGTTAGGAGGAGAGCTGAGGAAATAGGATGTCTCTTGAACTTAGTGTGTTCCTTTTATAGAAGACCTGCTAACTCATAAGATTACTTTCTCTTGAAGTAAACGTTGTTGGGCATTACATTATTAGTTTATTCTTCTGAAAAAGAAGGGCTTAAAGGTTCTCAATCATCACCTACCTAGCTTGTGAGTGCTTGTGTATAAAAGTAGAATTTAGTGGATAAAGTGGAAGGATTTAGTTTTAACCAAAAGTAAAGACTCATGCTTTGGCTTTTCCTCAAATGACAAGCACTTGCAACAAAATTGTTGTCCTCACCCTAACTCCACTGCCACTTATGCTTGCTTCCACATGTAAGATAACAAAAGTTTTGGATTGATGTGATTGTGTTAAAAGTTAAAACACAAGTCATTTTGGCAGGATTGAACATGTGGACTTAGATAGCGTGTGTATGCTAAATGTACACTCTTAGATACATTCTCCCACATGCATAAATGTTGTATGGTGATCAGGGACAGAGCTAAGTGAGTAAAGGTGTTGAAAAGTTATACTGTGCTTATAAGAGAAATATATATTTTTATGGTTATATAAAAACGGTTGAATCTCCCATGATATAGAGGAAAATTCTAATAAAGAGAAAGGCTTTAAAATGTTTCAACTAACAGACACTCTTAGTTTTCGAATCTTTTTATATAAATTATTGGCTCCACTACTAATGGTTGAGAGTCGTGTACTTATAGGGGCAAGACATAGGTGGATAAATCCTCTTGGATCAGGGAAAGCAACAGTAGTAGATGAAGGAATTTGTACATCGATATATGCATATTTCATTATATCAATTTGAAGTGTTATCGATGTACTACAAATGGACTTTAAACAATTCATTAATGAGATGGAATAGGTTCCAAAGTTCCTTGAAAGTATATAATCTCAGGATGATCATTTTATCACATTTAGAATAGTAGCCACGTTAAGATGACATTGGAAAATTGAACAAGGAAAAGGCAAGTCAAGTTGACTCCTATGACGAGGCTAGAGGTCGTATAACTTCTCATGAGAAGTTTACTTCTATTCAGGGTAAGGAATGTGCTATAGCGACAAGTGTAAACATGAGGAAATCGACACGAAAAGCCATTGTTTATAGCTAGGGTTTTGGCTACGAAGAGAGATAGAGAGAGAGTCGGTGAGAGAGAACTTTTATTTCCAATCTCAGTCAAATGAACTAACTTGTTCTAGAAGTATCTTCCCCTTTATATACAAAACAAAATAAAGGAAAAGTAAAACTAATCTATTACATATTGGGCCTCAGCCCGTATTACAGATAAATAAATGAATTGGGCCATAGCTGCTACGTTGGGTCAGGAGAAGATTGGGCCTGAGTTTCAATACCACCACAACCTCCCCCCCTGCAAGTTGGAAAGGGGTAAGACTCCCAACTTGGAGAGAATAGAATGATACAAAAGGCGGGTGAGAGGCTTTGTAAAGACATCTGCTAGTTGTGAGCCAGTAGGAATATGACGAAGAGCTACTAATCCATCACCAAGCATAGCCTGGATGAAGTGGCAATCCACCTCAATGTGTTTGGTGCGCTCGTGGAAGATAGGGTTTTTTGCAATATGGATAGCTGCATGGTTGTCACAAAATACTTGTGTATGAGTAGAGATAACAATGCCAAGATCAGATAATAGTCGAACAACCCAAGATAATTCAGCCACAATTTTGCTCATGGCCCTGTATTCTACTTTAGCGAAGGAAAAAAAGACTACAAACAATTTTTTGACCTTCCAACCAATAAGGGAACCACCCAGTAGAACACAAAAACCAATATTAGAGCGCCTTGTATCAGGATTGGGTAAGGGAACACCCATATCAGCTTTCAACTTGACAGTCAGGTTAAGGAGACAAACTACAGGACTAACATCAGAACAATTATACTCCTGAAGATGGTCTCTAATAAATTTTCTTTGATGGAGTAGTAAACCAGTAGGGGAATAGGCAACCTCAATGCCTAAGAAATAATTCAGAGTCCCTAGATCCTTTATTTTGAACTTATTATCCAAGAAAGACTTCAAAGCAGAGATTTCCAACAAATCATCACCGGTAAAGATGATATCATCTACATACACATCCAATAATACAATGGAAGAACCAGAATGCTTTGAAAATAAGGAATAATCATTCATAGAGTCGGAATAACCTATAGTGCACAAAGCCTGAGACAACTTTGCATACCACTGCCTAGAAGCTTGTTTCAGACCATAAAATGACTTTTGAAGAACCAAGGACACGAGCTAACCTCAACCAACTAACGATTTTTCTGTGGATGCAGGTCCAAGTCTATCGTCGTGGGGCGACATCACATTATTACTAATCTGTTTGTTCATGTTTACAGAATAGGGAAAGCGCTACAACTATCACATGACAGTGTAAAAGAGTTATCAGATCAAGAGGGTCACAGTCGACAAGATAAACATTATCGAACCTAAAGGGTCATAATCGAAAGTCCGAGCAGCGTAAAACCGGCCTAGGGGGTCGCAGTGTTCGCTCGATAAGGTCAAGTGGCATAAATTCGGCTGAAGAGGTCGCAGTGTCCGCTCAACAGAGTCTGAGTGACGTAAAACCGATCGAGGGGTCGCAGTGATCGCTCACAAAAGTTCGAGTAGCGTAAAACCAGTCGGAGGGGTTGTATTGTCGGCTTAATAGAGTCAAAGTGATGTAAAACTGGCCAAGAAGATCGCAGTGATCGCTTACAAACTTTGAGTGGCGTAAAATAGGCCGAAGTGTCTGCTCAACAAAGTCAGAGTAACGTAAAACCGATCGAGAGCGGTCCAGTGATCGCTCACAAAAATTCGAGTGACATAAATTCAGCCGAAGGGGTCACAATGTTCGCTAAATAGAGTTCGAGTGATATAAAACCAGTCGATGGGTCTCAATGATTGCTCACATAAGTCCGAGTGACATAAAATTGGCTGAAGGTGTCGCAGTGTCGGCTCAACAGAGTCAGAGTGATGTAAAACCGACCGAGAGGGTCGCAGTGATCGCTCACAAAGTCGGAGTGGTGTAAAACCAGCCAAAGGGTCAAAGTGTCGACTCAACATAGTCATAGTGATGTAAAATGACTGAGAGAGTTGCAGTGATCGCTCACAAAGTCTGAGTGGCATAAAACTAGCCAAAGAGGTTGCAGTGTCCACTCAACAGAGTTAGAGTGATGTAAAACTGGCTAAGAAGGTCGTAGTGATCGCTCATAGATGTCTGAGTGGCATAAAATCACTCAAAGGGGTCGTAGTGTCTGCTCAACAGAGTCAGTGTGACATAGCATCGGCCAAGGGGGTCGCAGTGATGACTCACAAAGTTCGAGTGGCATAAATCCGGCCAAATAGGTCGCAGTGTCTGCTCAATAGAGTCAGAGTGACGTAAATCTGGTCGAGGGGGTCGCATTGATCGTTCACAAAAGTCCGAGTAGCGTGAATCTTGTCGAGGGGGTCACAAACAGAGTCAAGCGACGTAAAACCGATCGAGAGGCTGCATTATTCACTGAAAAAATCCAGACAGCTAGCAAATAAGCCGAGAATATCCTTCATCCACAACAAAATCAAACAATGTTGAGAAGACACCCGTTCAAATCAATCAAAAAACACTACACGATGTTTTCAAGTAAAAGGAAACAAGTTCGGAGTTGCTCAGAGTATCAGCCAGTCAAGTCAGATCCATAAGCATGCAGAGTAATGTGGAAATCTTTCTTGCGCAGTTGGTCGAGACATGGTTCCACGAGAGTCAAGCTCTCTAGACAGGAGTCAGAATCCACTCCAATGTGATTCTCAGCCACACTTGTTCTTTTATTTTTAGAGGATTTCAAAATTTTAAGCATATCTAGGATAACATATGACCTTCTTTCTAGAATTTGTAGTTGCCATACCACTGTATTGAAAAACTTATATGTGTTTGTGGTGAAAACCTATACATGAATTACTTCTTGTGTGAACAATATAATGCCTTCTCCTCCTTCCTTTGAGTGTCATGTGTTGTATGATGTTCCTGAGGTATCTATCTGGAATGTTGTGTGTTATTTAAGAACGGTTGGCTAGATGAGTTAGACATACCCTTATTTATAGGTTCTCTGTTAGGTGTATGTTACTCTTGATTCATTTATTCAAGATATATGCAAGAAGATGTTCATTATGCTTTAATCTTTAGTTGGTTCATGTGAGCATGTTTTCTTTGAATCAGCATGACTTGTCTCAATTCTATGTGTTAAGAATGAATAAATAGTATCACTGCCTTTCTCTAAGTCTTAGAAATCAACAGAGTTATGTCTTCAGTTGTATTTATCCATCATATTTACATTGACACAACTTGTTTGCTTTAGTTTCTGAAGAAATATACAATGAGCTGCTAGAAACTGAACATGAGTTTAGTGTGTGATCTGTATTTGTATTTTAAACAGTATGAAAACCTTTTCTTTGATTTTGTAATGTTCATATTGTGGTTTGTCTTTTCCCAGCTTCTGTTAGTTACTTTGGCAAAAGTATACCAGGGTATATTTCAAGTTCTACTAGGTAGAAGAACTGGATGTATACCCAGGTCGTATATTGCTATATATTCCCAAATATATCGTGCGTATTCTCATCTCCTCTGGATGTTGGTCCTTCTATATGCCTTGAATGCATTTTAATTTGGCCTTGCATATGTGTAAATTCGTATGATTATTTGGGCTTGCTTGTTTTCCTTTGGGGTTTACATGTGTTATTGGGCCTGTTATTGGCTCGGTATACTGTCTATTTCTTCGTATCCCAATAGGAAGTATTTGCCTACTAGGCTGCCAGCCTGTTGCTGAAAATAGCCGTTTAGTCTGTATGACCATTAATTGTACATTTCATGTTTATATCATTGTTTGCTTTGCTTTCATTACGATAAGCTTAGGTACGTTCTAACTCCAATATTTGTTTCCCCTTCTCTTCACATGATCTTGGGGCCCACAGGGCCTATCTCCTTTGCATATGTCTGATCGAGTCATTGGGCCTATGAGCCCAACAACATCATTCTTCATCGAGTCCGGTTGAAATGAAGGCCAAATCATGAGTATAAATGGTTTTAATATTTGCATGAAGGCTCAATCATGGGTAAAAATAATAGAAGGTCAATTCATGGGTAAAAATAGCATAGAAAATAGATTTTAATTTTTTTGTACGCGGTAACTAGTGGGCTGGGATACCCATTAGCCCGCTTTTATTTTATTGATTATTGTACTTGCTAATTGTAAAACTTAAATATTGTTGAAACCCTATATTGGAACTTAATTATTAGAGTTGCTATTTCAATGTCTTTGAAATAAATAAAGAGATTGCTTTTGGATAAATAATAAAAATCGTTTAATGTTTTCATTGTATACATCTTTGAATCAAACCTAGTTTGGAAAATACTTTGAAAAATGTGAAATTGGTTTAAATAAATCAAGTCTTGAATAAATGCATTTTGACTAGTTTGTAGTTATCTTTCAATATAAAAATAGGGAAATCCTTTAAGACTATAGTTTCGGGTTAAGGGAACAAACTCTTATTTGGTTGGCCTCTTTTTATAAGAAATAAAGATTTTATTTGATCAAAGTTGTTTTCTAATTCTTTACTTTAAAGAAAACAAGTGTTTTACTATCTCTTTGGTGGAAAAAGAAAACGGAAAATACTTTTCAAAATGGACGAATTTTGCAAAAAAGGGATCTTTGTGCATCAATCTTTGAAAGTGTGTGTAAAAGCTTTTGGTGGAAAATGATCTGAATGACTATTATTTTGTAATATTTTAAACACATAAGCATTTTAAAGCAATTTTTATTATATAAGATTCGAGGTTAACCGTATCTTACGGATTCTTAATGCCGGGGTACCTAACACCTTCCCCGGGGGATCATTTGAACCCTTACTCAAACTCTGATTAATATTGGATTTTTCTTTTGTTTGAAAAAATCTTTAAAATAATGGTTTTCCTATCTTTCCTTATAAAGTAGGTGGCGACACTAAAAATAAATATAATCTTAAGAGTCCACAAGTTATCCAGTAGCTTTTATACCCCGCGTAAAAGTGAACCGTAACAAAGGTCCTTTGTGACCTTGGAGCAAGCATCAATTTGATGTCGTTCACTATTTTCAAGAAATTAGGTTTTGTCACGACCCCTTTTCAGGAATCTTGATTGCACCTACACATTCCCACTGGTAGGCGAACCACTTCCCCTATAAACAAAACAATATGAAGAAAATGCTTAAATATAATTGAAACATAAATACACCCCCAAGATATTGTCTGCGATACAAGAGCACTAATGCGGAACACAAATCTAAATGAAGGCAACAAGACCAAAACTGAATAACATGATCAAAATGTCTATCTATGTCTTTCGAATCCAAATGTAAAGACATAGTGAGAGAAGAAGCAACCAAGACATGCCGAAAGAAGCATCCTCACCCTGGAACGCCAAATTCCACCTGCTCGGGCTCACTCTCGAGCTCGCAAACTAGTAGAAGGACCTGTTCTGCATCAGAAAAGATGAAGCAAGCATAGCATGAGTACACAACATACCCCCGTAGACATCATATGCCGACAACGACGGAAGATATGTAACATAGATAAATATCAAATTGACACCCGACAAACCTATACTAAACAGTTCAGTAGTCCCTAAGTCACGTTGTACACATATCAATACACTGATTCAGCAAGTCAGATTGTTCACATAAAGTTCCAATCACAGTCAAGTACAATCAATCCATTCACATATATAAGGACCTTACTATCATAATACCTACCGACTAGTACTCTCTCTTGTCCAAGTCATATTCAAGCTTATCCCCACATATCCGACTTAACACATCAGTTAGAAAATAAACACTTAGATCACAATAACTCCTTTAAGAATACTTATTCAGAGTATTATAACTAAATTAGCCATGAAGACTTTAACACCCTTATTATCATTAGCCTTAGACTTAGTTAAGATTCAATACAAGTACCGTATGGCACACATAGATCATTCATGTCTACTATCCCAATAAAATCACTTATCACAGGTTAGACTCGGTACCCAATCACACGATCAATTAACAGACAACACACAATACATATATTTTCTCTGGATCTAGACAATAGTCCTAACATATGGACAACCCTGAAACACAGTAGCAGTGGAAATCAATGACTTAAACTTACCATTTATAATCACAAACACATGCATAAAAAATTAAAACACACATGACAACCAATTCAATATTTATCCAAGAGCTCATAGATCCAATTATCCAAGTATTCACAGAGACATGCCCAATCTTGGCAATCAGTCTACCTTACCAATCAATAGATAATCAATGCAATGAGATGTGTATGATATGAATGCAATGCAAATACAAGTTACCTTTCGATCAACCGGTATACACACTTCACTGGGGTATGCCATATAAAAATGACCTATGAAGAACCCACGAAGTCCATATACCCCTCTGCTCTAAAATAACTCATCGGATCATGAAGCCCAACTCTTGGTTGTAATAATATCATGTTGCAGGAGTGCAACTTCGATCCCCACGTATCATATCTATTGCGGCGTGCAATCCGAGCCATCTGTAATGCCATCATCATCTCAATATTGCCATAATCTCATAAGTACTTTGCCTTTCCGATCTCTTGAACCCACATCATTTTCATACCACTCCAATGCCAATATCATCAGAACCATGAGTGTATGAATGTAAATGACAATTCAAGGAAATAAATTGATATGTAATGAGGTCCAACCAAATACAGAGATGATTATCACATGCTTTCAGAATCCAACATCAATAATCCTGGTACAATCAAGATAACGTATCAAAGCATGTCCAACAACAATAATCCAAGTATGATCGGGATATCATATCAAGCATGTCCAACAACAATACTTCAAGTACAATCAGAATATCATACCAAAGCATGTCCAACAACAATAATCCAAGTATGATCAGGATATCATATCAAACATGTCCAACAATGATACTTCAAGTACAATCAGGATATCATATCAAAACATGTGTGATAAATCAACACAACAATAACAAATATGGAGGCGAGCCCACATAATAGCGACAAGCCCACATAACAGCAGTCGGAATCAACTTAAGGTTGATTCCCCAAATCACCCATCAACACAGTTCAACACCGGTACTCACTCAACCGTTCATTACAACCATCTGAGTGGGACCCCCAAACATGCTCAATACCCCTCAATATTTATAATCACTACGTACTTCTATCGGAGTGTCAAAAAACTAAATCGTAGCCTACCTCATTGATGAACATGAGCACAAACAAATCATGCATCGGTGATTGCCTTGCCCTTCTGATGCGCCTCACAATAGTTGAAGCATATTCATGTATATATTCTTCGTTAATATAAAGCTTACGCAACATACAAGGATATAAACCTTACAAACACGACTTTACATTACCGACCCAGGCCCACGTCACCAAGACTCAAACTTTAACACTCAAAACCCATTATCACATACTAAGTAATCATATCCTTAAATTAATTTAAAATCTA
This sequence comes from Anisodus acutangulus, assembly GCA_029783415.1. Classification (NCBI taxonomy): domain Eukaryota; kingdom Viridiplantae; phylum Streptophyta; class Magnoliopsida; order Solanales; family Solanaceae; genus Anisodus; species Anisodus acutangulus. The sequence goes on along the minus strand of CM056499.1, from coordinate 38,017,295 downwards.
TATACATTTGAATCTTCAATTTAACAATAATCAAAAAGCCCCAATTTGTAACACTAAAAATTCCCCCAATTAAAAATAGGTTTCTACAACCAAATTAAGACTTAAAAAGATGATTATCTATCATCATCCAATCCTAATTCTCAATAATAACACCTTTTAATCCATAAACCTCCATTAAAATCAACAATATAACTCTCTTATTCTCTGGTTTCAAGGGTTTGCTATTTGAGGAAAAGAATTCTGACCTAAAAGTATTTATATGACACTTGAATAATATTTCCGCCCCAGCGGAATTGACTCTGCTAGAGCTGACCCGCTACGGCAAACAACCCCTCGTTGGGGCGAGGCCGCTTAACACCTCACCATCATCACGACGGACTCGACTCTGCAAAAGCAGACTCGCCCCTGCGAACAGACCATCTGTCATGGCGAAAATTCATAATACCCAACCTTCCACTTCAGCAAGTCAACCTCTTGTCGGGACGGACATGCTGGACCGAACACTGGTGCCGCTGTTGTGGACACCAGACACCAGATCATGAACATCAACCCAAACCTTCAATTGAACACCTGAAACACTCCCGAGGCTCCCCGAACACAAATTGAACATGCTCGTCTATGGTAACCAGTGCTACAAACTCGCTCGTACCCTCGAATTTCACAAATAACTGAGCTAAGGCATGCTTTTCTAAAGAATTGTCCGAAAAAACCAAGTATTAAAACTTTACAAATAATGCCACAATACACGCCTGATTGCATCGGGAGGTAAATCAATTACTCGACTAAGTTATAAATGACCCTCTGGAACTACAGGATGTGACGGAGGAACCTGAAAACGAACTCATCTAGACAAAAGTCAAATTTGAGTCAACTAACCAACTCTAAGTTTCTAGTTTTGGATTTTTCATCTGAAACTCATATAAATGGACCTCGGGATCTATGTCGCCCATCCCCGCACATCACCAACTCCACATATGAATCATTAGAAGGGTAAAATAGTCAAGTAAGGGTCTTTAGCTAAAAATGACCGGACTGGTCGTTACATCGGATACCAATTAAATAAACGTTCGTCCTCGAATGGAAGATGAAAAGAACAAAAATCGATGAGTAACTAAGGAATCCCCTTAATAACCTCATGAGAGTCCCAACATGCCAGAAATAAATCGATAGCACCTTTTGCTCACTTAATCAATCAACCACTTTTAACTTACCCCCAATGCCCCAAATTTATATCCCTTCATAATCGAAATTTTTTCATAACTGAATCTTGAACGTACTAACTAACTTTGATCGAATCCCCTGACTTGATCACAACTGTACCTCTTTCACATTAGATTGAATACACCATCATCCCTTAGTTTTACCCACAACCGGAGTCCAACCTGTACTGATAACATAGTCTGATACTACTAGTCTTCCCTCTCAATTATCAATGTCGTCATTACACCAAATCCCTTAGAACCACATAGACAAATATCATAAGCCCGATTTCTTCAAATCTCCAGTCACCATACTATAAGCATACTTACTAATTACCCTGTCGTGCTAGACCCGTAGAAACTCCACTAATTACGCTAAGACTCCTCATACCCAATTGTACTTCCTCAATGCATACCAAGTAACCATGCAACCTATTAGAACTTATGAATCATTGTCATCCGAAGAATATCATCAATCTTACTTGCAAATTATGTGAGAACCAATAACATTATCACACCTCTATTCCAAATTATAGTACATCGAACCCTTGCCGGTGATTTACTAGAATGCCATAAGTTCTCCATACAACACAAACACGAGTCACTCAACCCCAAATGAACAAATCTGACCGGAAATAAATATGCTCAATCTCTAAATCATCAATTTTCACTCGAATTGGTTCCAAAATCACTAGTAAGCTTTCCATAAGCACGTTATGACCCCTCCCATCTCTCTTCCTCATGAACAATCAATCACTTGTCGGCACCCACAACTTCCAAAGCTGGATTCTATCCAAGTCACCAATTTGGCACCGACGAACCATACCCTTTATTATAATTTCCAAGTTTCTCAACTTCTACCTGATACACAAGTATGATAGAACTTTACAAACTCCAAATACATCAAAGTTTCAGTGTACTTTCTCTAAACTCGCCCACACTCTGAATACCTTGTTGAATCTCTATCTATCATATCTTGCTAATTACCATCCTTACCAATTTATGACGTATCAACCTTACCCTCCATTATCCTTTCATTGCGTAATTACTTCCAAGTCTTACTACTCAAAATACTCATCTATGTTGTCATCCAATAATGTCTCAAGTAGTCTACTACCGGTCGCCCAACACAAACGTCATGGAATATTCATCATAATACTTAGTCAACTACGATCTACCCACTCCCCCGAGCGTATCAAACCATTTCACCTAGTCTGAAAGATGCAAAATTAATGACACCATAAACCACATCTAACCTAAGAATTCCCATCATTTCAATATGAATCCTTTTCCCATCTTGAAGATGCACCTTACTCAATCCAAGTTATATCAACCCCGTATTTATCGAATTTCCTACATTTCCCCCATTCATTCTAATCATGTTCACCACTAACAACCGATCATTACTCAAACCTTTAAACGTGAAAACTCCTCCAAAAAATTCAGCACATCCTATGTACCATCCTTTATAAAATTCCTTGACTGGAAAAGACATCAGCCCACTCTGGTTACTCTGATCAACAGTCACTTAGTACCCAAATGATAATCCGAACCATCACTGACCTGATCATCGATACCCAAAGCCTTTCATAACTGAATATAGTTCAAATTGTTGTCAATCTGTTACCGTAAATATTCTCATTGACTGACACCTTATTCGAGATTATATTACTATACTTACCTGCGAAAACCCAATCTTCACCTTATCTCGCCGAACCATAACATATCCAACCAACCTTGCAATTTTCCCTGTCCTTCAGTCAATTCTATGTCATTACACCAGTAATTATAGAACTTCTCAAGTATTAATCTTTACATATCACACCCATAAATTTTGTCCAAGAACTAATGCAACACCCGATAATCCCTCGATAGAACCTCACACTCGTTGATTTTGGTGATTGATGTGATTGATGATGAGGTAGAGTTGAATGTCGAGGTTGATGTATTGAATGGGCGTTGATGGCAATATTGATAAACCATGATGATGAGGTAGTTAAGAGAATGGCAAATAATGTGCTTGCTCTTGAGGGCCAAGGGTATTATTCTTATGCTCCTGGGCCTTTGGCCTTGGACTTGGAAAATCGTGGAATCCCTCCCCTCTGACCTTTCATTGAAGAACCGCCAACCCTTGAGCTCAATCCACCTCCAATTCATTTGGAGTACGAGTTCCTTAGGCTAAATAATTAATTGTCGGTTATTATCTCATCAAAGCTTAATAAAAGCCAAATAGAAGCTTTATTGTCAATCTTGAGAACCTATAGGAGAGCAATCGGGTGGAATATTGCAGACATCCCAGGGAAAAGTCCGGGTGTGTGTACTCATCGAATCCATCTTGAAGAGAATAGTTCCCCAAGTGTTGAGAATCAACGGAGGTTAAACCCTTCAATGCAAGAGGTTTTCAAGAAATAAATTATCAAGTGGTTAGATGTCGGGGTAGTGTACCCCATTTTTTATAGTGCATGGGTGAGCTCCGTGCAATATGTACCGAAGGAAGGACGGATCACGGTGGTTCTAAATGATAAAAATGAATTGATACCAATGAGAACGATAATCGTATGGAGAGTTTGCATGGACTACCGGAAGTTGAATAGTGCTACAAGGAAGAATTACTTCCCCTACCTTTCATTGATCAAATATTTGGTAGGTTGGTGGGAAAATCTTAATATTGCTTCTTAGACGGGTACTCGGGCTATAATTAAATCCAAATAGCTCCAGAGGATCAAGAAAAGAACACCTTTACTTGTCCATATGGTACATTCACCTTTCGAATGATGCCTTTCGGTCTTTGCAATACTCCTGCCACCTTCCAGTGTTGCATGATGGCAATTTTTTATGATCTATTGGAAGATGTTATAGATGTATTCATGGATGACTTCTCCGTAGTTGGGGAGTCATTTGACGCTTGATTGGAAAATCTCTCCCTCGTACTGAAAAGATGTGAAGAGACCAATTTGATCTTAAATTGAGAAAAATGTCACTTTATGGTCACGAAAGGCATAGTCCTTGGTCATAAGATCTCCAGGGATGGTATTGAGGTAGAAAAGTCCAAAATTGAAGTGATAGTCAAGTTCCCTCCTCCAACAACCGTCAAGAGTATCCAAAGTTTCTTAGGGCATGTCGGGTTTTATAGAAGGTTCGTCAAAGATTTTTCAAAGATCACAAGCCCAATATGCAAGCTCTTGAAAAAAGATGCAAAAATTGAGTTCAATGAAGCATGCCTCAAAGCTTTTGAGGATTTGAAGGAGAAATTGGTTTCGCCTACGATAATTGTGACTCCAAATTGGGATCCTCTTTTTGAATTGGTGTGTGATGCAAGTGGAGTTACTATTGGGGCTATGTTGGGCCAAAGACATGGCAAAATCCTTCGCCCAATCTACTATGCAAGTAGATCTCTTAATAAAGCTCAAAAGAATTACACGGTGATGGAGAAAGAATTGATTGCCATTGTTTTTGCTTTTGAAAAATTTTGGTCTTATCATGAGGTTCTAAAGTGGTGGTGTACTCCGATCACGCAGTCCTCCAATATTTAATTGCAAAGAAGGACTCGAAGACACGCTTGATTAGGTGGGAACTCCTTTTACCATAATTTGATTTTGAGATAAAAAATTAGAAAGGTTGTGAGAACCAAGTAGCCGACTATTTTTCAAGCATTAAAGAGGCTGGTAGGCTAAAGAATGAATTGGAGATCAATGATGTTTTTTCAGATGAGCAAGTCTTTGCATCATCTCAAGATCTTATCCCTTGGTATGCTGATTTCGCTAATTACTTAGTGAGTGGAATCATGCCGGATCATATAAACTCTCACCAAAAGAAGAAATTTTTTAGAGACTCCCGGCACTACTATTGGGATGAGTCTTATCTCTTCCAGATTTACGCCGATAATATGATTCAAATATCTGTGCCCAAAATGGAAACCTTGCCTATCATGAAAGCATGTCATGCTTCATCGGTTGGGGGCCACCATGCTAGTCAATGCATGGCCTCCAAAATTCTTCAAAGTGACTTTTATTAGCCAACAATTTACAAGGATTCTCATAAGTTTGTGAAGCATTGTGACCAATGTCAAAGGGAATGTAATGTCTCTAGAAGGCATGAGTTGCCTATGTCTCCTATTATTGAAGTGAAATTATTTGATGTGCGGGATATAGATTTCATGGGGTCATTTGTGAGTTCGTTTGGCAACAAATATATATTTGTGGCAGTTGATTACGTATCCAAATGGATTAAAGTCATAGCCTTTTTGAACAACAAAGGGAAGAGTGTCACTGTGTTCCTCAAGAAGAACATTTTCAGTCTGTTTGGAACCCTTAGAGCCATCATAAGTGATGGAGGCTCTCACTTTTTCAATAGAGTGTTTGCCTCCCTTCTTGAAAAGTATGGGCTAAAGCATAAGGTGGCAACTCCTTACCACCCCCGAACAAGTGGTCAAGTGGAAGTGTCAAACAGGGAGATAAAGAGTATTTCGATGAAGACGGTAAATCTCATGAGGACGGATTAGTCGAGAAAGCTTGATGACGCTTTATGTGCATATATGACGACATACAAGTCTCCTATTGGGATGTCACCGTACAAGTTGGTATTTGGCAAAGCATGTCATCTTTCGGTAGAGGTGCAATACAAGGCACTTTGGGCATTGAAGAAGCTAAACATTGATTGGGAAAATACATCGAAGTTAAGGGTGGATCAAATCAACGAGATGGATGAATTTCGTCTCCAAGCATATGAAAGTTCCATTTTTTACAAGGAGGGGATGAAGCTCCTCCATGACAATAGAATTTTGAAGCAGAAATTTTCACACAGGAACTTGGTCTTACTCTACAATTCTAGACTCAAGTTATTCCCCGGAAAGTTGAAGTCGCGATGGTCCGGCCCTTTCAAAGTGATGAAGGTCTTCCCATATGGTGTCATTGAATTGGAGAGCAAAGTCGGTCACCTTTTCAAGGTGAATGGCCAAAGAGTCAAGCATTATTTGGGAAGTTTTGATGATCATAGGGTGAACACGATCACCCTCCATGAACCTTGAAGAACTTGTGGTAACATTCGTCGTGTCGCGGCGTTAAATCAAGCGCTAATGGGAGACAACCCAATGTTTTTACTTTATTTTCTTTATTTTTCTTTGTTCACTAGTGTTTTTTACAGTTTGTTAAGTGTGTAGGATCTGCAAACACAGGCAAAATGGGGAGGAAATATGGAAAGATGTGCAAAACAAGTCTAAAGATCAAGAGAGACCATTGTGCGACCTCTTCTACGGGCCTCAGTCATGGTCTGCGGACCGCAGTCGTGGTCCGCGGACCGTACAATGAACTGCAAAACTATACAGAGAATCGGAAAACTGAATTCCGAAAAAGGAGGAACTGCGATCCAAACTGCGACTAGCATTCTAAAACTGCGGACCGCACTTTGGTCCGCAGAATTATACCGTGCACCTGAGAGTTTAGAGCAAATTTGTATTTACTAATTCTCTGTAGCAACCGTGCACCTGAATGACATTATCACCATTCATAACTTTTAAAGCATTTTGAAGGGCTCAAAGTGTATTATATTTACTAAATTGAATGTGGCAACCTAATTAAAAAAAAAATAAGGGCAAAAAATAAGACAGAGAGAAAAGTTATGTTACATACTTCACCTACAAAAAGTTAGTCTAAGGAGCTATGTATTACCAAAAATAGTTTGAAAGTATATTGATTTAGATGAAGTAATAAACAACAAATACAATGGCATATTTGATAGAGCAAACTGTTTTAGTTAGTAAGCTAACAAGATAGTTAGATTACATTGTCCCTTATATATAAGTAGTAATATCCAGTTTTCACCTATTTTTGACCTCTTAAATCATAATTTGCCCTCGTCATGTGGTAGTTGCTAATTATTGAAAAATACACACAAGTCAAAATGTCTTTGCTTTGTCGGAAGAAAACCAAAAAAAAATGTCTTTGCTTTGATCAACAACCCCACAATAGCCCTTGTAACATGGGGTTGTGTCACATTGCAAAACTCCAAACCCCACAATATTTGCAGGCCTTCTTCTACTCCCACACCATATAGTACGTACTCTACTCCATCTGATAAGAAACTCAGCTTTCATCACGCAACATGATTGATTGACATTTAGACTGAGCTTCCACTATTTTTCTGTTTTTAGCTAAGTCAAAGCACTTCATGAAAGAATTTAATATTTCCACTCAATAATTGTAAATTCTACTATTAGATTGAGAAACTCAGTCGAATAACAACTATGAGAATTGAGAAGCCAAGAACAAGAGTTTAGGAGATTCGAAGTTAGATTCTCCTTAATATCTACAAACTATATTATAAATTAGAAAGTAAATGAAAAAACAGAGCTAGTTGATAACATTCGATGTTAAAAGAATTACTAGTAAGACAATCAATCACTTGGTTCTCCTAGTGGACTTAGATTTCTTCATTTTCCTATTCTTCTCATCAAAACTACTCCAACTATAACCACCAGGTATTGCAAATGGATCTGCTTGTTGTGCTCCATTACAGCTCTGCTGTGGCTGCTTGCTCGTCGAGCACGACCGGCTATTGCTCCTCGATAGCCACGATGATGACGATGAAGACAAAGATGATGGAAGTGAATAATAATTGCTGCCTGAACTTCCATCCTCACCACCACCATGAGCAAGGTGTCTTGGACTTGAAAATGGAGTGTAGAACTGTTCAATTGGTTGCAACTCGACAAACTTTGTGAATGTAATTACTACCCTCACTGTAGGGACCACCGGTATTGCTAACTGTCATCACCCAAACAAAATAATTGCCGTTAGATCAATCATAATATTGAATCACAGACATATAAACATTCAAATCAAAGGTAAGAAACAGATTGGTCCCACACAGATTTACACTGGGTCCCTCTTGAAACTGCTTTGCCCAACAACTTATGGCAGAAGCAAGTATAGAATAGTGGATGCACTCATACACTGTGTATGTGTAACTAAAGAAAATTTGTTAAAAAGGGTACTTATACTATATTGGCATTTAGAGTGAACAAAATTTCCTATTTTATATCACACTTTATCTATTTTGGGATGTTTCAACCATTGATGGCTGATGCAAGTGTATGATAGTGCATATTCTCACTCCCTCTAATCTTCAAAATTTAAATTGACCTTCAATAATTAAGTGACAAATTTATATGCAGCAGTTACCCTATATAACAATATTTTACTTTAATTGACTTCATGTTGTTATATTATAGATTCTATAACAGTACTTTGCTATAACAATAAAGAAAATTGAATAAATAATACAGTTATTGAAAATTTTGACTGTATTTATTAGTTTGTGTAAACATGTGGAAACACCACTTTAAATGCCAAATCTTTTAATTTGGAAACACAATTTTTAATTTCAAAAATTACAAAAAAATCAAAATTTTAAATTTTAAATTTCAACTTTAAAATTTATTAACAGGCAAAAAATATTCTGTTGCCAAATATTAGGATTAAAAATCTGGACCCACATATGAACCGACAAAATACACCTAAGTAGATTGTAACTAAAGTGGGTCCCAGGAAGGTTCTTTTGCGTTGAACACTAGGAAAAGTGACACAGGGAGCTGAAGCAAAACAGACCAGCTAAGGCCTTTAGCTTGTATGCATGAAAAGAAGAAATAAAGAACGTAAAAAACAGAAACACAATATATCAAAGCTTTAATTTCATCAGAAGTAATGAGAATCTCGTGGGACCTATAAGAATTTATTCAAAATACCAAAGTTACCCCTTACCTTTACTGGAAATGTCCCTGGAGGGAACTTGGTAGTTAACAGCTCTCTCATTCGTCTAACGGCTTTGACTTTATTTGCTAATATGTCAAGTAACGGCAGTAACTCCTCCGTCTTTAACGGAAACTTCTCCGTTAACCAAACTGACGGTTTTAAACTCTTCACATACTCTTTCTCCTTCGTATTCGGTGGCGGCGCAACTGGTATCGCCGATCTCCGCCGTGGTTCTGGTATAATATCCACACTTTTTCGAGAAACGGTAACGAACTCTCTTTCCTCTCGATTGAAACTACTATGACGTCTTTGTCTGTTACTTACACTAAACCGTGGATTCTCTGCGACGAGGAAACCGTCATCGGAATCCTCTTCGAGTTCTAAATCTAATGGCAATATTTGTTCGCTTTCAGCGCCGGTGATTTTCCATGATCGGAAACTGAAAACAACGTTATTCACATCATAAACCCTAGCTTTCCATTCATAAACGTTCTCCGTTTTGTCTAGACCTCTCCAATTAGTACGACTAACTAGTGTGGATTTCGTTACGTCCATTCCAGGACGATAAACACTTGTTTGATTACAGAAACTCGAGATATCAGAATCGCTTAAAGGAGAACCAGCGTTCTCAAACGCATCATACATTTTACGGTCATCGTGGTTCAAAACTAGTAATGAACCAGCCGGAATATCGAATTTCCGGTCACCGTCACCAAGGAAGAGAAAACTCTGATTAGCTCGTTGAACTTTTAATCCGTCATAACCGGCTAATGACGTATCTGCTCGGAGATTACCGTCACGTTTCCAGATCTTATACGTATCAGAAGGCGCAATTTTTCCGACAAACGGAACAATAGAACTCTCGAAATGGAAAGAAATTTCCATGTAGAAGTCACGCATACGTCGGAGAACTGCAACAAGGCGAGGTAAACGGCGGCGCCACTTAGACCAAGCACCTAAATGATGATGCTGTACAAGAACCGAAACGACGTCGGAGCATCTCCGCATAATAGCTTCCTGTAACGCATTCCAACCAGCGGCATTTTGTAGCGAAATGTCAGCACCGGCAACGGCGAGTGTACGAACAGCGTACACGTCATTCAAAAGGACGGCGAGGTGTAGTGGAGTTTCACGGTTAGGATTGTCACGGCGGTCAAGGAGGGATGTGATTTTATCAGCGATTCGTTCCTCAGAAAGTGAGTCGGACTCGGTGTGTATCTGAGTTGGATCGGCGAGTCGAGGAAGAGAAGCGATGAGTTTGCTTAGAGTAGAGTGATCGCCTAAAACGACGGCGTAATGTACAGGACTATATTTGTAATCTTCTAGTTTTATCGACGCCGGCGCCGGTGGTGTTGTCGCCGGTCTCGACATTTTTACGTGAAATTGAGAATTCGTGAAAGCAGATTTTTTGTAGAGGAAAGAATGGAGTGTGATTTTGGAATGGAATGTTATTGAAGAACGAGAAAGGCAAGGGCAAAGTGGTCCTTTTGAGTATGATATACTACATGCCTTCGTTACTCCACATTTCTACAGTGAAAGGAGCAGTAAAAGGACTCTGATAGTGTGATCTATAAGAAATTTCAAAATTCGAAGAAAACAATTAATATAAAATTACAGAATTTTTTATTTTGAGAAGGGAAACGAGTCATATTTGTCCTCCAACTTTCGATAAAGAATTATATTTGTCCTCCGTTAAAATATTGGCTCAAATATGCCATTCCATTAACAAAGTTGTTACATTTCCAGATGTTGGACGAAAATTTCATTTGGATGCCATGTTGGATCCACGCGGACGCCACGTCGGATCCACGCGGACGCCACGTCGGATCCACGTGGAAGGTGGGACCCACCTTGTCTTCAATAGCCACCGTCGCCTCCACCTCTACCTCCACCGCCACACCAGCCACACATCCAACAACCATGGGAATGATCCTTCTATTTATTGTCTGAAAGAAATAATCCCTTGATTATTTTCATTGATTGAAAGAGTTTATATACAATTTACATATTTTCATAATAGGAGAATCATATTCTTATTCTACTCCTAAACCCGTATTCTACTTGGACACTAACTATACAATTATGGTAAGTATACAATACTAATTACACTTAAATACTACCTAAACTAATATACAAAATCCGAAATATACATATGATATATTGCAAATCATATGTATATTTAACACACACCCGCAGTCATAGCGGGCGGTCTTCGAATGCTGAGATTGTTCCTAAAATCTTTAAAAATGACTGAGGGAAGACCATTTGTAAAGATGACGGCAATTTGATACCTGGACGGGACATGGCAGACGTGAGCTTGACCACGAGCAACCTTTTGGCGAACAAAGTGAATGTCCATCTCGATATGCTTAATGCGTTGGTGCTGAACCGGATTATCAGAAAGGTATATGACACTAATAATATCACAATAAACTAAGGTCGCCTTCTGAATGGGACAATGAAGCTCTAACAGCAAATTATGTAACCAACATGATTCAGAGACCACATTAGCTACCCATCGATACTCGACATCTGCACTGGAACGGGATAAAGTCGACTGACGCTTCGCAGACCATGAGACCAAGTTATTACCAAGAAACATACAATAGCCAGACGTAGACCGTCTAGTGTCCGGACAGTCACCCCAATCAGCATCTGTATACGAGACAAGTGTCGACGTGGATGAAGGATATAAATGCAAGCTATAGTCAAGAGTACCCTGAATATACCGAATGATGCGTTTGAGCGCATTCATGTGCTCAACTCTGGGATCATGCATAAACAAACACACCTGATGTACGACATATGTAATATCAGGTCTCGTGAATGTAAGATACTGAAGGGCTCCTGCAAGACTGCGATAGCGGGTCGGATCCTCGTATGGTGCGCCGGCCGCATCCTCAAGTTTGAGCTTAGTATCAACTGGAGTGGAAGTGGACTTACAGGATGACATCCCAGCCCTCTCAATGATCTCAGCTGCATACTTCCGATGGGATAAGAACAACCCACCTGCATCACGAGTGACAGCAATCCCCAAAAAATAACTCAAGGGCCCCAAGTTTTTCATAGCAAACTCAGAGCTGAGCATTGTCATGATAGACTATCGTAAGGCATCGGTAGAGGCAGTCAAAATAATATCATCGACATATAACAGTATATAGGCCAAGGACGAACCACGACGATATATGAACAAGGAATCATCCGACATGCTGTGAGTGAACCCAATAGTCGAAACATAGTCGGCAAACCTCTTATACCGTGCCCGTGGAGACTGCTTAAGCCCATATAAGAACTTTTTCAACAAACAAACATAATGAGGATGTTTGGGATCCCTAAATCCCAAAGACTGATGCATATAGACTGTTTCTTGAAATCACCACGTAGGAAAACATTCTTCACATCTAACTTATGAATAGGCCATGCTTTTGAAAGAGCCAAGCTGAGTACAGTGTGGATGGTAGCAGGCTTGACCACGGGACTAAACGTCTCCCCACAATCCACACCAACCTGTTGAGTCTCACCATCACCCACAAGCCGAGCCTTATGTCATGCAAACGAACCGTCTGAATTGTCCTTATGAGCAAAAATCCACATAGACATAATAATATTAATACCAGATGAATGGGGCACCAACTCCCACGTCTTATTATCAATAAGAGCATTATATTCATCGATCATATCAATTTTCTAATTCGGTTCATTTAATGCAGACACTAGATTATGGGGTAAGGGTGATTTAAGAGCATTCGAATGTAAATTAAAATGCCTTTTAAGTTTAAAAATACCTCGTTGACTACGAGTGACTGGTCTATGACTCGGGAAAGAAGTGGGCGAAATTTGGGAATTTTTTGGACTTTATGCGGGTGGCGGCCAATGGGCTCTTGCCCAGTCGAAGCAAAAGCAGATGGCGGATCGATGGTGGACCGATTCGATGTTAATGGGTAGCCCCAGTCTTTGGCGGCCTAGTGAAAAAAGCTGGCGAGAGGGTTGTGACGGACGGTAGGACCCGGTAGGCGATGGGCCATTGGAGGATTTAAGTGCGGAATATGTCCGAAAATGATGAATAATAGACGGAGATATACCATCATCCAAAAAATTATACGAACTCGGCACGGGATTACTAACCTTAGCAAATGGAAATTGGGATTCATCAAAAATTACATGTCGACTAATGATGATTTTATTAGAGGATAAATCAAAACATTTGTAACCACAATGATTAGACGAAAAACCCAAAAACACACACGGAGTTGACCGAGCCTGAAGTTTGTTAATTGTGGTGGACGGAAATAAGGTATAACACAAGCACCCAAAGACCCTAAGATGTGAATACGAATGAATCTTATTATATAAAATTTAAAGGGGGGACAAATATGTCAAACCTTTGGAAGGAATAATGTTAAAAAGATATGTAGTCATTTGTAAAGCATGATGCCAAAAAGACGAGGGTATGAAAGCATGAATTAGTAAAGTGCGGACAATGTTATTAATGGTACGAATTTTGCGTTCGGCTTTCCCATTTTGTGAAGACGTATGAGGGCAAGAAAAATAAAAATTGATCCCATTATTTGCACAAAATTCCCGTAACACCCCATTGTCATATTTTTTGTCATTATCACATTGAATATTTTTTATTTTACGTTCGAATTGGGTTCTAATGAATGCTCTAAATTTTAAGAAGGTGGAAAAAACTTGAGATATTTTCGCTATTGAAAAAGTCCACAAAAATTTAGAATAATCATCCAAAAAGAGAACATAATACCGATGACCCAAAGAACTAAGAACAGGAGATGTCCATAGATCACTATGAATAATATCAAATGACATTGAAGTATGAGAATTAGAGTCTACAAATGACAACTTAATTATTTTTTCTAAAGAACAAGATTGACAATTCGGAGTACTACGCGCACCCTTACAAAAATAAAATTATTTTTATCTAAAGAATATAAAATAGACGATCCCGGATGACATAGACGAGCATGCCACAAAGAAGGAGCCAGAGCTGCAAAAGTGGATGACAATGCATGACTCGAGAAATCGGAAGGTGGTGTGATAAGATAAAGATCTCCCTACTATCACACCTCATGAGATGACTCCCCATTTTGAAATCCTTCACCGAAAAACCAAATGGATCAAATTCTATGGACATGGAATTATCAGTGGTGAATTTTCGGACAAACACCAAATTTTTAATCAATTTTGGAGCGTGAAGGATATTTTTCAAAATAAGGGGGGGGGGGGGTGAGACAATATTTTATGACCATAACCACGAATTGAAATTGAATTACCATTACCAACAATTATACCACGATTGTTGCTCAAATTGGAATAAGACGAGAGAGTACCTGAATCGGATGTCATGTGAGTAGTGGCGCCGATGTCCATGTACCAATTTGGGTCCGGAGAATATAATCCAAGTGTGTGCATTGCGGCTTCAATGTCAGTAGAAGTGGGGCCCACTGCATGCTGGGCCTGCGGGGGCCGAGGCCCAAGTATTCCTGCTTGCTGCCTTGGCCCAGAGGGATAATTAAAAGTGGGCCACTGCATGTTGGGCCTCATTTATTCTTGCCACCACCAGCCGATGGCGAAATCTTTGGCTGCCATTGTTTTGCCCAAACTGTGGGGCCCATCGCCATCGCGTAGACCGCCATTCACCACCATCGCTGTTCATTTGTCGCCCGATGTTGCCGTCGCGATTCTTGCCATTATTTTTCTTATTGTGTCCCTTTTTGCCGCCACCGTTGTTGCGCTTTTGGCCCGAGTTGTTGGAATCGGTGGGATGAACAATGGACTCCGACATCATGACTATGGGACTAGCACCGGTAGTCGCCTTTTTAGCCATGTCTGCTTCTTCGAGTGTAAGCATAGAACGAGCTTGAAAAAATTGCGGAAGAGGATTGCTTTGACTAAGAAGAGTGCCAACACCACTAAAGGCCTCGGAGAGGCCTGAAACCATTTGGAGGACCAAACGATCATTCGAAACCGGGGCGCCAACGTTGCAGAGTTGGTCCGCTAATTCCTTTAATCTTTTGCAATAAGCGGAAACGTTAGAAAAATCTTCCATGTTAACGTGGGAGAATTCCTGCTCAAGAGTAACAGCTCTAGAATTTTGATTATCTTGGAATATATCACGCAGTCTATCCCAAGTCGCTTGTGTCGTAGCGTCAGGCTCAATAATCGTTTGCAAAAGGTCGGTAGAAATTATGGAATATATCCACTGAAGGACAGTGGCATCAAGAGTCGTCCACAACTTAGGATCATCTTCGCGGTTTGGCACCTCCGTATCCTCAAGAGCCGTGGGGATTATGTGATGGATAACTTGATGCGAGCGAGCGTAAATTTTGAACAGTCCGGCCCACGTCGCATATTGAACATTTTCTATTTCAAGAACAAGAGCGATGTTATTCTTAATGTTATAAACTGCAAGGGCAGGATAAAACGTATTCTTTGATGTAGACATACTGATAGAACAATATGTGATTGAGGGATTCGGAAGAAAAAATTAGGAGAAAGATGAATCGTCGGCACAAAAGCCGAGAAGGGGGGCTCAGTTTTCGAGGCTTAGGACGAGAAGGAGGAAGAAACTTTGGAGAGAATTTTAAGACTTAGACTTCTGATACCATGAAAGAAATAATCCCTTGATTATTTTCATTTATTGAAAGAGTTTATATATAATTTATATATTTTCATAATAGGAGAATCATTTTTCCTATTCTACTCCTAAAATCTTATTCTACTTGGACACTAACTATACAATTATGGTAAGTATACAATACTAATTACACTCGAATACTATCTAAATTAATATACAAAATCCGAAATATACATATGATATATTGTATATCATATGTATATTTAACATTGTCATATTTGCCTAGTTCTTTTTGTTCCTTACAGACAATGAAGCACGACGACGGAGATGCTTAAGAACTAAAGAAATTTTTAAATCTCTCCATTAAAGTGATGGAAGGAATTTCTTCATGAAAACCCAAATAAGATTTTCTGAGAAAGAAATGATAAAAGCAAGCCATTTCGAAAATGAATCAAAAATCAAAAGAATCCAGAAATTAATCCCACCAAAATAACCCAGAAATCCATGGCTGCAAAGCCGTGTTGGTTTAAGTTAGTAAAAAAATAATTAAGATAGTTTTTGAACACATAGTTGAAGTGAGCTTTCTCAGTCATTATCATTCTGCTTTTTCTTGATTTGGGAGAAGAAAAGGAGGTGGTGGCGGCGGCGGGGGCTCGTCGTCAATGGAAAGCAGATCTGTATTGGGTAGTGGGGTGAAGCGCGGCGGCTCGTTCTCAAAATCAGATTTTTGCAGGGTTTGTGTGAGGAGAAAGAAGAAGATATGGCGTTGTGGTGGTGGTGGTTGTCAGATCTGGTGGTGAACAGAGTGGTGGTGGCGGCGGCGTCGACGATGGGTTTTGTTGGCTGGAGTTTGGTCGGCGTCGACGATGGGTTTTGTTGGCTGGAGTTGATTAGTTCCGCTCTATGATGGCGTTAACATACTGTTTCTATTCACTTTGCTATATTAGTGGGTGAAGGGTGGCTGCTCAGGTTCACCGGAGCTGGAGCTCCTCGCCGGAGCAGCGGTGGAGAAGAGGAGACGAAGGTGGCGGTGGCTGTTGAAGACAAGGTGTGTCCCACCTTCCATGTGGATCCAACTTGGCATCCACGTGAATCCGATATAGCATCCACATGGAATTTTCGTCCAACAGAGGACAAATGTAATAACTTTGCTAACGAAAAGGGTATATTTGAGCTCATATGACCATTTTCCAAAAGTTGGATGACAAAGATGATCCTTTCTCTTTTGAGAAAGAGGAGCCTTGAGTAACTATAAAATTGCGCTACCTATAGGGGTTAAAGCTATGAAAGCAATCACTAATATTTACATTAGAATAGACTATTCACGTCACACTCTTTTAGATATGAACTTTCCTCAAAATTCGCTAACGCGGGATATTTTGTGCACCGGTCTGGTCCATTTTAAAAAAAAATCATTAGGCGTTTGGCGTTTGGCCACATAAATTAATTTTTTTCCATTTTATTTTTTAAAAATTAAAATTGAAGTAGTGTTTGGTTATAATTGTGCAAAAAATATTTAATTATTTAAATATAATGAAAGGGAAAAAAAAATAATTCTGGACTTTTCGACGACTTTATAAAGAGGGTCAGTCAAGTGATTTAAGTACGCAAACGCTAGTATAGTAAAATGATGTACAAAAGAAAGAGCCGGACAAGATACTCCTTTAGTAGGGATGGCAGGTGGGTATAATTTTGCGGATTTCGCATCGCATCCGCCCCAGTTAGGACGAGTATTGGTATAACTTTGGCGGATAGTAGGTGAGTATGGGTATTGAAAATGTACCATCACGGGTAGGCGGGTAGGTGGTGGATTTGCAGTCATACCCGCCTCCCCCGCTCCGTACCCGCTCGCATTATACCCGCCCCAAGCCCAAAATATTAGCAGCTCATAAGTCGTGCCTTCAGCTCATAAGTCATGACAAGTCTCTCATTCTCCAACAAAACTCAAAATCCTACGCCTCTTCAGTCCTTCACGCCTCCCTCTCTTTCGTTCCCTTCACGCCGTCTCTCCTCCCTTTCTCATTCTCGACGTCTCTGCCTTTTTCTTTAAAGGAAAAATCACAAACTTTTTTCACGAACCACATCGACGTCTCTGCCTTTTTCTTTAAAGGAGATGTTGATCGGGAAATATTGAAAAATATTGTTGTCGTTGCTTTGTGCTTTGGGGTTGTCTTTGTGAGGTCAATTTTTGTGCATTTGTTAAGTTTTACCTATTGAGTTTGTGGAGTTCAATTGAAAAAGTTGAAAAACTTTAGCTTATACAGCTGAAATAATATTTGGATTTTGTCTACATTTGTAATATATAGCTATTTGGATGGATAATTATTGGATTTTCTTGAAAATTTTGTTTTCTTGATTCTTTGTTGTGTAAAGGGGAAGATGTGGAAAAAATGGGGAATTCTGAGGGTGAAAAAATCTGGAATTCTCGTCCCTCTCTCCTAAAGAAAAAATGAGACTGTGACAGTATTGATTTTTGACTCAAATTTTTGGAATTTGAATTTTTGGGATCATGTTGATCACTAATTGATCACAAATAAATTGATTACAAAATATGACAGGCGGGTACAAGCGGGTATTGGCGGGTGACGGATATCCACTTGAGTGGTGGAGCGGGTGTGGATTTAGTCATATACCCGCCTAGGCGGGTATGGATGTTGAAAATTATACCCGCCACGGGTGGCGGTTATAAAATTTTCTGACGGATACAGATGCGGGGGAGGGGGTACCCGCACCCGCCCCACCCAAATGCCATCCCTATCCTTTAGCGACACATTTTTCTTTTTTAGTTCATTTGAGAAATAATAAAGAGAAACTTTTCAGATTTCAGCTATAGAGGACTATTTTGAAAATCCTATGAGTAAAAAGAAGTTGTTGGAGAAGAAATTTGAAGTGTATTAAGAAAAATATGAAGAAAGAGATGTCAAATTTTACTTCCTAGGTTCCATTTATATGACACGCTTTTTTTTTAGTTTATTTTAAAAATAATGACCTATCTTTATTTGACAATAATTTAATTTTAAATTTTATATTTTATATCTAACAAGATGATTATAGTCACACAAATATTTTTGGTTTGTTTTAGATCATAAGATTCAAAAGTCTTTCATTATTTTTTAAATTTTGTGCCCAGTCAAATTACATCAAATTTAGTGTTCAGTCAAACTATATCAAATAAATTGGAGCGGAGATAGTAAGAGTTTTTGTTGCTACTTTTTTAGGCTAATAAGTGCCAATTTCGATTATTGGCTAGATAATTACCAATTACTATTAAGAGTAGTGTATAAATATCAATATCTTTTGTAATTAAGTATTGATTCGAATCTCATTGCCTTTTTTTGAAGTGAATTTCTTATAACAAAAAAATGCACGGATATAGTGCAAGATAGAAGGATGTAATATCTTATTGTTACTCCATCCATCTCATAATAAGTGTTACCTTAGCAAAAATATTTTATTTCAAAATAAATGTCACCTTAAAAATTCAAAACATAAATTATTGCTTTTTGTTGTTGGGCCTGTGTTCAAAAAATCAGGAAAAACAGAAACCAAACGGAAAAACAGAAACTGGAAAAATAATGAAAAACAAAAACTGGAAAAATAATGCAGAAGTAAGAAAATATCCGAGACCACAGAATTCACTGTGTGTCCTTAAGGAATTTAATCCCCTCACTGTACCCGAGGTTATGGATTACTTCCTCCCAGGATAAAACGGATATACCTGTCATATGAGTAGCGGTACGTCAAACGCCTTCGACTTCGACGAACTCAAAGTTGGCAACGAAACACAGTAAGACTCGATAGTTTTATTTGTGGAAAAAGAATGCAGAATTTCAGATGCAGAAATTTTTGTTTTTGTGTCTTAAAACTGAGGCATTGCCTCAGTTTATATAGCCTTGAAGGTGCCTCTTCAGAATAGGTTGGTGATTGTTCGGAAAGGTTGCCTTCATTTTTCTTCCATTTCTCATTCACACCAACTTGACTAGTTTTATTCATTAACTAGCTTTAACAATCCCCACATGAATGGGGAATGGTTATATGATGAAAAACATGCATGACAAAAAACTGTGTGATTCGTAAGCAAGGATTAATCGCATCTAGATAAGTAGATTTCTCTTTGAACTTTCCGTAGTGAACATATGTTGGATATACTCGGTCAATCGGTAGATTTGATATCCTTGAACCGTCGAGCTTTGGTGTATACCTAGTGTTGACACCCAATTTTGTCCCATCTTTTATGATTTTATTCGTAATTTTTAATATTTTGACACTTTTAAAATAATTTTAAAATATAGGCATATATGTGTATATCCTCTTATTATTATTATTATTCGCATTTTTTATCATTTGCATTTTTATAATAATCATAAGTTTTATCCGAAATTCTATGTTATCTTATTCTCGCAAAATTGCATCGCATTTTCCTTTTATTAAGCATTAAATATTTTGCAAAATATTATAATATTTTGCAAAATATTATAATATTTTATTATTATCACGTCGTTATGTTATTTTAAATAATTCACATCTTTTACAAAAATAATATTTTAATATTAAACCCCTTTCATATTTTTAAATCCATAACCCATTTTTATTTCCTAACCCAAAATAATTTCTACCCCAAAACATTCTATCAACCTCAAATTTTTGGCCCAAAACCGAAGCCCAATCGGCCACCCCATCTTACAAGTCCAACCCTCCACAACCTTTTATCTCATTTAAAAACCAAACCCACAAAATAAAATCCCAAAACCCAACACCACAAGCCCAAACTCCCCAATTAAATCCCCCAATTCCCAAGCCCAATCGGACCAGTCCATTCTCCCCAAACCCGAACCGCCCACCCACACCCAAAACCCGACCCGACCACCCATTCCTTACCCCTTTAAATCAAAACAAACCCCAAAACAAAAAATCTAAAAACCCTAACCCCCCCTCACAAATCGCCGCGACCCCACACTTCCCATACCGGCGACCCCATCGCCGCCGGCCACCTCTCGCCACCACCAACCCTCCGCCTTCACCGACCCTGCATACCGACACCATAAAATCCGCGACCCATGCCCCTCAAATCCGCGATTTTGGCTCCTTTATTTTGAATTTCAAACTCGTTTTTGAGGGGGAATCCACCTATAAATACCCCATTGTTGTTCTTCATTTTTGAGGGGAGATTGGACAGATTTTTGAGAGGATTTTCAAAGGAATTTTCGGAGGATTTTTGGAAAACGATTCAATATATAAATATTTGTTGTGTTCTTGATTTCAAACATTTGCCTTCCTTGTTATTCAAGAATCAAGTCCGAAAAGGTTTGTTCCCCACTTTTGATTCTCTGATTTCGACACTTTATTCGCGTCGGTCGATCTGACGTCATCAATCGACCGGGTTTGGGTATTATTTTCAGAATTCTTGCATTTCATATTCATGTATGTTGGTTATCTGAATTTGGTAAATATTTGATTTCGGGTTGAGTTTCGATTCGGTCAGTCATCGACCGGTCAGATCGACGGTTTGTGTAACATTTTCAGAATTCTTGCATTTCATATTTTCTGTATGTTGGTTATCTGAATTTGGTAAATATTTGATTTCGAGTTGAGTTTCCGATTCGGGTCGGGTCACTGACCCGGGTCGGGTCGACCCGGTTTGTGTAACATTTTCAGAATTCTTGCATTTCATATTTTCTGTATGTTGGTTATTTGAATTTGGTAAATATTTGATTTCGGGTTGAGTTTCCGATTCGGGTCGGGTCGACCCGGTTTGGGTAACATTTTCAGAATTCTTGCATTTCATATTTTCTGTATGTTGGTTATCTGGAATTGATGGAATTATTTGATGTCGGGTTGAATCTCCGATTCGGGTCGGGTTACTGACCCGGGTCGGGTCGACCCGGTTTGAATTTCCAAATTTCTTGCATTGTTGCTGTTGTTATTTTTGGTTAACTGAAATTGATGAAATCAGTTGATTCCGGGTTGAACATATGATTCGGTCGAATTATTGACGAGTCAGATCGACCCGGTTTGGATTCCCAAACTTCTTGCATTTCATATCTTGTATATTGGTTATCTGAAAAAATGAAAAAAATCGATTCGGGTCGGTCGACCCGTCAGATCGACCCGATCTTGGTATATTTCCAGTTATGGCATTTTTTCATATCTCATTCTTTGGTTATCTAAAAAATCTGAATTTCTGATTTCATTCCGGGTCTGTTTTTTTCCAGAATTAACTCACTGTTCACTTTTTCGGGTCTGTTTTTTAGAATTAACTCACTATTTCATCTGCCTTTATTTATTTCTTTCGTTTCTCTGTTTATCTGTTCGCTGGTTTAAACATCCGGGTAACGGATATCTTACTGTTCTTAATGCTTTACTGTTTTATTAATACCGCATTTAGGCCGATGAAATTAACTTCAAAGCCGCGCTTTTCTTTCGTTTCGTTTATTTGTTTTTAGCACTGCTTGTTTTAAGTATCAAGACAACGGATATCTTCTTGCTTTCTTGTTTTACTATTTTTTTAAAACAAATATTGCGCTTTGCTCGGTCTTTGTTTTTCTGTTCGATTCATTGCTCGGTTTTGACATCGCTTTTTCAATTTACTGTTTTAAATATCTTTGCCACGGATATCACTGTTTTACTGTTTTAAACTAAACATCGCGTCTTTTTCGGAAATTATTTTTCTGCCTCTGTTTTACTGCCTACTGCTGCTGCTGTTCCGATTTAATTTTACTGATTTGAACACGATACTACACTGGCCGATGAAAAATACCCGTCGATTTTGAGGCCTCCACAGTTGTAAAGACGGAAAATATAACTTCTGGGCAATGATGAGGCTTAAACCTTTTCCAAGATCAACATGTTTAGTAGGCGAGGTGACTAAAATAACCAACAAGTTATATATTCGCAGCCACGACGTGATTATAGTGATCTTTTCTATTTCACCCGAGAGACCAACACTTTAGTAGGCGAGTCAATCAAAATAAACCACATTTGTCATATGTTTGCAGCCACGACGTGATTGGAATGTTCTTTTCAAAATTTAAGTCTGAGCCCTCCGTGATCAAAACATTCACTGTTTTGAATACGGATATGAAGTTATTTACATTTAACTGTTTCTAACCGTTTGTTCTTGACAGCTTGCAGGGATTAAAGTAAATAACGGCGAATTATTCCTCGGAGTTTATTTATTTTATATCTTTTTTTATTCAGCTTTTATCCCGCTTTGTATTGTAATATTATTTATCGCACTTATGTAACTATTGAAATGCTTAGAATAGGCAAACTTAGGATTAATTCATAGGGTAGTTTAAGATTTGAAACCCGTCGCTAGCTTATTTATTTGCAGGCTCGGTTGAATTCAAACTTAGAAATCCTTCGCTAGTTTATTTATTTTAGGCTCGTCACGCGTATTCAAGATTTTCAAAACAACTTTTGTCATCTTTTATTTGCTTTATTAATCATACCGAATAAGTTTATCTTTTGTCAATTTACAATTCATTGATTCTCAAAATTTTACTTCTTTGGCATTATAAATAAATTTTGTTTCTACTCTCAATTGACAAAATGCATATTTTTTCCAACTCTACATGTACATCTCTTTAAATACCATACAAATGCATATTTTTTCTCTACATGTATCTTTCTTTTAAAAAAAATGCATCATTTACTAATTATTTGAAAACATCTTTAAACTTCATATATCAAACATGTATTTTTCTAGCAATAATTAACCTGAGTTTGACCGGATAACCGCAAGTTAGCGGATCTTAAAGGATGCCTAACCTCTTCCCTTTAGGATAATAAAGAACCCTTACCTAGAATCTCGCTAGTTTCGCAGACCTTAAAATTGGAGTTTACATAGCAACACTTAGTTTAATATTTAGGTGTCCTAATTCACCGTAAAAATAATTAGGTGGCGACTCCTCAACCCTTTTTACCCAGGAATCACCGAATACGTCCGCGCTCCGCTTTGACCCGAGCAAGGTCGAAAAACGGGCGCGACACCTAGACAACCACATGTCACACAATTAACCCTTTAACCGTCTTTGGTTCTCATTGTTTTGTTCGTTTCAGCCATGAACATTGCCTGGGTCATAAGTGCGTAGAGAATTGGCCTTACAGAATTCTCCTTGAAGCGGCTTACACTTCACACTTACATAGGTGATTTCTAAATGTGTCATCCCGTAGATACACTATTTGATATACCCCGTACCAAACTTAGGAACCATTAAAAAGCCACAATGCTTTATCCTGGTACTGAACATTGTCTCATCACGAGAATGGACCAAAGAGTTATTGTGACAATGTTAAACCGTCATTAATGACTTTGTTTGATCTCTTTGAACCTAGATCTTGGGATCTCCAGTCTTCTAGGTAGAGTTACCGTCACGATGACTTGTCCTCGGCCATAGTCCTATTCCCCTTGATGATCTTTCAACTACCTCTCTAGTTAGGCCTTTAGTTAGTGGATCCGACACATTATCTCTTGACTTAACATAGTCAATTGTGATAATTCCACTAGAGAGTAGTTGTCTAACGGTATTATGTCTTCGTCGTATGTGACGAGACTTTCCGTTGTACATAAGGCTCCCGGCTCTTCCTATTGCCGCTTGGCTATCGCAATATATGCATATAGGAGCCAACGGTTTGGGCCAAAATAGAATATCTTCTAAGAAATTCCGGAGCCATTCAGCTTCTTCACCGGCTTTGTCTAAAGCTATGAACTCAGATTCCATTGTAGAGCGGGCGATACATGTCTGTTTGGATGACTTCCAAGACACCGCTCCTCCACCTATGGTAAAAACATATCCACTTGTGGATTTAGTTTCGATTGAACTTGATCCAATTTGCATCATCAGTATCCTTCAATAAGCTGCAGGATACATTATAATGCAAAGCCAAGTTTTGAGTATGTTTTAAATACCCCAAAACTCGTTTCATTGCCAGCCAATGTTTTTGGTCGGGATTACTAGTGTAGCAACTTAGTTTACTTATAGCACACGCAATATCGTGTCGCGTCTGATTCATGATATACATCAAACTTCCCAACACTCTGGCATAACCCAATTGAGAATGACTTTCACCTTTATTCTTTGCAAGAGCAAGGTTCATATCAATTGGCGTCTTTGCAACTTTAAAGTACAAATACTTGAACTTTTCAAGTACCGTTTCAATATAACGAGTTTGAGACAATGCTAGACCTTGAGGGGTCTTATGGATTTTAATTCCCAGTATTAAATCGGCAACTCCTAAGTCTTTCATATCAAACTTACTAGCAAGCATGCGCTTAGTAGCATTTATGTTAGCAATGTCGTTACTCATTATCAACATATCATCCACATACAAACAAACAATGACTATGTGGTTCGGAGTGTTCTTAATGTAGACACATTTATCACACTCATTTATCTTGAATCCATTTGACAACATTGTATGGTCAAATTTTGCATGCCACTGTTTGGGTGTTTGTTTTAGTCCGTAAAGAGACTTAACAAGTCGACACACCTTCTTCTCTTTCCCTGGAACTACAAACCTCTCAGGTTGTTCCATGTAAATTTCTTCCTCTAACTCTCCATTTAAGAAGGCTGTTTTCATATCCATTTGATGGATTTCAAGACCGTACACGGCGGCTAACGCTACTAATACCCGAATGGATGTAATCCTCATTACCGGCGAGTATGTATCAAATTAATCAAGACCTTCTCGTTGTCTAAACTCTTTAACAACTAGTCTTGCCTTATATTTATCAATAGTACCATCAGCTTTCATTTTCCGCTTAAAAATCCATTTGGAACCTAAAGGTATATTCCCTGGAGGAAGGTCAACCAATTCCCAAGTATGGTTGTTTAATATGAATTCTATCTCACTATTGATTGCCTCTTTCCAAAATTGAGCTTCCGATGAAGACATAGCTTCGTTGAAGGTTCGAGGCTCATTCTCCAACAAAAATGTTAGAAATTCTGGTCCAAAGGAAGTAGACGTCGTTTGACGTTTGTTGCGTCTTGAATTTTCCTCATCAGGAATATTTTCCTTTGTTTCTTCCCGAGGTTTTTTAGATTATTTGCTAGACGACTCCCATTTCTTTTTATACTGATAAATGGTTTCAAAGAAGTCATCATTATCTGATTCAATTACCGTATTCACCTGAATGTCATGATTTTCTGATTTGTGAACTAGAAATCGATATGCCTTACTATTTGTGGCATATCCTATGAAAACACAATCAATGATTTTAGGTCCTATTTTTACCCTTTTGGGTTTAGGAACTTGCACCTTGGCCAAACACCTCCACACTTTGAAGTATCCCAAATTGGGCTTCCTTCCTTTCCACTTTTCGTATGGAATAGATTTTGTTTTGCTATGGGGCACTCGATTGAGTATTCGGCTAGCTGTTAGAATGGCTTCCCCCCACAAGTTCTGGGGTAAACCAGAACTTATTAACAGGGCATTCATCATTTCTTTCAGGGTTCTATTTTTCCTTCCCGCAATTCCGTTTGATTGTGGCGAGTAAGGGGCAATTGTTTGATGAATAATGCCATATTCCAAACATATTTGTTCAAAAGGAGATTCATATTCACCGCCCCTATCACTCCTTATCATTTTAATCTTTTTGTTAAGTTGAGTCTCAACTTCAGTTTTGTATTGCCTGAATGCTTCAATTGCTTCATCTTTACTATTAAGTAAATAAACGTAGCAATACCGCGTACTACCGTCAATAAAAGTTATGAAATACTTCTTCCCACCGCGAGATGGGATTGACTTCATGTCACAAATATCTGTATGGATTAAGTCTAAAGGACTTGAATTCATTTCAACTGACTTATAAGGATGTTTAACATACTTAGACTCAACACAGATATGTCCTAAACGTGAATGCCATAAATTATTTGACTCAAGTAAGTAAGACGAAGCATAAACTTTATTATTATTGGCAATGGCCATTACATTCAGTTTTGACAGCAACAAATGTAATACACAACGGTGAAGATTTTATTTCTTCAAACCGAATCAAGGTTACACAAACAGATTTAAAATACTTGAAACGAAATGCAGTAAATTGTATGTTGTATATTTGATGAAGTTTTTATATCTTCAAATCAAGTACCCAAATGAGTAGAAAGTTATGAAAACTTTAATCTCAACCGGAGTAGAAAATCTGAAGATTTTAGTCTCCAAACAACATATAAGTTCGTTATACCGAAACAACAAACATTTTTTTTCCCCAGTAAATTGTATGTTGTATACTTGATGAAGTTTTTATATCTTCAAATCAAGTACCCAAATGAGTAGAAAGTTATGAAAACTTTAATCTCAACCGGAGTAAAAAATCCGAAGATTTTAGTCTCCAAACAACATATAAGTTCGTTACACCGAAACAACAAACATTTTTTTCCAGTAAATTGTATGTTGTATACTTGATGAAGTTTTTATATCTTCAAATCAAGTATCCAAATGAGTAGAAAGTTATGAAAACGTTAATCTCAATCGGAGTAGAAAATCCGAAGATTTTAGTCTCCAAACAACATACAAGTTCGTTACATCGAAACAACAAACATACACCTTTTTTTTTCCTTTTTCCGACAATGTTCTGTAATTGTTAAACAAGAACAAATGAACACAGAAATAATGATTAAATTCCTTAAGCTTGTTGTTGGGCCTGTGTTCAAAAAATCAGGAAAAACAGAAACCAAACGGAAAGACAAAAACCAGAAAAACAAAAACTGGAAAAATAATGCAGAAGTAAGAAAATATCCGAGACCACAGAATTCACTGTGTGTCCTTAAGAAATTTAATCCCCTCAATGTACCAGAGGTTATGAATTACTTCCTCCCAGGATAAAACGGATATACCTGTCGCAGGAGTAGCGGTACGTCAAACGCCTTCGACTTCGACGAACTCAAAGTTGGCAACGAAACACAGTAAGACTCGATAGTTTTATTTGTGGAAAAAGAATGCAGAATTTCAGATGCAGAAATTTTTGTTTTTGTGTCTTAAAACTGAGGCATTGCCTCAGTTTATATAGCCTTGAAGGTGCCTCTTCAGAATAGGTTGGTGACTGTTCGGAAAGGTTGCCTTCATTTTCCTTCAATTTCTCATTCACACCAACTTGGCTAGTTTTATTCATTAACTAGCTTTAACACTTTTTTCCTACTAAATTCTTAGACAAAAACTGAAAAATTCTCTATTCAATAAACATTTAGTGGCAATTTCTTTATTCAAAACATAAATGATTACTACTCATGCATGCTTTAATCAAAAGAAAAAAATAATCTATTTTTATTAAATAGAGATAGTTCGATAAACTTTATATTTCATTATTGATTTCTTAATATGTGTATTTTTTACTAAGATGACACTTATTATGGAACATATGAAGTAATATGTAGTAATTAATTTGCCTGATTACATTTTTTCAAATTTAAAAGAAGATCATAGTTGTTAAGAGTCTCACATAAAAAATGAAATGATAACATGAACTCATTATATGGACTTGACAATTCTCACCCTACAGCTAGCTTTTTTGGTTGAGTTAGACTCAAGTTTCATTCTACTACTTTATGGTATCAGAGTCATGCCCATTTCAATTCTTTGTTCGTCGATGTTGGGCCCCAAAATTATATTGTCCACGCTCCAGTTAACGAGATCTGTGTTTGCGGGGAGTGTTAAGAGTCCCACATCGAAAATGAAATGAGAACATGGACTCCTTATATGGACTTGGATAATTCTCACCATACAAGCTAGCTTTTGGGGTTTGTTAGGCTCAAGATCCATTCTACTCCTTTATGGTATCAGAGTCATGCTCATTCCAATTCTTATTCGTCGATGTTGGGCCCCAAAATTATATTGTCCACACTCCAGTTAATAAGATTTGTGCTTGCGGAGAGTGTTAAAAGTCTCATATCGAAAATGAAATGAGAATATGAACTCCTTATATGGACTTGAACCCTACCAGCTAGCTTTTAATGGTAATAATTATTCAACTCCATAGGTTCGCATTCCATTTTCTACAGGGGAATCTTGACAATATTCTACTAAACCTAGTTGTTTTGCAGGGTAGGGCAATATAGTCTTTCCAAAAAACGGAGTACGCCAAGTACTGTTTTGCCAATGGGCCCCACTTTTATGGATGCTTTATCTGAATTACGGGGATAGGATAAATAATATTTTATTCTGGTTTTGTGAAGCGTTTTCAGTTTCTCTGCAGGTTCTGTTTTGTCCTTCACTCCACTGTCCCTTTTGATTTTTCCTTATTTTGGTAATTCTTCGGTCTTACTGTTGTTGTTTCCTGAAACAATAAACAATTTATTTTAGGAGAATTGATCTATATATAATTCAATTTCTGACTTTGTTTCGATAAAAAATTCCTTTTTTTAGTAAACGATAAAAAATTCCTTTTTTTAGTAAACGATAAAAAATTCCATCCAACCGTGCAAAGTAATAATGTGAGCAAATATTCTTTTGCTAGCCCAAGCTTGATTTGATATTGTAAATACTAATTAATTTGAGCATATTTTTCTACGAAACTCAATATAATAGTAATATATTCAACCTACTAAAATCGCGTGAAATAATAACTTAATATTCTCTCTGTCCAAAAAAGATTAACTTACTTTTCTTATTAATTTATTCTTAAAAGATTGACATGTTTATATATTTAGAAACAATTTAACTTTATGAGATCATTTATAGTCATAGAAATATCTAAGATTTGTTTTATATCACAAATTTCTAAAGTATTTCTTTATTTCTTAAACTCCGTATCAAATCAAACTAGATCAATCTTTTTAGGTTGTAGTATTTAATTATCGAAATAGGAACCGGATATGATTAGACCAGATTATATCTAAACTTTCTATAAGCTAGATTCAGATCAGAGGCGGCTCGCCTCAAAATATATATTCATTCAGTCTTAATTTAAGTGTTTTAGTTTGATTTGTCACGAATTTTAAAAATAAAGATACACTTTTAAATTTTGTGGTATTAAATTAAAGATGTGAGAGGTCTTTTAAATCTTGTAATTTTAAACTTGCATTGAAATTGGAAAACTTACTACTCCATCCGAATAAAAAAAGTGTCCACTTAGCCATTTGCACACCCTTTAAAAATACTAACTTCTAGACAACATAGGTAATTTGACTAAACTATCCCTAATTAAATGGTCATTGAGATTTGATCACATAACACTTAATAGGGGAAAATCTGAAAAAAATAAGGTTAATTCTTTCTTGACTTAATAAGTGGACACTCTTTTTTATCCAAGAAAAAAAGGCTAAGTAGATTTTTTTTTATCCGGAGGAAGTAAATATAGAAAGATACATTCTTTTTAGAACAGGCCAAAAAGAAAAATAAAACACTTAAATTGAGATGGAAAGAGTATACATTTGAGATTTTATTTTAAATATTCAATTTACATTTAAATGAATATTATACTTATTATTAATAACAAGTACTCATTTTAGATCAACTATTTATTACTAACTTTGTCAATAATCATTGACATTATAAAAACTTACTCGCGTTCGATTTTACCCCAAATTACTGAACATGTGAATATGTCTTTACATTCTATAATTTATTTAAAAAGTTTGACTTTAATTGTTGACTTAACTATGATAAATTACTATAGTTTGATATAAACACCAAAAGCTTTTACGTTTAAAACTATTTCATGTTTCGTTACTCATATTTACTTTTCAAATTGAATGGATTGGATTTTTACTTTACAACGAATTTTATACATGCTTTGAGTTAATTAGCTCCATAGTGATATTTTAGACTCAATTTAGAACAAGAAGTTCTAGAAAAAATGGTATAATTAGTAAATAATACTCTACTCATTATATTCTATCAAATAAAAATATTATAAAAATTTGATTATAACAAAATAATCATTAGAATCTTTGCTTCTATAAGGTTAGAAAGTGAAAAATTCAAATATATAGGGTTCGGTTTAGGCCTTCCAATTCATTGAAACGTCCTGATTCAGACAGATCCTTCCCCTCATGAGAACTTCACAACTTACAAGCCAGTTAGCTAAAGGGGGGGGGGGGGCGAGTTAAGGAAACATTAAACCATAAAGAGTTCAATAAATCCATTTTAGCTATAGCTAAGAAGTGTTGGAATAAGTAAAGCAACAACGGGAATAGTAAATAACTATTACAGTGATCGAAAGGATAAACAACAATGAGGACAACAACAAGTTGTCAATATCTTGATCTTGAATGAAACTTCAAATATAGAACTTGTATTCGGAAATACAAGAACATGAACTGCTACACTTGTGGCTTGTAGATCCGCTGAGAATACTAATGGTTAGAGTCCTTCGTCTGTTAAGTTAACACCTGAAACACTTAGCAACCAATTAAATAAACACAACACCATCGGCTGAGTCGAGAGATGACTCTCTATCTTTAAGACAAGATTGTCCCCGTATATAGGCTTTATAGAAGTGTGGACAATAGTCTCCTAAGATGAAACAACAAAATATCAAGTGTGCAAAGCCTACACAAATGATCTCAACGAAGAACACGAATAATGAAGATTGCTAAGAGAAGGATTAATATCATGAAAATCTGATCTTTTTATGGTGTTGTGAACTTGTTTTTCTGTTTATAAGTTCATATATGTTCTTCTTCATCTATAGAATTGAGTCAAAAGCCTCAATTTATAGGTGTGCAAGATGGTCCTTCCAAATGCCCCATAATGGCAATCAATTGTCATGTAATGGATGACATTTAACCCCCAAGTAATGCAGCAACATAATGGTCCAAGTAATGGTCATTACTGGGTGGATTCAATGCCATTGAAACCCCCTCAACAGTCAAAACTTTTGGGATTCCGTCGAGCAGTCACTGCCAATGAAGCGTCGCGACGCTAATTCAACACAGACCTTACTGCCACTCCGGCGCCGCGGTCCTTCTCGGCGCCGCGGTCCTTCTCGGTGCCGCGGTCCTTCTCGGCGCCGCGGTCCTTCTCGGCGCCGCGACCCTTCTCGGCTCCGCGGCCCTTTTTTGACCCGTACCATCTTACACTTCGCACAATCCTTCCTTCGTTTACCAACGTGGAACACTTGTCATTTAGCAAATAACCATCCATCATTCTATGTCTCAAACATTTCACTTACGTACCAATATCTCTTTCATTAATGAAATTTACGATACTTGGCACTAAGATTGCACGTGTGTGGAAACGATATTTCCGACGTGCGGGGCTCAATTGTTCAAGTCATAAATAATGGGATAAACTTAATTCCACATTAGTAAATTTCCAGCAAGAAGAAAATTAAACCACAAGTTTCTTTCCTAAGTTGTGCATGTTAAAACTTGTGTGTGTGTGTGTGTGTGTGAATGTATGGGGCAAAATTTGCATAAGACAGGTGTATGAATTATAATATAACACATGTAGTACGGTGCTAAGTCAGGACCACGTCAGCTTAAGGCACTACCGATTATGTACGCGTGGTACCGAAACGACACAAACATAACCGGTACCGGTAATACAGAAGGCTAAAAGCCGTTTGAATTGTAACAGACGACCATTACTAAAATCGGTTATACGTCTTCCAAGAAGCTTTAATGACATTTATTGAGATATTGATTGTCCAATTATTACAATATTTATTCTCCTATATTAATGAGGGCATATTTCGTGGGTTGTGTATCCGTGAAGCTCATGTATAAATAGGATATGTTATTCCATTGTAACCCATCCCATTCTAGTTATTACAAGATACTTGCTTATATTATTTCGATTTATGTGCTAATCATTACTTTATTTTATCTGATTATTATTTATTTTCAGTGTAATTCATCCAGAATTTTTATCTAACGTGTCACTTGAGAGCCACGTGCCCTTGATCATGTATACAAATTCAACAGTACCGTTTTACTGGCAAACAGTTTGGCGCCCACCGTGGGGTCTGGACAATTATGGTGTCACAAATGACCCATCTACTAATTTAATTTTTTAAAAAAGTTTTATTCTTTATTCAGATCATACAGATGAAACGAATAGGAGAAGGTAGTCGCAACGTCGGGGACAACACAAAGAATCTTGGGTCGGATGGTTTGCCAATATGAACCACAACACCTGAAGGCCCGATGCACACAGACGGAGTCACTTCCAGAGGCAGTCAGAATCAACATGGATATGTTCCATTGACGAAACACCTGAAGAAGCATATAGAATCTTCGAGCTCAGAATGTTCTGATAACTTCGCAGTTGGAGCGTCTGAAGCGGTTTCAAGAGGAGTTCATGTCCAAAAATGTCAGTAGTACTCCAACAGAAGAACTGATGCATCTGCCGAATGCACATGGAGAAATCGGTAATGATCAAGGCAGATCAGGAAACGATGGTTCAGAGAGTGAAGTCGCCCTTGAAAGCTCGTTCCAGGAAAATGTCTTGAAAATCATGAAGGACATGACAAGCAAAGTTGATATCAATGCAGAGAAGGCGAAAAAAACCATCCAGAAATTTCCCTGTCAGTTCAATCAAATACCGGGGGCTCCTGCCATGGTTGATGGTCCGGATGTAAAGAAATACATTTAGTTGGAGTATAAGCCAAAGGATGCGCCCGAACTGATCTCCAAAAGATTCAAAATGCCTTTTGTAGCCAAAACTACTGATCCACAAGAACACATAATGGCCTACACTACGGCCGTGAAAGGTAATGATCTAAGAAAACACGAAATAGAATCGGTTCTAATAAAAAAGTTCGTTGAAACACTTGCTAAGGGATCTATGACATGGTATTCATAACTCCTTAAGCATTCGATTGATCCGTTCGCCCAGGTAGCCGACATGTTTATTAAGGCTCATGCGAGGGCTCAGAAAGTAAAACATGCAATGTCGATATCTTTCGCATTGCACAAGGAAAAATAAAACTCCTTAGAAAATTCATTACACGGCTCCATAAGGAACATATACTACTACCCACAGTTCTGGATGAATGGGCTGTAGAGGCCTTTACGAAAGGTTCGAACCCTTCAAGTTCATATGTTTCACGAAAGCTTAAGGAACATCTCTTGGAATTTCAGGCTACGATTTGAGAGGACGTGCACAACCGATATGAATCCAAAATTCAGATTGAAGATGATATGCTTGAATCTAAATCCTAGAGTATCTATGCAAAATTTAATAAAGGGAATTCCTCGAAAAATCGTTACCAACCTTATCCTACCACCGGAAAGCATGGAGGTGGACAGGGTTTCCGCTTCTTTGAAAAATCAAATAACAAGGGAGGTTTCGAACTAAACAATCAAGGACTGGTAACTTCCGAGAAAGGTACCGGATATCCAAAGTTATCCGAGTACAATTTCAATAATGATGAAGAACAAATAGTGGCAGTGTTAAGAACTCATCTAGCATCCTGACCACCAAAATCATTGTAGTCTGATCCAAATAAAAGAGATCAATCTGTCTGGTGCGATTTCCATGGCACTCACGGGCATAAAACTGTGGATTGCAGATATCTACGAGAAGATGTGGTAGGAATGCTAAGCTAGGGCCACCTCTGGAAATATTTGAATGAGAGAGCTCGAAACAATTATGAGCAGGGACCACCCGTAGAAGATAAGTTAAATCTGATTGTTCCACGTCATGTTATAAACATGATATTTGGAAGATCAATGGTTGCCACTGCATCTCTCATTGCCACTAGGAAAAAGAAAATCTCAGTAACCCAGGAGAAGAGGTTCCGGGAGATACCTGATGAACATACTATTACGTTCACCAAATAAGACGCGATAAGAGTAATCTTCCCTCACAATGACGCTCTAGTGGTCACTGTACACATCGATTGCTTCAAGGTGAAGAGAGTTCTAATTTATCCCAGAAGCTCAGATGATATAATCCGACTGAAGGTTGTAGAAGAAATGGATATGGCAGACAAAATAGTCCTAACTGTCAGGACCATATCAGGTTTTAACATGTCAAGCGATACCACAAAAGGGGAAATGGATCTATAAGTGGATGCAATAGGGTTATTAAGTTGACAAAGTTCTACGTCCTTGGTGGGGACATGAGGTATAATGAAATATTTGAAATACCATGGATACATGATATGAATGAGGTCCCATCAATTCTGCATTTGTTGGTGAAATTTCCTATGCCAAAAGGAATTCAGCAAATCCGAGGTGAGCAACCCGCTGCCAGGAAAATGTACGCCATAGAGGAACCAGATGTAGCATCAAACCCCAAATAGCAATTACAAGAAGCATAGTTGGTACCGGAAGATGTACACCAGGTTCCGCCGGTAGAAACAGAATCAGTAGTAGCCTATTCGGAGGAGGAGTTTTCAGATTGGTACCAAGTGCCCAGATACTTTTAGGTACCAGATGAATTAGATGCCACCAAGTCCACTGTAGAGGAATTGAAAAAGATTGCACTACATCCGAAAACTCCCGATAGGAAGGTATACCTGAGTACTGGACTAACCCCGGAGCTCAGAGATTTAATTCTTACATATCTTATATCTAATATTGATTGCTTTGCATGGTTTCATGAATATATGACATGTATTCCTCCAGAAGTCACAACTCATAATTTGGGCCTGGATCTCAGTTTCCCTCTGGTACAACAGAAAAAATGACTGATCGTCGAACTCCACAACAGGTTTGTTAAATAAGAGATAGCTAGATTACTTAATATAAGATCAATCCGGGAAGTAAAATAGTCATATTGGTTAGCCAACGTAGTCGTAGTACCTAAAAAAGGAAATAAATTTAGAATTTGCATTGATTGAAAGGATTTAAATAAAGCATGTCCTAAAGACTCATTTCCTCTACCAAACATAGATCTACTGATCGATGCTACAGCTGGGCATGATATAATGAGTTTTCTCGATACGTATTTCGGGTATAACCAAATAAGGATGCACCTGGAAGACTAAGAAAAAAACATATTTCTTAACTACCTACGATACTTATTGCTATAATATTATGCCTTTTGGTATAAAAAATATCGGGGCCACGTATCACAGGTTAGTAAATAAAATATTTGAAAAACAAATTAGTAAAACAATAGAAGTATATATAGATGATATGTTTGTTAAGAGTCTTCGTACATAAGACCATTTGAGTCATTTACAGGAAAATTTTGAGGTGCTGAGAAAATGTAATATGAAGTCGAATCCCTAACCTAGTTCATATGCCCCGATGAAGCAGATTACGTAATGAGGAAAGTCCGTGAAGATATTTGTGGGACTCATTCAGGAGCGGAATCCTTAATGAGAAAGTTCATGAGGGTTGGTTATTATTGGCCCCGGATCGAAGAAGATATAAAAATATTTGTGAAAAAGTGTGATAAATGGCAGCGACATGCATAACTGTTACACCGACCGAGAGAAAAACTGCATCTGGTAGTGTTTCCGTGGCCGTTCATGAAGTGGGGGATGGACATTATCGGACCCTTGTCAGCGGCACCAGGACATGTATGTCAAATTATTTTTATGACTGACTATTTCTCTAAATGGGTTGAAGTT
This sequence comes from Anisodus acutangulus, assembly GCA_029783415.1. NCBI lineage: Eukaryota > Viridiplantae > Streptophyta > Magnoliopsida > Solanales > Solanaceae > Anisodus > Anisodus acutangulus. Next base: position 37,981,286 of record CM056499.1, on the reverse strand, counting down.
GCAACTTATGTGAAGATACGGGAGAAAGAGGTGAATGACTTCATTTGGCAACATATTATTTGTCGTTTTGGCATCCCTAAGAAGATATCTTGTGACAATAGACGGAATTTTATTAGAACCAAGGTCATGGAGTTCCTAGATGGCTTAATATCAAACAGATCACCTCTACTCCATATCATCCTAGTGCAAATGGACAAGCGGAGTCAACAAACAAGACTATAATCCACAACATGAAGAAGAAACTGGAGGTTGCAAAAGGAAATTGGTCGTCTATGCTACCAAAGATATTATGGGCATATCAAACCACGACAAAAATAAGTACTGGAGAAACTCTTTTTTCTCTAGTCTATGGTGCAGAAGCCTTGATCCCAATGGAATTTAGAACTCCCAGTTTGAGATACTTCTGAGTTGAGAAAGAATCAAATTCAGAATCAATGTCCTTACACTTGTATTTGCTTGAGGAACGTTGAGATTTAACATACATCCGGATGGTAGCCCAAAAGTAAATAATGGAGCGTTACTACAACCAACGCACAAATTTCCGACACTTCAAACTCAGGGACTTGGTGCTCCAGAGTGTCACTCAGAGTATCCGGGAGCGCACTGCTGAAAAGTTAGAAGCAAACTGAGAAGGACCATACACGATCACCGATATTACTGGTAAATGAGCTTATCAGCATGCAAACCAACAAAGAAATACACTTCCTAGTAATTGGAACGTAAGTCATTTGAAGAAATATTATGTGTAGTAGGGCAAAGCATGCGCTGCACTCTTTTTCCATTCGATCAGTTGTTGTCCCAATTGAGTTTTTCCGATAAGGTTTATAATGAGGCAACATCATGAAAAAGCATGTTAATAGTCTTACTACCGAGAAGAGTTATTCAGTATCCGAGTCTTCATAGCATGAACTCCCAGATATTGGGGGGCTATATACACCCGTATTTGAGTGAAGAAAATTTTAAAATTTTAACGCTTCTAAGGAAAGTGCCCTATATCGGGGACTGCCTGGATATTCAAACTATATGTAATCGGACCGACCACACTAGATGGCAACCAGTTTATTCTTGCAATTGTCTTAACATTTGTAAGTCAAAGGAATCAATAAAAATTTCCTCCTATGATTGATAAATATTTGACATCACGAGCATAAAAATATATGTTTTTATCTTAAACATATAAAAAATTATGTGTCAAAATGAACATGAGACGTCCTCTTCTACATCACCATTAAAAATAAGGTCTCTCTCTTATTCAAATCTTAACAAAAAGATTAAGGCTCCGGATACAAGAAGTGCCGGAGATTTAAGTTGTTCGGGACCAAATTAAGTCCGGAACAAACTTTGAAGACCATGAGAAGTCTCGATTTAAAGATGAAAATAAAAATACATCTTTGGAGCTAAATTAAGGTTATCGAAAATTGACAAACTTTTAAAGCTTAGCATGTTTCGGTAAAGTGAAACTCAACGTTAGGTCCTAAATCATAAAGTAAAGTAATAAAGTTTGTAACTAATACTTGCTTAAAGAAATGATAAAAGAATGAAAACCTTGAACAGAATTGCAAAGAAAAGGGAAAAGTTCATTCATTCATATTTCTAAACTGAAAACAGCTTGACAAAGGATATTAATCGGGCTCAAAAGTGACCGGTAATAAAAACTAAAATTGAAAATAAACCCGCATGAAAAGGTTATGGCTTGATCACTCCATGGTCTGTCGGGGGGTGTTTCAAGTATTAATAAAAAAATCTAAAAGATCAGTTTGGGAGGGGGTTCATCATCATCACCAGCCTCTTCATCAGCTTCCGCATCTGAATCCTCTCTATCTCATTGTAGAGCTTCCAACGATAACTCAACATCATAGAGGTCAATTTATAAGTCCAGGAGTTTAGAAGGAATATTAATAACCGACTTGTTGGCGTCTTCAAGGGTGTCCACTCGACTCTTTAGGAAAACCAAGTCTCTTCAAAGCTTCCATTTTTGACATTTAGCCTGGAGCTTGTGGATGGTGTGCTCGAAGTCGTGCAGATGTCCTTGGGCTTCTGCCAAGTCGGCTGCTAATCTTGATGTCCTCCCTTGAAGAGTCATGTAAGTGGTGGTTGAGGCTTGAAAGGAATTTTCCCGATCTCACAGAGAGTCAATAGCATCCTTTAATCAAAGTCTGATGGAGGCCTGAAGAGAGCTCGAGTTTCTAAGATCAGCTTAGAGGTCTTCAACTTCTGCGCTAAGATGTTGTATATCTTCTTTCAACTTTATTTCTTCAGGGGCAAGGCCCATCACTTTAGCTAAATCAGCAGTGGAGAGAGTAGAGGCGTGATCCTGAATGAAAGGATTGCGACCGTTAAATGAGAGCAAGTCTGTAAAGAACAGTAAAAATGAAGGAATGTTATACCTGTAGAAATAAATCTGCAAGATGTATAAGAGAAGCCTCGAGGGTATCATGGGGAGATTTTTTTGGGGGGGGGGGGGAAGTAGGTGTCCGGGCCTCAGTGACAGAAGTAGGGATTGAGTTGTGCTTAGAAGGGTCCTCATGGGGAACGGGCGTCTCCGCCACCGGAGTATCCTGCCGGAGAGTACTAGGGTCAGTGCTTTCATTGGTTACCTTTTTTTCATCATCAATTTGAATAACACCCACCTTATACTCCGTCTGCAGCTCTTTTCAGTACTCCATGAGTTAGTGGCGATTTTTCATCCGGGAATCAATTTCCACCGGAGTCTCGAGAGCCTCATCTCGAGCTTTTTTCGGTTGCTAGAAGCAGATTGGAGGATGTTTGACAGAGCAACTGCATGAGATGACACTTTTTGGGCTGAGGACTTTCATACCGGAAGCCCTACGAATAAAGAAGAGATGATTGAAAAGGAGTCCCAGGGAATTCGGGATGAAACGCTTAAGAAAGAGTCAAGGTTAAGACTTACCGTGGTATTTCCTCTTTCACCATGCGGAGGTAATACTCTTTCATGTCCTAGTGATGTTGGGGGAAACATGAAGAAGACTTACCACCCATTCAACAATCTCTTCGATCAGTTATGGCTCAACCAAATGGCTGAAAAGTTATAACATTTGCATTAGGAAGGAATTTTCCTTTATTTGAAAAAATAGGCAAATAAGTTTGTTGAAAAAGAATACTTAAGGGAATAATTCCACTCTTATGGAAAAGGATCCGAGGAAGGTTGATGGATTTGGTCAGTCTTGATTAAAATAAAATGGGTTCATAATCATCCTCCGCATTAATGAGGTTGCGGATTCCCCGGTGGTACATATGGATAATTCCACCTCGTAAAATCCTAGGATAATAGAGGAGGAGAAGGTGATCGATAGTTAATGAAACATCGGCAGTGTTGGATAATAACTGAATGCAAAAGACTGATCTCCAAATCTGCGGAGCAACTTGGCCTAAGCAGATCTTATACTGATGGCAAAAATTCTCGTTAATCTTTGAGATGGGATGGCAAAAATTCTCGATAATCTTTGGGATGGGATGACAAAAATTCTTGATAATTATTGCCCTCAGATGAGTGACAAGGAGAAGATTTGGTGGAAGACACTGTTGAAGAGATTTTTTAAGAACGAAAGAAGGCAAAGTTTTCAAGGAATTCTGCAAAGTTTGTGGGTGCCTTTTGTGAAAGATTTGGCCTCATATTTATGGTAAAAAATATATACCATTTTAGAGGTGAAAAGACGTGCACCATTATTACTGCAGTTCACTTCGATCAGAGCGATGGTTCAGTTGCCGCCGTTTCAGAAACATTGAATGGATGTGATGTTTGACAGGTTTTGTAATCATTACGATTCAAATTTTCCGCTGAAGTATTAGGTTTACCCGGTTGGGAGTTCAAATCCACTTCCCGGTTGCACAAGAGTCACGTTGGAAAAAGTGTAGGGACTATCTATATGGGAAAAAATTCATATAAGACAGCTGTATGAATTATAATATGACGTGTGGAGGACGATGCTGAGCCAGGACCACGTCAGCTTAAGGCACTACCGATTATGTACGCGTTGTACCACGAGCAACATAAGCATAACCGGTACCGGTAATACAGAAGGCTAAAAGTCGTTTGAATTGTAACGGATGACCGTTACTAAACCGATTATAGGTCTTCCAAGAAGCTTTAATGCATTTATTGAGATATTGATTTCCCAATAATTACAACATTCATTCTCTTATATTAATGAAGTTATATTTCGGGGTTGTGTACCCGTGAAGCTCAAATAGGACATGTTATCCATTGTAACCCATCACATTCTAGTTATTACAAGATACTTGCTTATATTCTCTCGATTTTTGTACTTTCATACAAGTTATCGAAGCTCTGGCCAGAAGTTGTCATAAGGCTCAGACTAATCATTACTTTACTTTATCTTTTTTTTTTTAGTATAATTCATCCAGAATTCTTATCTAACATGTCACTTGAGATCCACATGTCCTTGATCACATATACAAATTCAAATGTACCGTTTTATGGATAAACAATATATATATATATATATATATATATATATATATAGTTAACTTTTAGTACAACTCACTACATTGATTTAATATAGGTATGAACCGTAAGATCATACGATTCGACATCTCATATGTAGATGTGAGAAACACAAGTATAAATAGATTTAGATAAACATTTCTCAACTCATATTTTAACCTATACTAACTCACAACATCTTCATTCTAAATCCATCAATGGCCTCAATTTAAAAGAACTACTCTCAATGTCCTTTTTAGGTGATATACTTTCCTTTTAATCTATCCAAAGAATAAATAACATATTTTTATATTTAAAATTAATTTAATTATTATTTTTAAAATTTATCCTTAATAAAATGATATGTAGCCACATAAATATCTTAAACTTATAGATCACAAATTTCAAAATATCTTTATTTTCTTCCCAAACTCCATATCTTGTCAAACAATGTTAAATAGTTTGCAAATGGGATGAGTAATATTTAAAAAACATCGAGATTTGCAGAATGGATTACCCTTATTTTCTATTTTCTCCAAAATATCTCCAATCTATGAGCTAGCAAATCAATGAATCAAAAGGGTAGTGCATAGTTGAACTCAATAAAGAAGGTTGAAAAGGGACATAATTGAGGAATGGTCGGTTGGGCAATTCATCAAGTGGGGTTCGTTGTGTGTATAAAAAGAGTGAAGCAAGACTAGTCGACGAGCATAAAATTTATAAAAATTACTACTAGTTAATGCAAAGACAAAGGGAGAAATCTTAACTGGATTTCCAAATCACAAGACAATTATTACCAAATTTCCTTTCCAATGGATCCTAAAGAAGTTAACTTTGATTTCTGTGCAAATCCCATGGATTTGTGTGCAATCCCAGTTTTACAACTAAGATTTCTTTTTTGACTACAATCCATTCTCCTCCTTTTTTAAAGAATTCGACCATGGTGTCCTTGTTACTTTAATTTTTACCGTTAATATGGAATCAAAAAAGTGAATTCATTCGGTAAAGATACATGCATAAACCTAAATCAGTTTACAGGAAACGTAAACACTATAAATATATTATTAGCATAATTGCAGTTACATTGCATGAAAAAAATAACATTGATCACGATACACTGTTAATGTACATGTCTTAAAAAATTATACTAAGATCGAAACCGATATTATGACAACAAGATGGATGAATTAGACTCGACGGATGATGTCTTAAAATCTTGAATGAGCTTCTACTTAAACTTGTGTCGGATATCGTAAAGCAGTACGGAAAGTAAATAAATATTACAAGTGTCGAAATGATAAACAAATAGGCCAATGTTCAGAACTGCCGCAAGCTTGTTGAGTCTTGAATCTTGATAACCTGAAATCAAGAAACACTAAATCTGGATGGTTACAACTGTGTGATGAGTCGAGTGATGACACTCTGTCTTTAAGACAAGATCGCCCCGTATATATGCTTTTACGTTAATGGGCAATAGTCTCCCAAGATAAAACAACACTTTAATCAACACTACAAAGCAAATAGGTTGAGTCTGACGAATAAAACAAACACGAAACGACTTGCTGAAAAAGTGAAAAATGAAGGAAGAGTTTCTGTTTTGACACTGTTTCTGCTGACAGAATCTGTGTTGTTTCTCTTCTGTTTTTGCCTCTGTGTGTCTCATTTTTCTATCTATATTTCTTTTTCACAATTGAGCCAAAATGCATCAATATATAGCATGAGGGAGGGACTCTTCAACTGCCAAAACATGGATGTTAATGGCCATTGAATGAGGGATGTTTATGGAGGACTTAACACCCAAGTAATGGCTGGTTAATGCTCCAAAAATCAGCCCAAATGGTAGGCAGAAACTTTCTGCCGTCCGTTGTTGCCAAATTCATCTTTCCAGAAACTCCAGAGACCAAACTGTAAATATTAAACAATTTGGGGTCCAAAGAGATAATATCAGAAGAAGCCCACAACCCGAGCTCGAGCTGGACCGGACGGGCGGCGCGCATGTGGGTTTAGCCTTGAACCCAAGCACATCTAGGTCCTCTCTCCTTTGAAGTTATGAGCATTACGTTCATGCATAACTTTCATACCAAGGTTAGCACGGTTAATGATATCAGCCCAAGTGTTAATTACACGACCTTGACTGTCAACTACAGATTGGTTGAAATTGAAGCCATTTAGGTTGAAAGCCATAGTGCTGATACCTAAAGCGGTAAACCAGATACCCACTACAGGCCAAGCAGCTAGGAAGAAGTGTAACGAACGAGAGTTGTTGAAACTAGCATATTGGAAGATCAATCGGCCAAAATAACCATGAGCGGCTACAATATTATAAGTTTCTTTCTCTTGACCGAATCTGTAACCTTCATTAGCAGATTCATTTTCTGTGGTTTCCCTGATCAAACTAGAGCCAAGGAACCATGCATAGCACTGAATAGGGAGCCGCCGAATACACCAGCTACGCCTAACATGTGAAATGATTTTTTTGGGCATTTCTAATAATATCAATCCTTGTTCCTATTTTGGCATTTTCCATTTCCGGAGTGTTAGCCCCGATTAGCAAAGGGCCGGAGAAACTTTCTACTTATGAGTCGGGTATAGAATCAATGGGCGATGCTTGGTTATAATTTAGAATCCGTTATTATATGTTTGCTCAAGTTTTTGTTGTATTTGATGTTGAAACGATTTTTCTTTATCCATGGACAATGAGTTTCGACGTATTGGGTGTATCTGTATTTATAGAAGCTTTCATTTTCGTGCTGATCTTAATTATTGGTTTAGTTTATGCATGGCGAAAGGGGGCATTGGAATGGTCTTAGCTCTTGAATATTCAGACAATAAAAAGAAAAACAGAAAAAATAAGATTAAGACAGTTATGAATTTCCATTCAGTTTCCTTTAATTGATCGAACAGCCCAAAATTCAGTTATTTCAACTACATTAAATGATCTTTCAAATTGGTCAAGACTCTCTAGTTTATGGCCGCTTCTCTATGGTACCAGTTGTTGCTTCATTGAATTTGCTTCACAAATAGGCTCACGCTTCGACTTTGATCGTTATGGACTAGTACCAAGATCGAGTCCTAGACAAGCGGATCTAATTTTAACAAATTTAACAAGTAATAATGAAAATGGCCCCCTCTTTAGTGAGATTATATGAGCAAATGCCTGAACCAAAATAAGTGATTGCTATGGGAGCCTGTACAATTACAAAGTGGATGTTCAAGATCTGGAATTCTTATAGTCTTGTTAGAGTCGATAAGCTAATTCCTGTAGATGTTTATTTGCCAGGTTGCCCACCTAAACTGGAAGCGGTTATAGATGCTATAACAAAACTTCGTAAGAAAATATCTCGAGAACTCTATGAAGATCGAATTAGGTCTCAACGAGTGAATCGGTGTTTTACTACCAATCACAAGTTTGATGTTCGACGCAGTATTCATTGTTGACACCCAATTTTGTCCCATCTTTTATGATTTTATTTGCAATTTTAAATATTTTTAAAATATAGGCATATATATGTATATATATCATCATTTTATTATTATTTGCATATTTTACTGTCATTTGCATTTTTATATCATAATCATACTTTTATCCTAATATTATATGTTATTTTATTTTCGCAAAATGGCATTGCATTTTTATTTTTTATTTAAGCATCAAGCATTTCGCAAATATTATATTTTTTATCATATTGTCATCTTTACAATTTATAATTTTTGCAAAGCTTTTTTTATTTATTTATATATAATAAAACCCTTTTTATATTTTAAACCCATAACCCATTTCATTTCCCCCAAAACAATTTCTACTCAACCCAAAACAATTCCTACCCAACCCAAACTAAAACTCAGTTCGTCCAAGCCAAATCCATCACCCATTTATTGCCCCAACCGAAAACAATTCCAAACCCCCATCCAAGCCCATCCGAACCTCCCAACCCCACATCCCTTTATTTCCCCCTTTAAACCAACTCAACCCTAAACACAAAACCTAAAAAAAAACAAAAAAAAACTCACCCTCACCAACACTCCCATCGCCAAGACACCCCATACCGGCGACCCACGCCACGGCCACCTCACCGACACCACCCACCATCACCTCAACGACGCCACCACTAACCCTCTAACCCTTTTCACTCTCTTCTCTTTCTCCTTCAACCCAAACCCGCGACCCTACACCCACATACCTTTCGCCGGCCGTCACCCACTGCCACCACCAGTCGCCACACACACCACCACGACCTCACACCGTCGGTCACCCCTACGCCGACACCATCACTTCACCCATATGTACACCCCCTAAAACCCGAAACCCATCTATAAATACCCCTTTTGTTCACTGTTTTGGGGGTCGGTTTATGTGAATTTTTGTCCGAAAATAGGGAGTTTTGGTCGGAGTTTATGTCAGAAATCGGGTATTATTTTGCCATTTGTTCACTGTTCCAGGTCGGGTCATTGATCTGGGTCAGGTCGAACCGGTTTGGGTAAGATCCTCATATTTTTATCTTTTTTATATCTTGTTGGTGGTTATCTGAAAATTTGGAAAGAAATCGATTCGGGTTGAAAACATCCGATTCGGGTCGGGTCACTGATCCGGGTCGGGTCAACCCGATTTGGTTAAAATTCCAGATTTATATATTTTATATTTTGTTGTTGGTTATCTGAAATTTGGGAAGAAATCGATTCGGGTTGAAATGTCTGATTTGGGTCTGGTCACTGATCCGGGTCGGGTCGACCCGATTTGGTTAAATTTCCAGATTAATTGTGTTTAATATTTTGTTATTGGTTATCTGAAATATGGAAAGAAATTAATTCGGGTTGAAACATCCGATCCGGGTCGGGTCGACCCGGTTCGAGTAAATTTTCAGATTTTTCTGTTTTATATTCTGTTGTTGGCTATCTGAAAATAAAAAAAAATGATTCTGGGTTGGGTCATCGATCCTGATTCGGGTCGGATCAGCCCGGGTCAAGTAAATTTCATTTTTTGTATTTTTGTATCTTTGTTGTTGGTTATCTGAAAATAAATAAATAAAAATATTTGATTAAGATGGTCGACCGGATTCGGTCAGTCGACCGAAATCGGTCAGTCACTATTCCGAACTCGGGTCAGATTTTCAGAAACATTCCAAATCCTGTTTCGGTTTGAAATTTCAAAATTCGGGTCGCATATTTTAATTGCAAACTGTTGTTTATGTTGGCATTTAAATATCCATACACGGATATCTTACTGCTTTAGGCCGATGAAATTAAATTCGAGGCCGCGCTTTTTTTCTTTCTTTCGTTTCGTTTCTCTCTTTTCTGTTTTCTGTTTTAAACATTCGTGCAACGGATTACTGTTTTATTGTTTTAACTAATACTACACTTAGGCCGATGAAATTAAATTCGAGGCCGCGCTTTTTTTGTGTCTCTATTTTCTGTTTACTATTTACTGTTTTAAACATCCGTGCAACAGATATTTACTGTTTTAATGTCTTATTGTTTTAAACTAAATATCGCGTCTTTTCGGGAATTGCTTCTCGATTTCAGTTTTTACTGTTTTGGTTTAGTTTACTGTTTTTGAATTAAATACTGCATTTAGGCCGATGAAATTAAATTCGAGGCCGCACTTTTTTCCTTTCTGTTTCAGTTTACTGTTTTGGCATTTAAACATCCGTGCACGGATTGTCTTACTGATTTATTGATTTATATAAATACTGCATTTAGGCCAATGAAATTGAATTTGAGGCCGCGTCCCTTCGGACATCATTTCTCAATTTATGTTTTTCTTTTTACTGTTTTTACACCATTTTGCTGATTTGAATATTATACTACACTGGCCGATGAAAAAATATCCGTCGATTTTTAAGGCCTCCACAGTTGTAAAGACGGAAAATAAAACTTCTGGGCAATGATGAAACTTAAATCTTTTTCACCCGAGAGACCAATATGGTCGGTAGGCAAGGCAACTAAAATGACCAACGAGTCATATGTTCGCAGCCACGACGTGATTGAAATGATCTTTTCAAAATTTAAGTCTGAGTCCTCCGTAATCAAAACATTTATTGTTTTGGATACGGATCCGAAGTTATGTATATTCATTTGTTTCTAATCATTTGTTCTTGACAGCTTGCAAGTGTTAAAGTCAAAGAAGGCAAATACCCCCCGGAGATTATTTATTTTGTTGTTGTTTTTACTTTCTTTAATTTAGCTTTATTTCATTCTGTATTGTAATAGTATTGTAATATGAAATTATTGAAATATTTAGAATAGGTAGAATTAGATTAATTAATAGGATAGTCAAAAACTTGAAACCTGTCGCTAGTTTATTTATTTTTAGGCTCGGTTAGTTTTAAAATCGTTAATCGCTAGTTTATCTATTTTTAGGCTAGGTTAGTTTTAAAATCGTTAATCGCTAATTTATCTATTTTTAGGCCCGTTGCCCATAAAATCACCTTGCATATATTTTTATCAATTTTCATACAAATGCATACTTGTACGAATGCATCATTTTATCAACTACTTGCAAGATTATTGTTATACTTGTAAAAATATGCATTTTTATTACTATAATAATTAACCTGAGTTTGATCGGATAACCGCAAGTTAGCGGATCTTAAAGGATGCCTAACCCCTTCCCTTTAGGATAATAAAGAACCCTTACCTAGAATCTCGTTAGTTTCGCAGACCACAAAATTGGAGTTATTTTGCAGCTTTTAGTTAACATTTAGGTGTCATAATTCACCTTAGAATGATTAGGTGGCGACTCCTCAAGCAAGCATTTTTGTCCAATCCAGAGTCAATCGACGCCATCGCGTCGTGAATCCCGCAGGTCAAAATCGGGTGCGACATTCATACGGGAAATTATGATCAAAGAGTTCTTTATCAACCACCATCTACTTCAGAGATATCGATGAGGCCCTGGAAAGTAGCCCGCCCAACTCCACTTACTCCCATAATCTCGGTTCCATTCTCTGAAACCTACATTTCAAACTGGGGACAACCCGCTTTCTATCCCCCGAGCACTCAGTGGA